>OX459107.1:1620524-2220524 GCA_949775045.1 Metridium senile
ACCAGCTTCTGCTTCTTGTTCGCTGGAATGGACCAGCTTTAAGACTTAAAACTGTCAACTCCAATCCTGGTAGAAAGGTATTGGAGTCATTTTCTTGCATGGATAACTTTTGCTGCTTTCTTTTGCGCTTTTCGTTGGCTTCTTTTAGTATGGTATTGTCAGTAGAATTCATCTCGTGACCTTTAAAATCAACTTCACTGGATGCGACTCCTTTCAATCGATGTTGACCTTCGCGTTTGTAGATCTTCTCTACGAACAAGAATTCATTTAACTCCTTGCCAGCATTCTCGTAAAATTTTACAACAGCTTCTCTCTGTGCCCTTGTAAGCATTCTTTCTTTCTCTCGCCTCTTCTTATCGATGTGTCTTTGGAGTTTTTCCAATCGCTTCTGTTCTCCTGCGTTGACTGCGAGTAATCTTCTGGCATCCTTCAACAAGTCTTCCTCGCCCTCCATGTTAACTGTTCACAAGATAATCTTCTTGTTTGGACCAAGTATTTATAATGAATTAATGTACGAGTCAAATCCAAAGGTGCCCATCCCCCCCCCCGGGCAAACCCCCGGGCATTTGACTTTTTGAAAAAAAATTGGTCAAATTCCCCACCATCTGGGCAAACTGAACAGTCAAATGCCCCACTATTGAAACAACAGAATGGTCAAATGCCCGCCCCTCGAGCTCGAGTCAGTGATAAACTCAAATTTTACTTTAAGTAGAAAAGAAAATACTTAAACTTCCTTCTACTACATGACGTCTCATGAACATGGTAGACAAAACTTGTACAATCTATTAATATGAAGGGAAATTTCAAAAAACGTTGAAGAAGAGAATGGTTATTGGCAATTTTTGATTGGTGATTGCACGACCGAAAGATGGATCTCGATATAATTCACAAATCTATCTTAAAAACTGAAAGAACTTGGATTTTCTTTGCACTTTTCGACTCTAAAACACAAAGACAAGCATTTATACTTCGTTAATTTAATTTTACTTGTGAAAGAACAATACCCAGAGCTCCTTTGCAATCGCTGTTCGTCAATCGCCAATTCTTTCTGACGTTTTTTGAGATAGGTGTATAACAAGGAAAAACTATCTATCAATTCTTTGCTTTTCGTTTCCGTTCCCGTGTGACTTTTGCCTGATCATGGGCTACCTGTGGTTAGGACTCCAATGCTTTCTGGGTATTTTTAAAGATGGCCGACACTCGTCAAATGCCCGCCCGTTCAAGTAGCTAATCGGCGTCAAATTCCCCACTATACGGAACCCAAGTCTTGTCAAATGCCCGGGGTTTGCCCGGGGGGGGGATGGGCACCTTTGGATTTGACTCGTACATAAGCCTTGTTCTAAGTCTTTCTTGTGAACAAATACCAGCTAATTCCACAGTAAACTCTCACATTTGAAGGGGATCTTTAGTGAATAGGTATGTAAACAACTGAAAATGATCCGCTTATTTCCGTTCCGCCCCTTTCCGCAAGTACCGTCCCGAAGGCTGCCCGCAGTACGTATACCCGCAGATGGCCCGCAGTGATAGTTCAAGTTGCGGGCTGTTTCCAATAATTTTTTGTCTCTAAAAGCATTCAAAAGAATAAAAAGCAGAACTGATTTTCCAAAGGCAATGAAGTTTAGGAAAAAAACTTTTTACGCAAGGGTAGGGTTTCCTGTGGTATTTTTTGGTCGTGTTGACTAGAAGCGCCTGCGATTTGACCAGCGGTGATAAGCCACCATAGCAACAAAACGAAAATAGTAATGGTGGACAAGAAAGAAAGTTTGTCGACGATTTTTCACTGAATTTCGCATTAAATGGACCAATTTGGTACTCTAGAGCTCAGGTTAGCATTGTTTAACATCAGAAGTATAACTAGTCTATGATTTTAGCTTTATTTTTGATAATTTTAAGCCGTTTTAACTTCGTTAAAAGTTCAAACGTTTGACTTCACATCGGTGCACATTTGAGACTCAGTAAAAATTGTGTTCTTATTAATTAATTTGTTTTATTTTGTTGGTTTTCTATCTAGCTGGGCTCAAGGCTACGATGGTGGAACTTCTAGTTTTGTCAATAATGAAACGTTGTGCTATGTATGTGGAAATACGGTGAAGTTTATTAATGTCAAAGACAAGAGTGAAGCGTTCTTGCTCAGTCCAGGTGATGGGATTGGACGGCTAGCTACCAACCCTAACCATGCAGTTTACGGCTTCTCTGAGATGAAACCAAGTCCTCAAATTTTTGTTTACCAATTTCCAAACTTTGGTCAACCTCAAGCTATTCTTAAAGGTAGGTTTAGGAATACGTTTTTGGTACAATCATACGATGAAATTACAATGTGAATGCTTTTGAAAACAAAGTTGATAAAACTAAACTGCCTTTTTTCTTTATCCAAGGTGGTGCAAAATTGTCTTATTCATCATTGGCATTTGCAAATAATGGTTCAATCCTTGCTAGCGTTTCTGGTTTGCCTGATTTTCAATTAACTATTTGGTAAGTACATTTTAGTACTATATAGTACTTGTATTAAGCGGTCACCCTCGGGACTTTCCAGAGTGGCCGCTTAATAGAGGTTGGCTGAATAGAGGTATAGAATAGGTAAAGGAATAGATTTGGGACTTTTTATTGTGGCCGCCTAATAGAGGGTGACCACTTAATGGGTGACCGCTAAACAGAGGTACCATTGTATTATAATTAAATCATTTTATTTTAAGGGCACTGTACATGATGTGGACTTTTTTTGTTAGATGCTATTCATTCTGTTAGTTATTTAACAATAGTCCCCTTCACAATTCCCAGGCTTTTGCATTGAAGAGAGAAGAACATTGAGCTTGCAATGATAGAGACATGTGAATAAATTGTCATGCAAGTGATAAAAGGCTACTATCATTGCAAAGTTCAACGTCCATCTAGCTTTGATGCAAAGGCCTGGCTACCTTTCAAGTATGCACAAGGAACTGTGAGGGGACTATTATTCACCAAAGGTAAGGTGAATATCCAGGAATAAATAAGCAAGATAATCCCAGGGTTATCGGACAAATCGATAGGGCGATTTTTAGTATTAAATAATATTAAATATTCCTTTTCAGGAACTGGGTGAACGAAGCAAAGCTGTGTTTCATTAATATGAGCCATCAGTCTTGTAGTGATATAGCATTCAACCCTATGAACTGGAGGCAGTTATGTAGCATTGGCAAACAAATGTTGGCAGTTTGGAACGTAGAACAGCTGAATGAGCAACATGTTCTCACATCAAGGTAGTGATGAAATACAATTTAACATGCAAAATGAATTTTGAATCATAATTATGTTACTATAATTACAATCATGTTAAGTTTTTTCAACTACAAAACACTGTTGTCAGTTATTTACTAATTATAATAAATAATAATTATATGACTCACTAGTGGAAAAGCATGTATATTTGTCCATTGATTTATATATTTTTTCCTTTCATTCTATTTCCACTCTATTCTCTTCCTTCTTGCTTTACTTCACTTTCTTTCCCTTTCCTTTCCTTTCCAATTAAGCATTCCATTTTGTTTTCATTTCATTTGTATGGATTATAATCAAGCCAACTGTATATTCAAACTTGTATCCATATTGATCTGAGCCAGTTCCAATAAATTAAAGCCTCTTTAGCAGTTATTATATCATAGACAATGTAGAGTTTTACAGTAAAGGTATTTAGTTATGTTGTGTACACATTTAGTGTGTTCAAGCTTCCTCCAGCCAATGGTACACCCAATGATGGAGAGTTTGAGGATCTAAGTCAGTCAATCAGTAGAATGGGAAGGGCCTTTACAACAGAAGAGTTTCGACTTACTAAAGCCGCTATTGGTGGGATTATTGGGCAGGAATCACATGACTATGAACCAGGTAAATATCTCCTCTTCCCCTCCCCCACCCCCTTCACTTCCTTTTTGCTCGTCCATTCAACACAGGAAGCCCAAAAACTGATTTCCCCCCAAAAAAACGAAAGAACTGTTCATAGGGCTGTAAGGATTTCGAAGAGTATATGTCTGTAATTAGAGATCCCTCTTTAAATAAAGTGTATCTGATAAAAGTAATTATAGTTCATATCTAATAGATACAGTAATGTCAATAACATACATTGTCTACCAAAAAATACATATTAAGACTGAAAGAAATGAAAGTACATATTAAGACTGAAAGAAATGACCTGACACCACATAATAGTCCTTTTCAGAGTTCCGTTCACTGACCACGAATGTGAACCTCGACTTGGAACTGTTGTTTGTGGTCACTGAACGGAACTGTGAAAAGGACTATTGTACATGTGAACGGAAATTGAATAATTCTTCTATGCTAACAGTTACTCATTATACAGTCAGTTAAACAATTACATTTCATCTGATGAAAACAATTTAACAAATAATCATATATTTTTAATCATATTCAGTTGAAGTGTTTTTAATCTCTCAGACCACTTTACGTGGATAATGCTAATGACATTGACTGTACAATCATGTATATTTAATAATAATATTCCAATGGTTTCTGTCCACAGGGGAGAAGGTTGAGAGGTGTGAGCCAGCCAGTCAATGCTGGACACCTCATGGTATCATATACTGTGGGTGTACTGGAGGACAGTTACTAAGAATTGATGTTGATGCATGTACTGTCAAGCTTGTAGCAACACCAATGCAGCAGTCACATAGAAATAGGACAGATACTATCTCTCATTTGGTTAGAAAAAGCACAATGGAGGTATTAGCAGAAGAACAAGAAGGTATGTTTGGTTTGTATATGAATCATTATACTTACAGACAGACAGACAGACAGGCAGACAGACAGACAGACAGACAGACAAAAACAAAACAAAGACAAACAGATAAAGACACAAATTAACAAAGACAAACAAACAAAGACAAACAGATAAAGACACAAACAAACAAACTAACAAAGACAAATAAACAAAGACAAATAAACAAACCAAACAAAGACAGACAGACAGACATACAACAACAACAATACTGAACTGAAACACTGATATTTTTTTTTACAAATTATTGTTGTATTTTTATAGAGGGAGACAATGAATCATCAGCTGCCTCCAATACATTGACTTATGGATGTACCACCTCTCTGGCATTGCATAAGAATGGCCTTTATGCTGGTGGTCAGGTGAATACAAAGATTTGCATTTAATTAATCACACCACATGCCAAATTTGTTTATTCCCATATTAGCTAACTATAGCATTTGAACTTTCAAACAGTCTGTCTAGGTCAGCCAAATATTGCTTAATTCTCTTATGTGTTTTGAGTAGGACAAATTCTAATCAACAATTGATAATATCATCATGTACGTAATTAAAGCTTGACAGACTTTTGTGGAAAATTCTCCACCCCCGACACTCGTCTGATACAACAGTTCACATGATCAAATTGAAACATTATCTATACAGTAGATAACTGTCTAACGTTTGACTTCAGGACCTATAGCTAGACAAACTGTTTGGCAGTACATTAACATGCTAAAACGTTAAATGTCTTGAAATCAATTCTGCTCTAAAGTTCAAATCACTGTAATGATGATTAGAATGAAGTGATAATAATAATAATAATGATAATAATAATAATGATACTGACAATAATGGTGATGAGTTTGCTGATAGCTTATATCTTCCATATCAGGATGGGATACTAAGATGTCTTGATATCAATGGTAAAGACATCAATGTACTTAATTCAACCAATGTTGGAGCACCTATAACTAGTCTTTCATGGTCAAAGACCTATGCTGAACTGGCTATCGGTAGCACTAAGGTAAATACTTCTGAATAGTTTCCTTCACAGTTCCCAGTGCGCCATCTTGAAAGGTAGCCAGGCCTTTACATTGAAGCAAGATGAACGTTGAGCTTGCAATGATAGAGACACGTGAATAATTGTCTAAGTGTCTTGTAAAAGGCCTGGGTACTTTTCAAGATTGTGCAGGCAAATGTGAAGCTGGGACTATTGTAACAGTTACATTCATGGTTGAAATTGATATGTTTTTCAGGGAAGCATTCAGTTGTACCAGCCTGAGGGGGAGCTCACATCCCTTTTTGATGTGAATAGTGTGGAACTAGTTGGTATGGACTGCTTGTTGGGTGGAACAGAATACTGTGTGGTAGGTACTAACATGTAGGGGAATGTAAGGCTTTGCAGTATTTGAGCAGCAAATAGGGATTTCATAGGGTTTTTATAAATCTTTCATATAGGGTACATATTCGTAGGTTTTTCATAGAGCTTTTCATAGGTATTTCAAAAGGTTTTGATAGGTATTTTATTGGCTATTCCATAGGATTTTAAATGGGAGGGTTTTGATACTTATAATACACTGTACAAAATTACTTGATTCTGATTGGACGAGAGGAGTACAATGAAATCCTAAATTATACTCTGCAGAGTACCAATTAGTCTTTCAGTATATTATAAATAAAAGATCATGCAATCTTCTCGTACAATTTGTAATTAATAGATACCTAAAAGGCTTGTCCAATTCCTATACAAATAGGTAATTCATACAGATTTCATAGATTATTTTTTATGTAGAATTATGTAGTGTTGGCTAGACATGATTCCCTTCCCATATCCCCCTGATATTTGATGGTTTTCTTTCTACATCTGTCTTTGTAAGCTTATTGGCTCTCATTGCTTTCCTTCATCATTCTGCATCCCTCTGCCCTGTGTCCAATCCTAATAATCACTAGGAAAACAAGCCAAGGGGAATGGGATGGTTTTCTTTCTACATCTGTCTGTGTTAGCTTATTGGCTCTCATTGCTTTCCTTCATCCTTCTACATCCCTTCTTTCCCCTGTGTCCAATCCTCTATCACTATAGGAAAACAAGCCAAGAGCCGGAATGGGATGGTTTTCTTTCTACATCTGTCTGTGTAAGCTTATTGGCTCTCGTTGCTTTCCTTCATCATTCTGCATCCCCTTCTTTCCCCTGTGTCCAATCCTCTATAACCAGGAAAACAAGCTGAGAGAAATGGAAACGAAACAGGGTTATGTTGTTTGTTGGTAGATATACAGTCAATAACTTTAATATTCATTGTCTGTAGACATGTAGATCTAATGGTCATATACAAGTGTGGGATATCCAGACAGTAAATAACTTTAATATTGTTTGTCTGTAGACATGTAGATCTAATGGTCATATACAAGTGTGGGATATCCAGACAGTCAATAACTTTAATATTGTTTGTCTGTAGACATGTAGATCTAATGGTCATATACAAGTGTGGGATATCCAGACAGTCAATAACTTTAATATTGTTTGTCTGTAGACATGTAGATCTAATGGTCATATACAAGTGTGGCATATCCAGACAGTAAATAACTTTAATATTGTTTGTCTGTGGACATGTAGATCTAATGGTCATATACAAGTGTGGGATATCCAGACAGTAAATAACTTTAATATTGTTTGTCTGTAGACATGTAGATCTAATGGTCATATACAAGTGTGGGATATCCAGACAGTAAATAACTTTAATATTGTTTGTCTGTAGACATGTAGATCTAATGGTCATATACAAGTGTGGCATATCCAGACATCTGCCTTAGTTAGTCAATTGCAGCTTGATTGTCATGTAAGTAGTCTTTCATTTATTCCATGACTATATATAGTGTCCTATTCAGGTTCTATCCATATTCAATGCTACTATGGATCCTCATCTTCATCACAATCATCTAACCAGGTGCCACCATCATCACTGTTAAAATTTCCATCTGTTTTGTTATCAACATCATCATCATCATCTTATACCAGCCCCACAAACATAAGAAGCATGCATCTTTATCATCATCTTTTTCACACATCATGATTGTTGCTATTATCCTCATTGTCATTATCATCGTCATCATCCGTATTATCATTATTATCATCATCATCATCCTCATCCTCATCCTCATCCTCATCATTACCTACCATCAGAATCGTCATCAGTATCCTCATCATTATCACCATTATCATCATTACCTAAGCTACCATCAGAATCATCATCAGTATCCTCATCATCACCACCATTATCATCATCACCTATCATCAGAATCATCATTAGTATCCTCATCATCATCACCATTATCATCATCAGTATCCCTATCACCACCACCATCATCATCATCCTAATCATCATCCTCATCATTACCTACCATCAGAATCATCATCAGTATCCTCATCATCATCACCATTATCATCATCAGTTTCCCTATCACCACCATCATCCTCATCATTACCTACCATCAGAATCATCATCATCATCATCAGTATCCTCATCAACATTATCATCATCATCTCGGTATCCTGAGGACTCAGCTCCCTTACATCTTTGGGAATTATTTGGAATTTCTTGGGATTCCTAGGAATTCGTAGGAATTTCCAAAAAGCTGAGAATCTATTTTGCAAGAGTCACCATCATTACCTATACCATCATTGTCATTGTCATTGTCATCATTATCAGTATCCTTGTCATCATAACATATTTCATCATTGTCATCATCATATCCCTTAATATTGTTCTATATCTTACAGGCTACATGCATGGCTTGCTGCCCTTCATCAAGTACCGTTGCCATTGGTGCAGCAGATGGCTATGTATACTTTATAGAGATGACCAACATTGAAAAGCCACGCCCTATAGCTTGTGTGCATCTTCATAAAGGACCAGTACTGCAAATATGGTAATTAAGGAATCAATTATAAATTATAATTGATATTTATTTATGAGGTCAAAGCGGAGTTTTAACCAATGTGAACGCAGTTGTTTGATTGTGTAGAGTTTTTCTTAGGTTTGGGTGATTTGCGTTTCCCCTGATGTGCTGTTTAAAGGATGTTGTATCCTATGGTTAATTATCTATTGATTATATGCTATTATATCCTAGATTGATGTCCTTATAAGGGATGATTCATTACGCTATATAACACAAGGCGACAGTATTACGTTTATACGTGTACATTTTCCATATGGATCTTTTTGCATATTTTTATGTTTAACATGAATTCATTTCACTTTTTGATTTCATTCAAGATATTTGTTGTCGTACTAAAACATATTTTTTTTTATATATAGTTATGATCTGCTTGGTCAGATCTATTTGACAGGCTCTAACGATGGGCAAGTCTTTGTCTGTGATGCAAGAGTTACAAACAATTTTAAGGTCCTTGGATATACAGGTAAAATGAAATGTAACGATTACAATATTAATTAGAGCAATGATAGCGATGTTGTTGTTGTTGTTGATGATGATGATGATAATAATAAAGATAATAATGATCATAATGGAAATGCACATGATGATAATTATATGATAACGATGTAGAAGAAGTAATGATGGACAAAAAGAACTTCACCCGGTTGTTGGAGCATAGGTGTCCTTGCTCCAAGCAATCACACCCCAAGGCATAACATTGACAATATCTGTTATTAATTCTTATTCATGACAGACATCCAGGGAACAGTAATATCAATCAGTTGTCTCAATGTCCGTGATAACAACGGTCAAGGTCCATGGAAGATAGCTGTGGCATACAGTACCAATAATGCTAACCATGCAGAGAGGATGATAGAGTTTGAAGTCACTAAGGACATTTTATACAAAAGTAAGCATAATAGCTGTAATCAGGGGGCTTTCATTTATAAGTGTATTTGGGGGGGGGGGGGGGGGGGGGGTGCCGGCAATATTGAGGGGGTCACATTATTTTCGAAAGATAAATAGGGGGTGTTTCGAATTGTATGCAGCTTTAGTATGGGGTATGATATTTTTGCCAACCACGAAGGGGGGGAGGGGGGGGGGGTGCCGGCAATATTGAGGGGGGTCACATTATTTTCGAAAGATAAATAGGGGGTGTTTCGAATTGTATGCAGCTTTAGTATGGGGTATGATATTTTTGCCAACCACGAAGGGGGGGGGGGGGGGGGGATTGCATAATATTTGGAAAATTTTGCCAACATCCCCCCCCCCCCTACACTAATAAGTGAAAGCCCCCTTAGTGGATTCAAGGCCGTCAGGACAAGGTTTTGTTTTTGTCCGAGAGCCGTGCCTAGAATCCATTGTTTGAAATAATTGGCATATAACTGCTATTGAATCTAGTTATTTACTCAGGCTAGAATACACTTTCTTTTTCGTCATTCTATGGAGAATGATGAGAGAATGAATGTGAGGGAATGATGCGCATATCCTCTGACGTCATAGTGTGACGTCAAAATTAGATTTCAACTTTTAACGTCATGTGTTCTTAATGATGTGATGTAACGCATTTATGATTATGACGTCAAATGTTGCATTTCTTGTGACGTCATAACATGTGATCTCTTTGTGCAAGTCAACTACACCACCTTGCTAATATACAATTTCTCTCGTTCAAGTTTACTCGGGGGCAAAATGGTGTTGTCCCCTGAGTAAACTGGAACGAGAGAGAATTTGCATTAGCAAAGTAGTGTATTAATTGTTATAATTTGTTACCTAGACCCTAAAGATGCGTTTGTCAACAAAGCCCTGTTGTATCGTAAAGAAGCTGTCAAGTTTTCATCACATAGAATAGTTACACCTATCTATAGTATCATGGTTACTTCACAACAGACTGCATTTGCTGTGGGACGGCAACGCAAGGAACTTATTAAACTGGGTTTAACACAGGAAGCCCAGGTATGTCATGCTGCTTGTTATGTATCGTTACCGTGGAAATGAAAAGTATCAGATACAGACCGTGGTGTCTGAGAATGCTTATTCAATGATGAATAATGATAACGATAATGAATGATGATAAGAAATTGATTGTAATGAGGTTAGAATGATGATGATGCCAATCCCTAGTATACCGATCATGTTAACGATGACAAGAATAATAATAATTGAATATGTTATTGGTGTTCCGTCTAATCATATTAATGATGATGGAGGTGGTGGTAGTTGTGATTAAGGTGATGGGATTGATGATAACGATAATAATAATAATAATATTGATGATGATGATGACAATGATTGTGATAAAGACTGATGAGAATAAAAATGGAATATGTTTTTGGAGATGGTCAAGTGATCCGTCTAATCATATATTAATGATGATGGTGGTGGTGGTGATAATGATTATGATGAGGGTGATGATAACGATAATAATAAAAATATTGATAATGAGTGTGATAACAATGACGAGAATAATGGTGATCCGTTTAATGATATTAATATGATGATGATGATAATTACGATGATATTGATGATGATGATGGTTGTGATAATGGTGGTGGTTAAGATGATGATAATTACGATGATATTGATGATTATGATGATTGTGATAATGGTGGTGGTTAAGATGATGATAATTACGATGATATTGATGATTATGATGATTGTGATAATGGTGGTGGTTAAGATGATGATAATTACGATGATATTGATGATTATGATGATTGTGATAATGGTGGTGGTTAAGATGATGATAATTACGATGATATTGATGATTATGATGATTGTGATAATGGTGGTGGTGGTGGTGATGATGATGAAGATAATGATATTAATGATGACGATTGTGATAATGGGGGTGGCATTGATGGTAATGTGGTAATGATTATATTAATAATATTAGTGATGGTTATATG
The DNA here is from genome assembly GCA_949775045.1 of Metridium senile. Classification (NCBI taxonomy): domain Eukaryota; kingdom Metazoa; phylum Cnidaria; class Anthozoa; order Actiniaria; family Metridiidae; genus Metridium; species Metridium senile. The sequence continues at coordinate 1,632,114 of OX459107.1, forward strand.
ATTTTTATTGTTTTTCAGGGTCCAAATAATGAAACTCCATTGCTTGAGTCATCAGGCACGTTTGTCGGACACGACCTACATGGCGGCAAACTAACACTGTCTCCACATCTTCGATGGATAGCAAGTGCAGGCACGGACGGACAAATCTTACTCCGAGCCGTTGGAGCACTGGTAAGTGGTACATACAATACTGGTTAGACTTTATTATTAACATCATTAACATCGACATCATCATCACTATCACTATTATTATCACTATCACTATTATCATCATTAACATAATCAATATATCAACGCTATTATTATTAATCATCACCATCACCATCATCATAATTATGTTAATTATTATTATCATCATCATCTTTGATATCATTAATATTATATCATCATCACTACCATCAACATCATTATTAATCACCATCCTCATCCTCATTATTATCTTTGATAGCACCATAACTATCATCATCACCATCACTATAACCATCATCGTCGTCATTATCTGAAGTATCAACATACACCACACTACCATAAACGACAGCAAACTATCATCAACATCAACATTGTTTTCATCATCATCATCATCTTTCGGCCCTTCCGGTCGAGACGCCCAGAACCACTTCGCCCCACACCCTCCGGTCCAACTTTGTTTTAGTGCATCGACGATCACCAGTATTTTATCATTTGCTGACTGTGTTTTTCTCCATAGGATCGTTTGATCAAGATTCCCGCTCACCATTATCGAAAGGGGGGAGTCACTCACGTGTGTTTTACCGGTGATTCGCAAAAGCTACTGAGTGTTGGAGGGGACGGTGTTTTAGCGTGTTGGTCTTGGAATTTTAGTGCAACAGGTATGGATGATTCATGACGTTGTATTATGATCTTAATCATCGTTATCATCATCATCACCATCATCATCGTTACCATCCGATCATCTTCATCATCACCATTATCATCATCATCCATTATCATCATCACCCATTATCATCATCATCATCATCATCATTACCATCCGATCATCTTCATCATCATCATCACCATCATCGATATCATCCGATAATCTTCATAATCACCATTATATATGATCATCATCATCATCTTTATCACCACCATTAACATCATTATCGTTACCATCCGATCATCTTCATCATCGATATATTCATCATCATCATCGTTACCATCCGATCATCTTCATCATCGATATATTCATCATCATCATCGTTACCATCCGATAATCTTTATCGTTATAATCATCACCATTCACCGTCTTCATCACCACCCTAATAATCACCACCATCATTATCATCATCACCACATGAGTCATCACAATTTGTGTTATCATTTTCATCACTATCATTATCATCATGAGTCATCACAATTATAGTATTATGAGAAATAGAATTACGAGAAGACCAGTTGTCATTTTTGTAATTTGTATATTTCGGTCTTTATCCAAAGACCATCAACTGCAAATGAATAAATTAAAAAATTAAAACTGATCTTCTCGTAATTCTATTTCTCATCAAACTATATGCCCAAAAGAATATATATAGTATTATCATTTTCATCACCATCATTGTCGTCACAATCAAAGTCATCACCATCATCTTTAAAGTAAGCACTCTATTAACATGTACTGTCAATCGTTCTGTCATCTTTCCCAGGAAAAGGCAAAGCCACTACAGCAATCGAAGCTGCAAAAACCAGAACTGCTGCATTGACAGCGCAGCGTAAAGATGAAGATGATACTGCTGCAAGTAGACCAGCGTACGTACAGAAAAATCATTCCGTCATCGAGAAATCCACTACTGAGGCAACAGAGAAGGAGAAGAAGATGGATAAAGATGGCATCTTTTCTACTCCTACTCCTACATTAGGTGAAGAGTCAACGTGGCTTGATAAGGCTGTAGCTGAGGTAATAGATGTAATATAAGAGAGTTTAAGATTCACGTTTACGCAAACGTCAAAACTAACCGATTTTTCTGCGTTTACTCTTTACCATTTGATATTTCCGAGTAAACAAGGTCCTTATGTTGTTTGTTAATACACATTTTATTCATTAAGATCTTTTGCGCAGTTATTTGCATAAGTTTTAAAGCAATATTAGAAAGGCCAATCTGACGTCTGGCGTTCCCATAAACGTGAATCTTAAACTCTCTATATACAATATGAGCGGCCGATCTGTATATCTCATACAGATCGGACGCAAATATTGTATATTACTTATGAAAGTCCTAAGTCAACATTTTTTTACGGTGTTACAAATTTCATTATATTACCTATCGTTTATATCAAACACCGACGCAGCCTATAATAGTTTACTCGCTAGTTTCCATCTAAAGATAAAATAATGAGAATGCTGACTTTTTTACTTCTTACTTGATGTATTCCGATGATGATGAAAGAAATAATGATGATGATGCTAGTGATTTAATGACAAAATAATGAGAATGCTGACTTTTTACTCGATATATTTTCTTATGATGACGAAACAAATGATGATGATGCTAGTGATTGAATGACAAAATAATGATAATTTGATGCTGACTTTTTACTCGATATATTCTGATGATGATGAAAGAAATAATGATAATTCTAATGATGATGATGACAAAATAATGATAATGATGCTAATGATAGTGATGATGCTAATGATAGTGATGATGCTAATGATAGTGATGAGATGATGCTAATGATGACTTTTTACGTCCAACAGGCTCAACGTGAAGAAGATAAGAAGTTTGCCGACATCAAACGTAAACTGCGCAAAGATATTGCAGACCTACGTAATTCCGTACTACAGATGATTGATGTCAATGGCGAGTTACCTGACATTGAGAAACTAGAACGACATGAGTTTACCATGGATGTAGAAGAGAGACAGAAACTTATTGAACAAGGAGAAGAGACTATAAAAGAGGTACGCTTTTGAATTGTTTGTCAGTTTGATAAGAGATGAATATGATTTTGATGACCATGATGATGATGATGGTGAGGACGATGATAGATGGTTGACAATGGTGATAATATAATCATGACGAATATGGCAGATCATTATCTTAGCGTTAATGATGATGATAACATAATGATGATGATGATCATAATGATGATCATTATGATGATAGTGATAACATAATGATGACGACATTGATGATGATGACGATAACATAATGATGACGATGATAATTTTAATGATAACACTATTGATCATGATGATGGTGACGATAACATAATGATGACAACCATCATCATGGAACCTCGTTCCCAGGGCCCTCTCCCTTCGCCCCACCCAAAAGCGAAGGGAGAGGGCCCTGGGAACGAGGTTGATCATGATGATGATTACGATATTGATGATGATGACGATAATGCCGGATGGTGATCAGTGGTGATAATGATGATGATCAGTGGTGATTATGATGGATGGTGTTGAGCGATGGTAACCATAAACGATGAGGATAGATTACCCATCAACAAACCAGATTTTATTATATAACATATAGTGGTATACCGAGTGATATCAACTAGATAAAAAGCCTATCCTAGTCATGAAGATATCATTGATATCACACATGTGTGATATCACTCTCAACCAATCAACTTTCAAAAAAAAAAAAAAAATTTCTTCAATCTGTTATATAATAAACAGAACATTACATGTGCGCTTGGAGATATGAATTTTATCTTCTCGTGTTGAGAAGATATCCCACTCATTCGCTGCGCTCACTCGTGGGATATCTTATCAACACTCGAAGATAAAATTCATATCTCCGCGCGCCCATGTAATATCCTCTATATAATAATAGTATAATAAATAATATAATAATACTTTCCACAACAGATCCACATAGTGGTTATTCTTCTGCTGGCACTCACTACCTCAACATTAAATATTTTTCATACATCACCCTTACATGTTGATGTTGATTATGACTGTCCCAGATTATAATTGTAATTTGTCATCACCGTCATTATTATGTAGAATAGAATATTATTTTTATCAGTACACTATGATAACGATGACAGCAAACCTTTACTATAAAACTGATAAACACAAGAGTTAAGGTAAAAATATCTTCTTATTTTCCAGATCAAAGAAGAAATCGAAATGGCCAACTTGGCACGCATCTATCTCAAGGAGATGATCAAGAAGGAATGTTGGGATGCCATGGTAGTCAAAGGTCGTTCATGTAACTCTTTCCGTTCAACACTATCAGTCACTAACTATCCTATGAGAGACAGAACTAAAGAAGAGCTGGATGAATTACAGTATGTAGTGACTCAAAGGAAGATAGAGAAAGCTGAAAGTGAAGCAAGCAAAAATTTGGCCCCTGGGCCAGCGTCAACTAGGAACACGCCTGTACCCGGTACGCAGTATTTAGCAAATCTTACAATGAAATAATATCAGGCTCCCCCGCAGCCGTGTTTAGCCTCGTCACGATTTGGGAACGTTGCGTGACGAGGCTAAACACGGCTGCGTGGGAGACTACTGACTTTACTGTTCAGTTTTAATCAAGGCGTTTTAACGTTTGTTGTGTCTGATAAACTAAGACAATTTAGTTGTTAATAAGTCTTTTCGTGTTAGTAGATGAGAAGCTAGATTTCGAGGACGAGGATTACTATGGCGATGATGACAATGAATCATCTGGCGGTACTAATCCTGCTACATCTGGTAGTAGAGGTGCTGCATATGGTGGTGCAAATGAATTACTACAAAGCCAATTCCAGCTACACAATACACAGCAAAAATACAATCAGATTGTTCTACTGAAGGTGAATAGTGTTTTCCTTCGAGTTATTCTTCCATTTATCTGTTGTTTGTTCCATTTTTTTTTTAGTCTGTTACTTGTATTCCTCGTCATTTCTGAGCGCGTTTCCTCGCGCGTTTCCTCGCCTTTTCCCCTCATTTCTCTTCCTTTCCCCTTTTCCTTCCTTTTCCTTCCTTTTCCTTCCTTTTCCCTCCTTTTCCCTCCTTTTCTCTCCTTTTCCCTCCAGCCTTCTTCTTTCCTGTCATGCTTTGTCATCTCTTCCTTTCTTCTTTTCTTTTTTGATTTCGTTCCTCTCCCTTCATCTTTTTCTTTTCTTTTTCATTTGCGTGTTTAATATCTAAACCTATCATTATTTGTCTCCAGGATGCTATCCATCGTATTAAACAAAACTTCAACAAAGAGTTCGAAGAGATCTTTAAGTTGAAAGAAAGTGAGGTCAAGAAAATCCAGGAGAAAAACGAACGCATTAAAAAGATCCTCTCTGATCTTGAGACGATTGAAAAGGTGGGATACCTCTAATTATCTGTTCTGCAATAGTGACAGTTATGATAGTGACGCTGATGGTAATAATGATGAGGATTTGTAGAAATGTGGCATGATACAAATAGTGTGGTGTTTTGTTACTGTTGAAACTTTTCAGCAATAATGGCAATGATAATGGGGATGATTATTATCATGTCGATGATAATAGTGATGATAACGATGAATATGTTTGTAAATTGATAATGGTCGAGCTTATGATTATCATTATTATAATAACAATGTTCATGGCGATGATTGTGCTTTTGATGACTTTTATGATTGTACCTTGATGAGGACAATAATGATGATGATAGTTGGGGTTTGTGAGATGATGACATTGATCTTGGTGACGTGATAGTTGTGATTGTACACTGATGACGACAATAATAATGACGATAGTTGGGGTTGATGAGATGATGTCATTGATCTTGGTGACGTGATAATGATTATGGTGATAATATAAGTCGACGAATTCTCTGTAACAGCATGCATTAAATTCCATCAAAATTCTCTTACGGATACATAAAACGTTATTGCCTGTAGATATTTGAGCCAACGTTGACCGATGAGGAAATGCCAGAGAGGATCCTACAAGTGAAAGACGACGAGGTTCCATTCGAGAAGTTTATATCTCCAGAAGAAAAGATAAAACTCGAAGAACAGGCGAAGGTTGAAGAAGGTACATACTAGTTTGTTCAATTTATCATCTGTCTATTTCTTAGATTAGGTAGCTGGCCTCTCATTGAGGGAAATATTTGTCCTGTTTCGAAGTTTTCGTCAGTTATATATATTTGTATTTTTTTGTGACTGAAAACTATTAAAGTGAAATAAAGATTTTTACTGTCTTCTCCTTCAGTTATCAACTTTTTTTCAATAAGAGTTCTTTTGTGTAATGTTATTGTTTTTGCGTTTGTGTTTATCAGAAAAGCGATTGGCTGAGCAAGCCGACAACGCTCGTGAGCGAGCCTTGATGATGATGATGCATGGACGTCTGGAGGCAAATCTAGAAGACGAACTAAAGAAGGACCTTGTTCCCCCTGATTTCGTCGTCAGTAAACCACAAGACGAGTGGAGTGAAGAGGAGCAAAAAGCCTCGAAAGACTTCGAGAAACAGCAACAGCAGCACTTAGAGGATCGTGAGAAGTGGAAGAAGTCCCTTGAAACTGAGCTAAAGAAGCTACAGTCAAGTATCAGCGAGTCGACGACCGCGTTTGACGAGAAGCTGACGTTACTTTTTCAGAAGAAAGTTAAAACAGAGATGGTTGTCTATCAGGTTTGTTTTGGTGTTGATGATGATGATGGTGACGATGATGATGCTGCTGCTGCTGCTGATATCGATGATGATGATGATGATGACGATTATGATAATGATGATGCTGATGATTATGATGATGATGAAAATGATGATGATAATAATAATGACGATACTGATGATGATGGTTTTGATGATGATGACGATTATGATGATACTGATGATGATAATGATTTAATGTGATGAAAATAAATAATGATGATGATTATATGATGATGGTGCTAACTGGTCGTCTAACTTCTCTATCAGGTATATTTTGGTGATGATGATGATGATATCAACGATGGCGTTGGCGATGATGATGATGATGATGATTGTAATGATGATGATGTTATCATGATAATGATAATGATGATTACTGTAATGGTGGTGATGATGACAATGTTGGTTGTCACTATTATGACAGTCATGATAATAATAATCACTATTTACTATATCCCTTTTGTCTGTAGGAAGAGCTCAAAATTCTTCGACTCCAGGTATCTATCTTTACTGAAGAGGAGCTTGATTGTCAGGAGAAAGAACTGCTAAGACGTATGGAAGAAAAGAAAGAGAAAAAGTCTAAAGTATCCTCCAGCCAAGCAGAGGCGAAGAGGGAGGTGGATGATTATCGTGAAGGCTATGAGATCCTGGTGATGGAAGATAAGACACTGGATAAAGCCTTTAAAAGAGAGTTTGCTGATCAAGACGCACACACCGTGGAACAACTCTATAAGTTATTCAAAAGAAGACCAAGGTATCACTTTATAGCTTATTCAAGAAGACTACTTCATTTATGGATCGATTAATAAATAAATGATTAAATGACTGATTGCTTGATTGAATGATTAAATAAACGGATGGATGATTGAATGATTGTTAAAATGCATTATTTATTGAATGGTTGATTGAATGAATGGATGGATGAATGATGGATGAACAGATGGATGATTGATTGATTGATAGAATGAATGAACGGATGAATGCTTGAATACTTGATTGAACGATTGAATAAATGGATGAGTAAATGGACGGATGAATAAATGTGCAATACAGTATAATTTCTTGGCAGTTTTTTTTACAATATTCTTGTTTAACGTCGACAGGGGTCAGAAGCAGCTTCGCGCCGTTGCCGAGTCTCATGGTGAGGTACAAACACAAACGGGTGGACGGTTCAGTCCTAGACCATCCTCATCTCGGGCCCAGTCTGCTGCGGCCAAGCACTTTGAGAACGCCATGACAGAATTAGACAGCGAGGAGCACATGCCTGAGGGTGTTGAACTTGATGTATGGCATCGACTGGTAGAGGTTAGGAAAGAGAAAGTTGAGAGTGAACAACAGGTAAATAGGGATGATGAGATATTTGTTATGATGATGATGATGATGATGATGATGATGATGATGATGATGATGATGATGATGATGATGATGATGATGATGATGATGACGAAGATAATTATAACGATACTGATTGCGATAAGGAGAAGGACAGTGAAGATGATGATGGTGATGACGATGATGATGATGATGAAGATAATTATAACGATACTGATTGCGATAAGGAGAATGAAAGTGATGATGATGATGGTGATGACGACGATGATGATGAAGATGATTATAACGATACTGATTGCGATAAGGAGGAGAATAGTGATGATGATGATGATGACGATGATGGATTATCAGATTATATTGCATGATCGTAATGTTGAAGTTAATGACGGTGATAGTAATATGGTAGTGATGATTTTGAACAAGAAAAGATGTGTTGTTGATGACGTTGTTGTTTATGATGTGATGATGATGACCATAGTTTTGATAATGATGACCATAGTTTTGATAATGATGATGGTGCCACATGTACAAGTGGTAGTTATCACAAATATTTCATAATATAGATTTCTACAATAAGAGTTTCATCTTTAACAATGCATGTTGTTATCCTACATGTATTCAGGTCAAGGCTAAAGCACTGGTGCTTGCAGAGATGAACTCTTACCTCCAGAAAAGAGTAGACGAAGATGAAAGGGTCCAACATGAGCTGGAGCATACATTCCAAGAACTTCAAAGGTAACCATTAGTCCGTCACAAGGGGCTTGAAAAAAATAGCTAAAAATATGTACAGTTAAATGTTGTAAAAATCTCGAAGAAGAAAAGACAAATCGTGACGTCATAGGGCTTTAACAAGGGTACATGTTTTATTTCTGTAGACTACGTGAAGAGAAAATCAAGTTCCTGGTCAACCTTGAAGTCCAGTTGTTGCTAAAGCAAGGACAGGTACTATGATTATTTGATTTCGTGTAATTTAAACCTTCTCACTTAATCCTTATCGTTCGTTTGTGAACGTAGGCTCTTGTATATGTCAATTTCTTCCCCACCGTGTTCCTTATCTTTCTTGATAAACACGTTCTCCATTAAGATCTCTATCGTGCTGTGTGTGACCTCCTTCAAGACAATAGCATCCTCCGCAGGCAATATTGTTATGGGCTTCCTGTATGGGAAAATAAATGAGGGGAGAGGAAGTATGGGGACGAGAAGGGGTAGGAATTCTTCTCACCGTCAATAAAACCGTTATAAAGGAAGCTCAAAGGAGGAAAAGGAGTGCCTGCGGATCGAGGAGACTATGTTAGCTAAATAAACTTTGATATCACCTTTCTATTTTAGGTCGTTGATTTTTGTAGTTATGTATAGGGGCATTAAATATAGGTTTTAGTGTATGATAATAGATAAAATTTGTTTTTATATATATATTATTGTCGTTTAGGTTGAAGTTCCTACAGGTCCGTTTATTACAGACTTTGCTGACAGTATTCTTGTACATCGGTCAGTTGTTGAAGACCTCAACGCCCAGATTACAGTAAGAACTCATTACTTTATAATTCAATGATTACCTTTCAATACACGAGATAAATATATACACCGAAGAAAATGTGACAACTAGCCTGTGAACGGCTCAAGGGATTGGGAAGGGGGGAGGGGAGTCCCCTCCCCTCGCCCTTTTCCCCCTCTCCCCTCCCCTCCCACTTCCCAGTCCCCTTGAGCCGTTCACAGACTATGGGAGAACTTACTATACGCTTATCTCTCCGCGTCGCTTTTTCTCCCTGACGAATGGACTATAACGAACTGAATGACAAATATCCGGACGTCGTATTTTTAGTGGATTATCTGAAATTTTTTTTTTTTCCTTTTTGTAGGGTGTATCGATATATTTCACTGTGATTCCAATTTCCTTGTAATGCCGGCTAAGTCTACTTAGAGTAAAAGTAACTTTTATTACATATTCTTTCTTTAGAATCTTGGCAAAGGTAAAGTATCCATTATGGAGGACAGCAAAGAATTCAGGAAAGGCATACATGGATTAGAATGGTAAGAGGAGCTACATTCTTTTCATCTTCCTGCCCGCGCATTTAACTCAACTTTACACTTTATAGGTAATAGAATGAAATTTGTAACACCGTAAAAAATGTTGACTTAACTTTACTAAACTTTAAGGTGTTACAAATTTCATTATAATACCTATCGTTTATATCAAACACCGACGCAGCCTATACTAGTTTACTCGCTAGTTTTCATTCAACTTTACACATCTAAATATTTTGCATGCTGTTGACGGTGTTTTGAGTATGTTCTCAACCATGCAAGTTTATGCAAATGACGCAGTTCAAAACCTTTTTGGAACTCCACGTGCGCAGAACATTTTCGCTTAGTGAGATTGGTTGCTAAAAGGCCTTATTAAATGTGGGCAGTATATGCTTCGTTGAAGAGCTACTTGCGCATGCTCGCTGAAGGAATATGGTCACTGTATTGACTAAAACGTTGAGTCGAGCATCTGTTTAACTGTAGGCTTTTCTGTTTTGAACAGGGAACATCGTAAGATGTATATGCAAGCAGAAGATTTCCAGACTAAGGCGCGGGACATTCAGTTACTACGTGTAACCAAAGACCTGCAGCAGGTATAAGCAGTTTTTATTACCAGTGAAGAACGAAGATTCATCAGCATTTTGTTGAGTAGATTTATGATGATGATGATGATGATGATGATTATTATCTTGATGATAATGATAACGATATAAAGATTGTGATCATGATAATGATACTGGTAATGATAACTCAATAATGATCTTACTTGTAATGATGATAATGATGAAGATGATGATGATGATAACGCGATAATGGTGGTACTAGTGATGTTACTGGTGATGATGATGATGATGATGATGATTAAAATTCAAATTTCATTTTTATTTGCACTTAATATACAAATATACACAAATATTTTTATTATACAAATATACACAAATAGATACTTCATAAATAGATATGCTTGGTAATGGTTACAGAGGTAGAATTTTATGAATATAAATGTAGATGAAAAAATGAATATACATATAATTATATGCATGTTGTTAATTAATTTAGTTCGAAATACTGGCTAGGTATAGGATATCTGCTTTTAATGAAACCAGATATGATGATGATGATGATGATAATGATGATTGAGATGATGATGATACTGATGGCGGTGATAATGATCGATAATGATAATGATAACGCGATAATGGTGGTATTAATGATGATGATGATGATGATCAAAGTTCATTTTTATTTGCACTTAATATAGGATATTTAATGTAGGATATTTGCCGTTAATCAAACCAGATATGATGATGCTTATACTGATGGCGGTAGCGGTGATGATGATGATGATCGTGATGATACTGATGGCAGTGACGACGATGATGATGATTGTCTTGATAATTTTCATATTTCTTTTCCCTAGTTCTTGGAGGAAGGCGATCACCAAGCCCGTCAGCAAAAAGAAATATCAACACTTGAACAGACGTTGTCGTTGTTTGAAAAGGTAGCCGGTTTTTAGAAAAAGATCAATAAATATCACCTTAGCTAAAAGCCAATAAAAGGAATATGTTTACTTACTTTGTTAGAATGTGACATAAGCCGAACTAAAGTACAAAAATACCGACAAAAATGACATCAAAGTAGCGAAAATACAGACATTACTTTATATCGGAAAGTGCATCTTCGCGTATAAATGGAAATCTGACATTTGGCATAAAATGAATACCCCAATAATATTTAATCGTATAAAAAATACTCTCCAAAATATGATTGTGAGATCTCTAGTCGGGGAGTAAACACATGTACTTCGATCATATGAAAAGCGTAATTCCATAGAGAACCGAAGTGTGACGTCACACTTTGGCTTTTCCTTTTCAAATAATTTTCACAATAGAATGCTAGTCAAAAAATAGGCTTCCCGAAAATTTGGGATCATTTGAGTGTGAAACGGCTGAGATATGAATTTTTGAATGTAAAATTTTCTCCATACAAAGTCTCTTATTTTTGGCCTGGTTCTAACCGGTTATTTTGACTAGCCGCATTCTATGATGAAATTAGTCTGAATACGAAAAGATAAAAAAAAAAAAAATGTGACGTCATCACTTCGGTACTCTATTGCGATGGCATCTTATTTGCTATACATCCGTCTATAACGTCTATACATCCGTCTGCTTATATTCACTTCATGTCAGCAGATTCTGTGTTTCGTCAAATCTACGATGAAGTCTAATAGACCAGTTTCATGTTATCTAGAGTGATTTTTATTTGACCGTGAAAGAAAAACGACTATTTAGTTCGTACTTGTTGGTAAAGAACAAAAGAAAACAATCGATTCAGAGTGTAATAACAATTATTAGTTTGCCAATTCTTTCACGGTCATATCAAAATAACTCTAGCTCTAGCACCGCTGTACTATTTGACAAATGACGCATTTTCACAGTGAATTGAAATGTATTTTCTATTGTTAAGCGTTAACGTTTTTTCGTTGATGGCTTGAGATATTGACAACAAATCAAGCCTTAGCGTGTGCAAATGCGCCTTTTGTCAAATAGTGCAGCCCCGGGGGAGCATTCCCTTTATCAAATTGGTAGGGGTGATCGGCGTACCTTTTAGGGTTAAAATAATTCCTGTGCGTACCTTTTAGGGTCCTTTTAGAGTTTTGGCTCAAAAATCAGTTATAAGGGTCATTTTTACTCTGCTTTATTTGTATCTGTGCGTACCTTTTAGGTGTCAAACCCTCCGCCGATCAACCCTACCACTTGGACAAAGGGAGTACCCCCCCCCCCCCCCCATCTCCCGGGAGTACAGCGGTGCTAGATAACGTGAAACTGGAATATTGTTATTGTCACTGACAATTCCCGTTGTTTTTTTTAGATGCATAATCGAAATGTCAGCGATCGTAAAGACACTATCAAAGGGATTAAGAAAGTTCTTCGCAAGAAAGAATTTGAGAACTCAAAGCTTGATCAGGAACTGGAGGAGCTTGCTTTGTCTGTAGCTGAACGACGAAATGTCAATGAAATGAATGGTAAGAATGGGATATGCAGTTGAAATAATGAATGAATAATGAATGGTGGATGGATGGATGGATGAAACAGTGGATAAATGAATGGATGAATGAATGGATGGATGAAAAAGTGGATACATATAAATGAATGAATGGTTGGATTGATGAGTGGATATATGAAAGAATGAACAAATGACTGACTGACTGAATAAATGAATCGGCGAATAACTGAACGAATGCATTTTTTCTTTCATTGGGCACATATTAGTTGCAAATTATATTTGCAATGTAGACTTACAAACTGACAGATTTACAAGACAGACTAAATGAAAATGCACAGGATTGATCATAAAATATTAATTTGGCTGCTATTTATGACATTATTACTTTTCTTTTAAAAATTCTGAAATTGCAGTCAGGATTCTTTTCTTTTGTACTATTTTATTAACATGTGAATTCATATGGTAGAGGATAAATATTTTATTGAATATTTTCAAATGGATAAACCCATGGCCGATCGAGTGAATAAAGGAATGAATAAATAAATAACTCAATGGACGCATAAATGAATGATGAGACGAATAAATGAATTAAATGATTTTTTTCTGAACAAAATGACTGACTCGTTATGAATGAATATTTCCTCCAAATCATCTCTACTTCTTTTCTACACTCCTCCCCCTTAATAAATGTCCCCTCCTCTCTTTCCACGCTACACATTCACTTACCTAAAGCCTTATCATTTCTTACAGCTGAACGGCGGAGTGATACTGGTGCCGAGCGTCGTTACCAAGACATCGTAGCACGCCGTAAGCTCGTAGACTTAGCCAAAGCACAAGCGTCTGAGATCGCAGTACTAAGGGCAGAGGTTGAACGACTCCGTATGAGAACGTTCCCTGCCCTTGTTCAAGTAGAACGTTGAAATTCTCGATTAAAATATTCCAAATATTTAAGGTTTGGCTAAAGATGTGGTTGAGGCACACTTGAGATGTACATAGGTTTAGGTGTAAGTTTGAATGTTAACGTAATTTAATTAACCTTGTCATTGTGTATTTCCTTGGTTTTATATGCGTGTGTTTTTGTTTTATCGCAAATGGTTATATTTTAACTGATTGTATTGCAATATTTGTATATATTAAATAGAAAATATTTATACAACATGCTGTCGTTACTTATTCATTTATTTATTTATTTATCTAATTATATATCTGTTTTATTTATTTGTTTATTTATTTGTTTTTATGCATTTATTAATTCATTCATTCATTCATCCATTTATTCATTCATTCATTTATTTATTTATTAATTTATCTATCTATCTATCTATCTATCTATCTATCTATCTATCTATCTATCTATCTATCTATCTATCTATCTATCTATCTATCTATCTATCTATCTATCTATCTATCTGTCTTTTATTAATTAATTAATTAATTAATTAATTAATTAATTAATTAATTAATTGTATTTATTTATTTATTTATTTATTTATGTATGTATTTATTTATTTATTTATTTATTTATGTATGTATTTATGTATTTATGTATTTATTTATTTATTTATTTATTTATTTATTTATTTATTTATTTATTTATTTATTTATTTATTTATTTATTTATTTATTTATTTATTTATTTATTTATTTATCAATCTTTTTTTATATTCTTTTTCATATTTGCATCAAAAAACCTCCCCCTCCAGGACTTTTTTCGGATATAATGACCACGCTCGGTTTTTCCGGGGAGTTAGTGATGAAGGCCTGGGACGAGTATGTACCCTCTCCCTCCCCAACCCACCCAACATTCCCCAACTGCTTACTAATAATCACGGAAAGAGGATTGAAATAAACCGAGTAGAAAAGCGAAACAGAATAGATTGACCTCTGAAACTGAAAAATAAATCAAATAGATCAAGACTAGAAAACATTTTCCGGTTGTAGCCTTCCCTACTTCCGGTTCACGCATTTCCGGTGGAAGTACCAATCATGTCGGCCAACAGAGGGGAACCTGCAGATGGATCAAATATAATGAATATTTAATCCCAAGACTTGATAGAAACCACAAAATGGTTGAATACAAAGGAATTGAACCGCGATATTGAATAACAATCTTTCAAGGAAGAACCCTTAACAGCGAGGAAGGGAATGCCCCCGCCATTCCGTCTCGATGTGTTCCTTAGTCGCGAACTGCTGACTAAATAATCATTAAGATTGGTTGTTTTACACTTTTCTAGAATGTAAATACAGTTGTCTAATTAAGGCTCTTTTTTGTGTTCAAGAATACGTGAAAACGCGGTCGGAAGAGTGCCAGATGCGGTTGAATGTAGCCTCAACCATGGTGTAAGGGTGCCCATCAATCAACCCTCCGTAGAAGCGCTTTTGAAGGATTTGAAAATTAGATTCTTTTAGGGCTAGTAACCGAGTGATGTTACCATAGTCACTGCATATGGATAGAAACAGTCTTACGGGGTTCGTTTATTGCTGTTGAATAATAAAAACATGACAGTATGAAGGCCCTTGGTCACCAGACAGCCCCCCGACTTGCTATGAAAAACACCATGTCAAACGCATGGCTGTGATAGGCTGTTTTGAAGAGGTCCGTCGTAAGTTATTCGATATCTAATCAGCGATGAGCCTATAGCAGTGTAGCAATACAATAAGTTCTTTATCGGGGTGCTGCGACCACCAGTAGTTCGGCCTTTGTTTGGCGTATTTGCGATGACATGTGACGACCTACTTACACTGACAGGCTCCGGTGATGAGTCAGCCGCCCTTTACCGCACCGCACTACCTACCGACTCGTACCGACTCGACCAAGAAACATCTTCCCCCATCTTGTAGGAGAAATCCAAGGTAAGAGCCAGCCAAAGCAACATCTATTTAATCTCCCCATTGGTCTAGCAATAGCAGCTGGGGAGTGCGAGGAAGCCGGGAGAGATTATTCAACGACCAGCAGTCGAAGTTGTCTTGATGGTTCTTTCGCTTGCCAACACGAACGTGGAAGCGTTTTCATTTCGCACTGACTGTCGTTTTTTGGATCACTATTTCATACACATGTTCGCTTAATTAATAACTAAACTCAAGTTATTGGATTGTTTGACAAAAAGAGCGATTTTGCCGGGAGTTTTAAATGGCAAAACATTTGATAAATTTCATCGTGAATGCATTAGGCGACCGCCAGACCTCAAGCACCTTTGCTTCCCACTGGCGCTTTCTTGCTGAAGGCTCAATACTGTTGTTTACTCGCTTTATTACGAAAACAAAGCAACACTATAATAGAAAGGAAAGATTTTCAAGATTTTAAGTTATATAAAGGATTAAATTTACGGTAGGAATCGATTTGAAAGGAACCCGCGGTTTAGAAAGAGATGGCTATGATGGCTGCGTTTCAACAAGGACTCCGCTTGTAAGACTGCGGCCAATATCACTCGCCATAACCAAACCACTTTCACATAAATGGCGCTACTTCTTAATATTCTGATTCTCAAAATTGTAAATTTTAAGATTTGGGGTTTTATTTTACGTTAATTTTGTATTCATGTACATTTGAAATTTGAAACGCGTCATACAACGGACCAGCTGTATCCATAGCATTGTTCATTCGCTCCCCTAGCTTGGTCGGGAAGTACAGGGTATGCCATGGCGGAAATGTAGATCTTCATCTTTCCCAAAACGCATCATATTCCCAAAATTTTATATTTATCTATGAATGTCTATAGGCTAGTGGCTTTTGCTTTGGTTGTTGCCATATGCCATATAATAGCAGTTTTTTTCTATTTACCAGTGGATAAATTGAATGAAGTGATAATTATGCAATGTAAGATGATTTGTAAATGCTTTTTCTTCAAAATTACCCTGAACATTCCAGTTACAAATCCGAGTTACATTGGAAAAAATAGATCTATAATACTATAGCCCCATTTCAAACATACTTTTATTCCAAACTAATTACCAGGCAGTGAAGGAAAATCAAGAAGCAAGTGAAATTTGCCAACATACAACTCAAATATTTATCATGAATCTCCTTTAAATTTGAGGAAATGACATCCGGCATACACTAGCAACCTCATAGCCAAAACTGTACGACTGAGTTTAGAATTGACAGATATTCTTTTTTCACATTCCCCTTTTAAGTGGCTATACCTTTCTCAGAAGGGGGGCTTTAAATTTATACCAGCGACCAGCTGGTCCTTTATCCATTCATTCAAACATTCTGGTAGTGCAGTGTGATTCAACTTACTTCATGAATATGTATATGATTGTGTTTATAGCATAGATACACACATGACAATGCCTGGAAAATAACAATAGAATTGATATTTTGGCTTTCTGAAAAATCTTGGTGAAATATTCTTATATTTAATGCACTCTATACTGTCTTTAGTTTTAAGTGATAAAGTACCTGGCCACTCTTGGGCAGAATTTGCATTGCAATGCTTTTAACACCAAGGGGATTTTTAAAGGATATACATGTGCTTTCTTTGTCCCATTGTTAAGGCCGTTACTTCTTACATATATTTGAATCCCCTGAGGCTAATTGTTGTTGCTTGTTAACTAAAAATGCTTTTATCAATAGAATATGAAATAGTTGTATATATACTGATTACATATCTGTCTATTTATTTTCATTTTATTCATCCATCCATTCATCCATTTATTTATTTATTTGTATATTTATTTGACATGTAATCATAAATACATGTATTTAGTTTATTTATTTATCCATTTATTTATTCTTTATTAACTAATTTTTAAACAACCAACCTAAAGAGCAATCGTAATAATTAATATGCAAAATATTTAAAACAACAAAATTAAAAAACTGCAGATCAACATGGAAAGAAGAAAAACATACTTCTCTTCTAAACCAGTAGCTGTTATTGTCATTGCTATTTCATGTAATAATCATAATAGAAGCGACGGCATGTAAAAAGAGACAATATGATTTGAAAAAAAACCCAGCTATGCTCGTATTCACACTTAGTAATTCTATTGTTAATTTTGCCATTTCATCCATTACTTTGCTTATACCACAGCTAGCAGTTAACAGCTGGCTAAACCCTTTTGTCTGTGTCGATCACTCACTTCAAAGTTGCCTCATGATACAAAAGTATACATATATCTTATTTCAGTACTAGACATTTCAAGTTAAATCTCTATTTGTATATGTTGTAAGTTAGAGTGTTCAGTATTGAAGTTTTTGACATTCATCCTTTAGATGTCAGAGCAAAAGGGCTAGTCTGGCTGAACTATGGTTCTCACTAAAAAGTCAATGTATTGTTATTACAGCCTCTGTGAAACCTCTATTTGTATATGTTGTAAGTTAGAGTGTTCAGTATTGAAGTTTTTGAAATCCATCCTTTAGATGGCAGAGCAAAAGGGCTAGGCCACTATGCTTCTCACTAAAAAGTCAATGTATTGTTATTACAGCCTCTGTGAAACCTCTTTTTGTATATGCTGTAAGTTAGAGTGTTCAGTATTGAAGTTTTTGAAATCCATCCTTTAGATGGCAGAGCAAAAGGGCTAGGCCACTTTCTTCTCACTAAAAAGTCAATGTATTGTTATTACAGCCTCTGTGAAACCTCTATTTGTATATGTTGTAAGTAATAGAGTGTTCTAACTGAAGTGTTTGACATTCATCCTTTAAATGGCAGAGTAAAAGGGGTAGTCCACTATGCCTTTCACACTAAAAAGCTGATGTATTGTTATTACAACCTCTATCAAATCTCTATTTGTATATGTTGTAAGTAATAGAGTGTTCTAACTGAAGTGTTTGACATTCATCCTTTAAATGGCAGAGTAAAAGGGGTAGTCCACTATACTTCACACTAAAAAGTCAATGTATTGTTATTACAACCTCTATCAAACCTTTATTTGTATCTGTTGTAAACTAGCGTGTTCCGTACTGTTTTTGACATTCATCCTTTAGATGGCAGAGCAAAAGGGCTAGGCCACTATGCCTTTCACTAAAAAATCAATGTATTGTTATTAAAACCTCTCCCCAATTCCTTATAATCAACCACAGGACACTTTGACTTGACAAGGTTAATAAGATTTGTTAAAGTCAAAACATCTTAGGAGTGGTCGTCAAAGGATTTTATAGACTAGCTGTTCTTTATTACGCCTGGTATTGATTAAAAAACTAAAACAATGTCAAGGAAGTACCATATTTCAAATACCAACAAATTGTTCCTCTTTTAAATATAATGCTATCTTGTGATACCAACAAAAATATTATGATAGCTTTTTCTACACTCCGTAGCATTTTATGGTTGCAGCTCTTTATTTACTGAGAAACTTACTTCTCAGTAAGTTATCAAACATGTATGTGATACAGTAGAGTACAAACACTAAAAGTGTGCAACAAAGTACTAAATAGTGATATTTTATGCTTATATTTCCTATTGTTGTTAAATTAGGACATTTTTGTGCTAAATAGGTAGTGATACGTTTTGCATGCTTTTAGTATTCCTATGCTCCATTCACACCAAAACCTGTTTAGTTAAACTGCGTTTTTATTAAACAAAATGTTTAGAGACTAGAAAGCTTCAATATAATTATTTTATCTCTAATCTGTTCAGTACAATATGAAGGATAGTTTATATGTATTATTTCATCAAAGAGTGTTTGTAAATAACTTTCTTAACATGTTTAGTTAAACTACTTTAAAACATGTTTAAACTATAGTGTGAACAGGTACTAGTCTACTGAAGCAGGACCTAAAGCCCTGATCCAAGCTGTAAAAGACCTGCACTCTCACTTGACCAGCCATCTCATGTTGACTCTTTTAAGTGATAACTCATTACACAATACATTGAAAATACTTTGTTAATTTTTACTCTAATTATTTTTATTTTCCTATTTATGGAATTATTATCCATTATCATTAATTGTCAAATATCATATTCTTTGTAGATTTGAGTGTGTTCAAGTTTCAGCATCATGGCCACGTGTACTCCAGTACGGCCATCACAGCTTGCATCCATGTATGCCGAATACCCCAGAACATCTATGACACCAGAACCTGTCATGCGAAAATGCACACCATTTTGCGACAAGAACAAAGATTGTCCAGAGCATCATGAATTATTGGTTGCTATAGTAAACTGCACTGACATGCTCGGCTCGTTATCAAACCTTGACGGCTTAAAGGAATGTGTTGATAGGTACATAAAGAAAGGCTG
Source organism: Metridium senile (assembly GCA_949775045.1). Lineage (NCBI taxonomy): Eukaryota > Metazoa > Cnidaria > Anthozoa > Actiniaria > Metridiidae > Metridium > Metridium senile. Next base: position 1,652,240 of record OX459107.1, read on the forward strand.
GTGCAAGGATGATGAGGTTCCAGACTCTGTGATAGAAAACAGAATGCCTTTAATACACTGGGCTGCTTCTCTTGGTAAGTGCAATGCACTAGAGTGGATGTTAGCTAGTGGTTTCTCGTCTATCGCCAAATCTTCCGGTGTCGGAGAAACAGCTCTACATCGATCAACTGCATGGCTTTATAAATCACGTCCTAAGTTTACAGTGAAAGAATTGACACCAAAGTATAGTAAAATGGTTAGTTTATTGAAAGAAACGTTACTCGTCAAAGATGAAGCGCATGGAGAAACTCCTCTGCATACAGCTGCTGGTATGCTTGTAAACGGAGACCATAAACCTAACTTTTTTCAGACTTGTATTGAACTGATTGTACAACAAGCAAAACGAATGGGTGATCATTGCAGTGTGATATTAAATTCTGTTAATGATGATGGGGATACTGCTCTTCATATACTTGCTTGTGGGGAGAGACATAAGATTGACTTCTGCTGTCAAGCTGTCCGTAATCTTGTCATGGCTGGAGCGGACAGAAGTATCAGGAATAACGAAGGAAAGACATCACTTGATATTGCTCTTGCTAGAGGGACAGAAGCCATTGTTGAAGAATTAATCAAGGTAAGAAAGGTAATACTAACTAGACTCACAAAACAACAATAACAATGCTTTTATTGCACCTAGAATTTGCAAGAGATTACAATTTACAAATAGAAAATTACAAGTACACAAAAAAACATAATTCTCCCCCAACTGGGCATATTGTTGGTCCCAAATTAATAATAACTTTATTTCAAGAGGGCGAAAGCACCTATATTTACAGTGAGGAAACTCGAACCATGAACACTTTGAGTTTTTTTGTTACTTTTTTTAACCCACATCCCATTAGCAAATAGATTAGAAATAAGATGTATTATGAACACTTAGTGTATTTGAACTCACTGGTTCATTTTTAGAGGTTTTGAAGCAGTAGAAGGTTCAGCAAATAATAACATGAAAAAAGTTGAGTGTTCACGGTTAGAGTATCCTCACTGTAATTTGTTAATCATGTAAGCCCAAAATTTTCCCAAAGCAGTAAATATAACAACAATAAACAATGTTCTGCTCAGCTGCAAAACAATTTAGAAAGTGTAACCAGAGCTTTTTATTTGTAGGTTGTTGACACAGATGACCATGGGTTACTATCAGGACTCAGTTCAGATGATGCTGAACCGTTTTCATACAGTGCACTAGCCGACCCCTCCCCTCCCCTCAGTAATATTTCCAAGTCAATGGAAAGTCCAATGCCTATTGGAATAAGTGATGAGGAAGATGGTTATCCACATATAGCACATGTACAGTCTGTTAAAGTGGAACCACTAGAAGATGATCAAGATGTTGAACAGGTATTAAATGATGATGATGGTATTAGTTATGATGGTGATGGTAATAGTGATGATGGTTATGATGATAGTGATGGCAATGATGATGATGTTGGTGATAGTGATGGCAATAATTATGGTAATTATGATAGTGATGATGATGGTGATGGTAATAGTAATGATGGTGATGATGATAGTGTTGGCAATGATGATGGTGTTGGTGATGATGATGATTATGATGATGATAGTGGTAATTATGGTGATTAAGTAATAGTTATGATGATAATGATTGTGATTAAGCTATGGCTACGTTGATGATGATGAAGGTAGTAATGATGGTGATTATGAAGCAATGGCAATATTGATGATGATGATATGGTGATTAAGGAATGATGTTGATGATACATAGTAATGATGATAATATAGTGATGAAAACAATGATGATAATAATAGTAATGATAATGATGGTAATTAAGCAATGCTGATAAAGATGATGATGATGGTACATGGTGATAATGATGATTAAGGACAATGATAATAATTATATCATACCATCCATAATCTGTTTCATAATCAAACCGTGTATTAAACATTGTATTAATTCTCACAGCAAATACAGCAGATGAGAGAAGAACATGATGGTCTTAATGGATGTGAGTATTTACTTTTTCAAAAGAAACACGCTTTAATAATATTGTTGCATTCAGGAATAGTCATTATTTCCACTAACATTATAAGTATTGTAAAACCTAAGCTTTAATTAATAAATTTATATGAAAAATACACTACAATGCAAACAAAATATTAAGGTCTTTCAAACAAGAGAATCATTCACATTATTGTTCAAGTGATCTGTGATTGATGAATTGAAATGTGTTTGGTGTATATATAAGTGAAATTACAGATCTGTGATTGGTCACTTTGAGGTCCATAAAACACAGTACACACACCTGAATGATGTTGTTTATTTTTCAGTGTATGGGCTAGATGGTTCTGGTCTTTTAAGGCATCTATGTGAAGCTGGCCTACTTCATGACGTGTCCAGTTTAGTTGGAAAAGCTCAGGCTAGAGACGAAGGCAACTTGAGGAAGGTCCAAGTACAAGCACGCGGTAAGTTGATAGAGATGACTGTTGTTTACATGAAGTTGTCTGATGATAAACTGTTAGTACACTGTAGTTGAATTAGCTTGTAGATCTTGTTATTATCAGTAAAATATATAAATCACTCAGACACACACTCACTACATATAGATTGAATATTTTGCACACAACTAGGCTCACATGTTCATTTTTGTGGGGGGAGGAAAACCAGCTAACCTGGAGAAAAACCCTTGTGGCATAGGAGAAAAGAACACATCAAACAAACTCAACTCACATATAATCCATGCCCGAGCCGGGACTCGAAACTGACCACAGCAGTGAGAGGCCGGCGCTCTCACTGCTAGGCCACTCATGCCACCCAGATTAATACGGGTAGCAGATTCAAGGGGGAATTAAGGAGTAACTTGGGTGACTATACTGACAGTCTCTTTGAACCTACAAATTTTAATATTTTTATTATTTAGTGTTGTCTGTTTGTTGAATATACTTAGCTGAATAGTCAGTATACTCCACAGCCTTACCCCTCCCCCCTGACTATACCAATACACTTGTGAGTCATTAGGAATGTCAACCTCAGCTTTCTTGACCAACACTTAAGTTCTTAAAATACTTGAAAAAATGAGCTAAGTTTGTATTCTTTATCCTCAAATTGGTGGACCTAAACATCTTAGATATAGAAAAGGTGGCCAAAGGGTAATGCGTGACGCGTGATTTAGGCTAAAATAAGTACTTGATTCGTGAAAATAACGAACGATTTACAGTGTAGTTGTTATACGTGAATACTACGTGATGTGTGAATATCATGAGTATTGACTCGTGACATGTGATGAAGCCATTGTCTTCCCATACTACACTGAACAGTTACATCTACAATCATCATGTCTTATTTGGTACATTATATACATCCCCAGATAATGTTTGACAGATAAATTGATTAACATTATATATATATATTATTGTTTTAGAAATTGATGCCCAGATTACGACAAAACTCAAAGAAATTGACAGAATGAGGCTAGAAGTACAGTCATTGAGACACAAACGAAAAAGGTGTGACGAGGAGAACGATAGACTAAAAAAAAGATTACAGTCTTGTGTCAACGTCATGAAAGAGATACCTGTGCCCGACGGTAGAAGTCAAATAAATCATGACCATGAAAAGGAGTGATTGGTTGAGACAAGGTGTTATTGGATATTATTATAGTAATCTTGTACTTACGACCACTTTGATTGGTTTGTTATTACAAGGTGAAGAACACAATGATTAAACAGACGAGTCTACACAAGCAAGATCTCCTCTCATCTCTCTATATATATGACCACAAATTATCGACATATAATGTCCAAAAACACTTGAGTGCTGAATAGATCTCCTTATTGATCAAAATTAATACTTGATCCTCGCTATCTAGAGTTCATATTACTATTGCGTTATTGTTTGTATAAAATGCAATCAAGTTTATATATAAATTAATTTAAATTTAAAGTGCTATTTATGTAAATATGATTCTTGTAAAAAGTTTGGAAAAGAGGAAAGAAAAGAACAAGTAGTTTATGCTCATAATTTTCAGCTTATTCAGTTTTACAGTGCAGCATGAAAAAGTAGTATGTAAAACCACTAATGCATTGGCATACTTCTGTGAATATAGGGGATTGTGGCTGCAATGATGAACATTTTTTGCAGTGTTGCTGTAAAAAAATTCTCAAATTGTGGTGTGATGTGCAGTGATGTAAATGCCTTTGGTTTGCGGTATTTGCTTTTACAAAGCTGTGGTGTTCAATGAATTTTAAAGCTGTGGTGTCTGGTCAATATTAAAGCTGTGAGGTTTGTAGTGTTTGGTGAGAGATATTGTGATGTGGTGTTGTTGAAATTGTTGAGCAACACTGCTTGCCATGAAAAGGTGGCTTTTGGATGCACGGAAAATACTTGCTTCACTGTGGATATATTATTGATGTAGTCAGTACCTTTGCATATTGCACTGTAACATAATAAATTGTAGTTGCTTTGAAAAGTGGAACATGTACAAAATAGTCTTATTAATAGAATCAAACTATAGTTTAAGTTATTTGTAATTTTGCCTAATATTGTTTTGCTATTCAAAGGTTTTTATTATGTTATAAATACCTGCTTTCCATTCTTTCCTCTTTTGAGTATTTATAAGAAAAGTTAAATATTTCATTTCCAGTTGTGAATAGGTTTATTCAGTTATATGCTTTAGAGAAGTTTAGAGTGGTTTATAGCAAATTGTAGTCTTATTCTTCAATTGCTTTATAGAGTAAAGATTCTAATATCAAGTTCACACAAAAGAATTAGCAATGGGAATTAGAAAGCATTAGGTTTTATAAGTCTGATATACAGGCTCTAATGCCTATTGTGTTTATCTAACCATTACATGCAGAATTCATCACTGTTTGAGGTAATGAAAACCACTCTACTTATTCCGATTAACGGATGAGAAATAGGATGGGATTTAAAGCAGAGCAAATAAGTTAAAATTTTCACAACATTTATCTTATTTTGTAAATACATACCGAATTACACATGTACTTTGCTAGTTCACAAATGTGTGTACATGATGTTTCAAGAAATAAAGTTGCGAAAATGATTGCTTGTTGTATGTGGTGGCTCTTTTTGTAGCACAGAAAAATGGAATGAGATGTCCCAATTACGTTCATTCAATTTTAGGTTTTACTTTTGTTTCCATATCCTTTGCTGACCTATATTCAATTGGATTTCAAATGAAAGAATGGATTCATTAATAAGTTATCATTCAAAAAAAAATTAAAGTTTAAATGAATAAGAAAATTGCACGAAATACACAAAGGTTTTGGGCTCCCTGTGTTTTTATTCAATCAAAACAAAGACTATAATTCAGTGAAAAACCAATGATAACTCGTTGAAAAAAATGTTATGGTACTTGTACACCTTGCTAGCGTTGTGTATAGCAGTTTTTAGTAAGAATTTCTAAAAATAAAAAAGTCGATTATTTTGATATTTTGACAATCAAGATTTGCGGGCTTTCTGTGGTGAAATACACCGGAAGTCAAACACGTTCGATAATACCGAAAACATTTTGGCTGTTTTCTCGCTTAATATTTAGAATTTCGAAATCATCTTTTGCCAAACGTTATTATATATCTATAGCCATGTGTAGTATGAATGCCATTATAAACAGAATAGTAGAAGTGGGTAAACTGACACAAAAGTTAAATCACTTACAGATCGAAACTTCCGGAAAATCTTAGCGCTTATAAAATCCTCAGTTTTATATATTTTGAAAAATTAGTTGCCGATTCTTAAAGCCGTTACGAAGAGCTTTCTAGCAATGTATAGTTTGTTCAAAATAGTACAGTTTTAAAGTTGTCGATTTTGGAGGGTTTCTTGAAAAACGGTATTTTGAGCCTTTCAAATTCAAGGGCTTTTTTCTCTGCGAAATAGGTACATTTTTCAAAATGTTTTTCGCCAGTGATTTAGAGCTGGTACTAAGGCTTCTTATGATATTTGTTTTATTTTTAAAAAGATTTTCTAAGTGGGAGAAAAACGGCCATGAACACAATAGGTCGAGATTTGGGCTTCCTGTGTATTTTCCTATCAAAATATGGCCTAAAAATGGTTAAAAAAATCAACGCAATTTCATTGAAAGATTTCTAGGATACTTAAACACTATTAATATAGTGTGAACATTTGTTTTTTCTTTGACTTTTACAATTTTAAAAATTCGGGTTTTTTTCGATTTTTACCATCATTTGTGGGCTTCCTGTGGTGTACTACTAAAAGCCACCACAGGAAGCCCACGCATTACAAGCCAAAATTTCAAGATTTTTAAATTTCATTTTTTTTACGTAAAAACACGTTGTACAGTATAGAAACGATGTATATTAACTTCTAATTACTTTTGGTGGGATTTTTGTTGAGTTTTCAACGATTTTTGTTTCGGAAAATACACAGGAAGCCCAATTTTTGACATATTGTGTTCATAGTCATTTTTCTTATACTTACAAAATCTTTTTAAAAATAAAACAAATATCATAAGAAACCTTAGTACCAGCTCTAAATAACTGGCAAAAAATATTCCAGAAAATGTGTGTATTTTACAGAGAACAAAGCCATTGAATTTGAAAGCCTCAAAATACCGTTTTTCAAGAAACCCCCCAAAATCGACAACTTTAAAACTGTACTATTCTGAACAAAATATATATCGTTAGAAAGCCCTTTATAACGGCTTTAAGAATCTGCAATTTATTTTTGGAAATATATAATCATGAAGATTGTATAAGAGCTAAGATTTTCCGGAAGTTTCGAACTGTAAGTGATTTAACTTTTGTGTCAGTTTACCTACTTCTACTATTTTATTTGTAATGAAATTCATACTACACATAGCTATAACTATAAAGTTAAGTTTGGCAAAAAATGTTTTTGAAATTCTGAATATTAAGCGGGAAAATGGACAAAATGTTTTCGCTACTATCGACTTCCGGTATATTTTACCACAGGAAACCCACAAATCTAGATAGTCAATTTTTGCGAAAAATTGAATTTTTCACAACTAACAATTTCACTTAAAAACCTCTCTACACACTTTAGGTATAGTGTACAAGTATGCAATGACTTTTTCCAGGAAGGTGATGTCGATTTTAACGATTTTACAGCATCAATTTTGATTAAAAAATACACAGGTAACCCAACTCAATGCCTATCGTGTTTACGATCATTTTTCTCCTACTTAGAAAATCTTTTTAAAAATAAAACAAACATTATAAGAAACCTTAGTACCAGCTCTAAATCACTGGAGAAAAATACTTTTTAAAATGTAACTATTTCGCAGAGAAAAAAGCCCTTGAATTTAAAACCCTCAAAATACCGTTTTTCAAGAAACCCTCCAAAATCGACAACCTTAAAACTGTACTATTTTGAACAAACTATACATTGCTAGAATGCTCTTCGTAACGGCTTTAAGAATCTGCAATCAATTTTTCAAAATATATAAAACTGAGGATTTTATAAGCGCCAAGATTTTCCGGAAGTTTCGAACTGTAAATCATTTAACTTTTGTGTCAGTTTACCTACTTCTACTATTTTGTTTGTAATGAAATTCACTTCACAGATAGCTATAGATATACAATAAAGTTTGGCAAAAGATGATTTCGAAATTTTAAATATTAAGCGAGAAAACGGCCAAAATGTTCTTGGTATTATAAAAAGTGTTTGACTTCCGGTATATTTCACCACAGGAAACCCGCAAATCTAAATCATCAGAATCGAACAAAAGTGATTTTTCTAAAAATTGAAATTTCAGCAAAAATCTTCTCTATACACCATAAGAGTAATGCAAAAGTACCGAAGGATTTTTCTTTTGGCCGTTTCCTAACATTTTTTTTAACGATTTTGGTATGAATGTGTATTCACCACAGGTAGCCCACAAATTAAAAGTAAACTTTTTGCACAAATATATACTAAACATTTGGATATTGGACGAACTAAAGTCTCGGGAATGAAGTTACGAAGTCATTGTCTCGAATATATCCAGTACAATTCGTAACTCCTCTCGTCCAATCAGAATTGAGTATAATTATTATAGAATAAATTATAAAAGAACGCCACTTACCTCCACTCCTTCATGCTTGTCAACATTAATCAATTGTGTCTTTCTTCTTTAGCCCCATTACCCCTATTCTGCGCACTCACTCCCCCAAAGTATCCCTGTATCCTCCCCCTTGGATAACACACCCTATAGATCCTCATTCTTTACTCAACTGTCCCACTACTTATCGTTGACACCAACGAAGAACACTGACAAGCCAACACTTTCTTTCCAAACGCGTCCACAGTCAAATTGCACAGCGGTGAAACACAAACAGGAGACCACAAATCCCCCTACTCCTCCCCTCACACAACAACACATCCTCATACGCAAAACATTTGCCCTTCATGTGTCATAAGAATAAAGATATTGCCAAGACCAAAAGAAGATACAAGCGTGAGGAGAATAACAAAAGAGCGCAGAAAGTTACGATAAGCATTCAATAAAACGAACACAACTAACAAACAAAATAACACTTTATTCTCAAAACAAGAAGACGTCTACAATATTGGAGTTATTTCTTGTTATTCTGTACGTAGTCCCAAACATCCTTCACGGTCTGAAAAAAGAAAATAGATATGTAAATAAACACTCATTTGTTATCACAAACAGGAACAGAAGCGAAATAAACGAGAAAAATGACAATGGCAGCTATGGACGTGTGAAAAAAAGTCAGTAAAATGAACGGAATGAATAGTGGTAACATACTGTAATATTATTACTGTTATCATAAAACAGAATCACCAAAACATTTAATATGACTACCATGATCACTACTGTCACACATATGATATTGATGATATTATGATGTGTGATATGTGTGATGATATTATGATGGCACTGTTGATGATTTGACAATGACAATGCCGCCGGATCAGGAGGATGACGATGTTGTTGTTGTTGATGGTGATATGACGATGGTAATGGTGATGTGAACATGATGATGATGACATGATGATGATATGACGATGATGATGAAGATGATGATGATCGTAATTTGATGGTGATATTTGATTATAATGACTATGATGATGATGATGATGATCATGTCAACGTCATATCACTATATTCATTCTCATGATCAACACCACCACCACCATCATCACCAGCACCCTTGCATTACAATACACTGAAGCCTGTATAGTTAGGTTCGAAAAGTAAAATATTGCAGCGTCTTCCATAATTACGCGACCATCGGAAAGAAAATGCCAACATCTAAAAGGCGTTTTAACTGTCGTCAATCAATATACCATTTCTCGTTGACGATAGAGTAAACTGCGTTTTTCATGTTGGCATTTCACTTCGGTGGTCGCGTAATTATGTACGCAACTGTAAAGATGTAAGTCACATTACCGCATCGTCTGTTATCTTGTACGAAGAACGCATGAAATTCTTGAACTTATCCATCTTCTTAGGAAGGGATGGCGACTGAAAACAAAGCCATACAGAACATTAATGTTTGAACTCTTGCATTGACGTTCGCTGTGGAGCTAAATTGTCCAAACAAATTAAATTATAAAATACTAGCTCAGAGAAATAAATCGAACTGATCGTAACACTACTCAAAATTCTGGTATCTAGGATCACTCGAGAGTGTCTGCGACTATCTTTTTGAGGTGTTATAATGTCCTTCTTTTTTACTCGAGTTTCCTGGCAATCAACACACATGCAGTCCTCTAGCCTCATTGCAGCTAAACTTTACTGGCTAGTCCGTACAAGGGCATTGAGATGGCTGTGAAATGCGATACTACATAACCTTCATAAAACGTCAAGGAGATTGATTGACAGTGTTATAATGGAATGAGATTACTGTGTACGTGATTGTATGTGACTTGTACTAATCGTACAAATAACAACGTGTCAGCACTAGCAGGCGTAGAAAAACGACAACAAAATTTAAATACCGAAACGAACTCGAAATTGTAAAGAATGACGGAGCATACATCTTATATAGATGGGGGAGGGGGCGAGGGAGCGGAGCGGGAGGGGCGAAAGGAGGGGAGAAGGGAGGGGAGAGGAGAGGGAAGACGAGAATGGAGGGAAGAGAGAATAGGGTAGAGGAGGGGAAAAGGTAAGGGAGATCTAGAGGAGAGGGGAGAGAAAATAGGAGGGGAGACAGGAGAGAAGGGGCGAGGGTACCAACTACATAACAGTAGACTGTTTTCTTACCGAATAACAATGATGTTTTCTGAGTAAAATAACTAAATACAACGTTGGTGGAATAGAAAACGTTGACCAAGTCACATATCTCGATCGTGGCACGCAAACCAAAACCGTGCTCCACGAATAGAATCTAGTGAGCAACTTGTTACTCAACAAGTCTGATTCATTTCGTGATATATTTCCATATTTTTGCTCTGTCGAGACACGCAACGCCATCGCGTTATTTTAGAAACCCGGCAGAGGGCTTCTTGATTAAGTGATTGCAAGTAACCTTTGTAATTTCTTTCCGTTAAAAATAAAGAGACTGCTTATAAGCCGTCAGATTTACACCAAAGCAGGGTACAAAAAACCTCTGGTACCCAGGGCATTTTGGCCGTCACGTCAACGTAAATGCCAGCTGTGCCACAACTAAAGCCTACCTTGCGTGCAGATGAATTTAATTATCAAATAATACAGTATTTAACATAAATAATACAGTATTGTGTGAATGAACCGAGAGCAAGCCGAAATCGCGTGCATAAAATTGTTTAATACATATCAATATCAGTTACCAAATATAGCCAAGCCACGCACTCGAGTGTGCTCTCGTTTTAGAAACCATCCACTTCATCGGTCCTTACGTTAACCTTTTAGAGGACCCTTACGATTGATTGATTTACCATATAAGTCTTCACTCTTAGTAGAGTATTACAGACTACATGTTGGTATCCTCAATAAAGATGTTTATTATTATTAACGATACATATACCAATAAATTTGTTGGTGTTTTGTTCTTACGTTCATGCTAACTTGGAAGATGCGAATACGAATACATTTTGTTGGTGCGTATTCGATAGTTTTCTTTTTGTGTGTGCGGTTTTGAGCCTCTTCTTAGGCCCCGTCGTTTTAGATTAGTTTTAGATTAGTATACACCCTTTCCGAGACTGAAGGCTGTCACACGTAAAAAGCACACAGGCTAGTGGCGCAAAGGATCATGGATGAGTTTAGAAACTAAATGTGCATTCGGCACGCCTTTCTTGTTGTCTAATAAGTCAGAGCGGTCGTTTTTCAATAACATATTGACAAGTGTGTCCATGTGAAAATAAAATCCCTGCGTTCTAATAAAGTATACATAGGTAACCCATAATCCCCCGCGCTTCCTTGTAGGCTTTTCACTTCACGGGTGACAAAGTTTCTCGCAAAGGGTGTATCATAATCGTTATAAAAAGTCTTTGTCAGGGAAACTCTGAGTAGATTACAACGTTCTCCAAATCCATGTCAAGTATGGCGAGTGTACAAGAAAAGATAGCTATTTAAAGAATTGATACCAAAAAGGGAAATTCTCTTGACTTTGAAAAAAGAAATTCTCGTGAATGAATGGATATAGCATCCAATTACAGAACATGGCGAAACTCTTTAGTGGATTGCAACTTTCTCTAAATGTCAAGTATGTCGAGTGTACAAGAAAACTGAGATAGCTATTAAAAGAATTTATACCAAAAAGGGAGATTCTCTTGACTTTGAAAATAGAAATGCTGACAAAGGGTTATGTAATAGTTATGAAGAATATTCTGCCTGACCTTGACGCGTTAAAGCGGATTACCAATGAACCTATAATTATTAGGTCAATTGGAATCGAAAAAAAATCTTTGAAAACAAATTGAACTTTGTCCCCTTTTAAAACTGGTAAAGGCTTTCCAGTCACACTTTGACACGTGAATAGAACAAAATCTGCTAGCGTGTTATATAATAGGTTCGTTTCCATCCATTTCAAAACCTCTGGGAATAAGAACGCGTTTCCATTTGACCAATAGTCTCCTACACAGTTCCCTGCGCCATCTTGAAAGGTAGCCAGGCCTTTGTATTAAAGCGAGACGAACGTTGAGCTTGCAATGATAGGAGACACATGAATAGTTGTCTGGCAAGGTGTTAAAAGGTCTCCATCATTGCAAGCTCAACGTTCGTTTCGCTTCGATGCAAAAACCCGGCTACCTTTCAAGATGGCGCATGGAACTGTGAAGGCGTTAATATCCTAATGACAACGAAATAAAAAAGAAAAATATATTTTCCCCAAAACATTTAAATTGGGTGAAAACATACATAGCAACTTGTTAGTCAAGCAGACCTATTGGTTACGCGCAACGGTGACACTTGCCACGTGACTTTCTTTAACCAATAAGAACGCAAGTTCGAGAGTTTGGAAATGCTCTTGATTTGTTTTCTCGTCACACTAAAATTCAGGTTTTTTCTTTTAGTTCTAAAGTATTTAAACTTGAAAGATCGTTTTCTTTAGGTACTTTTTAAGTCAAGTGAGCATATTGACCCTTTCTACGAAGGAGATGAGTTTGTCGATGGCCCCAAGACACGAGTGAATGCAAAAAATGCTATCAACGTATAACGTGTTCGAATTCACACCAGAACATTGACTTTTAATAGTTCAAATTAACGAAAAGCACACTTACTAAACACAACAAAAGTTACAATAACAGATGCCAAATCTGTGATTATTGTGAAAATTAAACTTTTGGGTTAAAGCTGGGTACTTTAAAGCGTGAAGCTGAAAAAAGAATGCTGAAATATTTGGCCTGATTAAAAAGGAAAATTTTTTTAAAGGCACTGTCAGTCAGCGTCCAATCAATCTCGAGATCTTTTCAAAAAAGATTGATTTGAGCTTGGACAGAGGCCAGACCTCTACATGCCTTAAAAAGTCGCCCCTTTTTGCAAGTACCTCAAGTATTCCTTGAAAGAATTCAACAGCGTTCTTACTAGACCAGTAGGAAAAACACTGAAGATTCATTTGCCAACGAATTAGCTGCTAACAAGCAGAGAAAAGGCAACGTAATGACGAACATTACAAACAGTAGCATTTCCTATGGTCAACAGTGGACAGAGCCGTTTTCTCTAAGAGTGGTTCGTCTTGTTGTGTTTTCATTGATCATTTTGGCCTCGTTGTTTGGCAACAGCCTGATCGTGAAGACAGTCATGACACTTGCAAGGACAAGAAGACCGTTTACATATACACTAGTGATGAATCTAGCAATGGCCGAGATAGTCAACACCTTCATGTTGCCATTTTTGATCTGTTACGACGAGATGGTCACTTGGGTGTTTGGCCAGTTGCCTTGCCAGTTGATCAGTCCACTGCAAAACGTAGCCAGTTCTGTTATTACTAGCACAGTGGCAGCGATAGCAGGGTGTCGTTGCTGTTTCGTAATGTTCCCTCAACAAGCACACAGGTTCCAAAGACACCGCTACGCAGTCGGTCTTTCTGTAGTACTATGGTTGCTATCCCTCGCCCTTTCCATGCCTAGTTTCTTGTTCAATCGAAAAGTCGAAAGCCTTTACTTTAAAGGTGCATTTTGGTGCATTACCATTCTGCCTGGAGACAGCTTATCCACTTTTCCAGCTGCTTCATTTAAGGCTTTTGTTCTGGTCCAAATCGTTTACAACTTTCTAGTGAGCGGTACTATCATGATCCTTTCGTATTGCATCGTCATTTACAAGATCCATAACAGCAATTTGTATGTGAACAACAACGTGTCATGTAGCGAACAGAACGAGACAGAAGTAGTCGATAACATAGAACTACCAGCGCAAAATGGAGACGTAGAAACTCAACCTCAACAGCAAGAACAACAGCAGCAGCGAAACAAACCATCAAAGAGGGAAGACGATAAAGAAGCTACAGCAGTCCAGTCGATGGATAACGATCTGTTCAGAATGTTCTATGCAATAGTTCTGATTTTCATTCTCTGTTACTATCCTTACCAGATTGTCTTTATTATGGAATATTTCAATGTTGTATCACGACAGTGGCAGTACTTACCAGTCGTGCGCAAATATCTGTTGGTGCTGACTTGCCTCCCAAGTGCCCTCCATCCGCTCTGCTACGGTCTCATGACAAAGTTCTACTCAAAGGCTTTCTCAAAAATCATCCTATGCCAGTAAAGACACTTCTGTAAAGCACATTGACGAATAGAATCGTTTGTGCAGTGTTTGATGAAATCTCGCCTCACCTTTAGTAGAATATGCACTACAACGAAACGGAGCAACGATGAAACTTTGTTACGACCCGAAGTCAAGCAGATGAAGTAAGTACACGAGAACAACCACTAAAATCCTGATAAACTATAGAACAGAATGCATTTTACCCATGTTGTAGCATTAGTATACCTTCCATGTACATCATTTAGTATGTGGTTAAAAACAGTTTTCCTGTGGGATGACCATCAAAACTAAAACTGCTTCAAGAAGAGTTGGCTATATTAAATGTGTTTAACTTTGAAGAGCTCCAATATATGGCAGCTTCGTCCAAAACAGTCTAACGAAAGAGTTGGAGTTTCAATCTAACTCAACAGGAGTGAGAATCATTTGACGTCAGTAAAATAGTATTTTAATTTGAAAAAGTAACTAAATATTTCCTTTGGTTGATTGACATTGGCTCAATTCCCTTTAGCAAAAACAAAGTTTTCCTATTTTGTAGTCGTATTTTGTCCTTAGCGAACTTTTTAAGCACAGTTCTCGAACATCTATACGATTGTTTTTAATGTAAATACATTCTAAGCGACAAAACGTTAATTTCTGATCAAAAGGAATCTGGAGTTTGTTTCTATTTTTAGTTTGACGACAGTTTTTAAGGAAAGGGTTTATTTTTGACATAAACTTGATCTTTCCGATGTACAGGCATCACGTACAACCAATAAAAGCACGGTACAAAACCCCCAAAAATAGAAATAACTAATATTATTTGATCTCGAATTTGTAAAATATTAAAACAAAAATGTGTACATTTGAAATTTTTTTTTTTTAGAGTACTACGTGTAATAAACACAAGTATAGTTATTTCAAATTATACCCTATTTTTTCGTACAAGAAAATCTGACTAGCATATTCTTATAGAACATATTTTGGTATATTTTGCTTGTAGTCAAGGTATGAGAGGCAACTTGACAGAAAACGACCAAAAAAATATTGATAGTTAATAGAATTTACTATATATGTGCAAACTTACTATCAAAGATTTGCACAAATAATTGCGAATCACAGATAAAATACAATTAAATTTTTTATATAAATACATCTATATTCAAAAGCGTTAAAACAGGAAAAAAATAAAATACATTGCAATAGTTGCAGACAATCTGCAGTATATAATAATTTTCAGAATCGATTTTTTCTGTTTTGAAGACGTTTTGCAAAAGCAGTATATATCCATGGATATAATATCAAAATAGTTTGTTTTGCTGTAAAATATTAATACTTCTATAAATAAGAATAATTTAATAATATCATATCATTATAAAATAATATTCTTGTAGTTTGCTTATCCAATCTTAAACATTGTAGGCGAAAAAGACTTGTATATACACTAAAAAGGATGATTGAAATAACGTTATCAAGCAAGGATTCAAGTCCTAAAATGATTTCAAAAGTCACGTTTCCCACTATTAAAAAAAGTAGTGCAAAGTGAAAGCAGTGCAATTAAGAATTGGTTCAAGGTTTAGGCTTTTTGTTGGATAACGTTAATGAAATTTACCTTAGAATATAAAACTAATTATGGTAACTCTGTAATAGAAGCCATTAGAGATTTGATAAAGCTGTTCAGTGTTACTTAATCGCCCGAGGGTATACATACGATACAGACAGGGAAACACGCAATAAAAATCTATTATTAAATATACAAAAAAACGCAATTTGCGTACGTAACGACGACAATTTACATATTCTAAAACATTTGTGTACAATATTTGTACGTAAGACTTAACAATTCTGCGTAAAAGTATAATGTTATTGCGGAAGTTTGTTAAGATTTAGGAAAGTGAAGAACGCAATCTGTATACGTAAAAAAGCAAAGTAGATACGTAAAAGCCCATTTAGACACGCAACAGCATTATATATCGATGTATATAAAAGTAAAAACGCAAACTTACGTTTGTCATTGCAAACGCTTCGCAAACGCGCAGTTTAGAATCTGCATGGCCTTCGTACTTCGTGAACTTCTAAGGTGGTCAGTCTTATCAAAAACTGCGACGCAATGTGATCACTATTGGCGCGCTAAACACATTACTAGGTACAAGTATGCTGGAAAGACGCCAGAAACTGAGATAATTTCTTTGGTGAATTTAGTTACGTATATAAACCGTGTAACAAATAGCGTGCAACGTCACGTTCAACGTATAACACGCAGCCGTATCTGTCTTATTTATCTATAGTCATTTAATCATTCATCTCTTTTAATCGTTTGGTTATTCAACCATTTGTTTAATATCCACATTCAATGATTCGTTTCTCTACATATGCATTCGTTCAGTCATTTATTCATTTGGTCACTCATTTTTTCATCTACATATCATTTCAAGTTATCTCCGAGTTTTTCTTTTTCGCATACCGTAACTCAACGTTAGCTATTTCACTTTTTTACTAACAAAAAACATTGTTGCTGTGATATCATATCCTATAAATGTATATCACGAACCACAGCAAATTGTCCTATTTCGTTCATCCATCCAATCGTTATGTATTCGTTCATTCATCTATCGTATAGTTGACTGTATCTACTCTACCGCGCAAAAATGCCTATATGCATGGCCCGTGTTTTTCATTTGTCCAGAAAAAACGGTTGATGAAACCGAGACAAGAATGGTCGTAATGGAACAGTTCAAACCAACTATATACACCTCCTATCAACTGAACGTGCGAATTAGAGAACTGGGCCTCTGAAATTCCGAGAAATTCTTTAATGGTTCAGACAATTCCAGTTGGTTCGTACCAACCGGAATGGCAAGGTAAGCCTGAAAGGTTGACCACTTTTTCGGTTGGAAATAATGATAAATTGACTGTTCCATTTTTTGTCCAACCGAAATTATTGTGTTTTTTTGTTGTTGTACAAATGGTAAGCACCCTATTCTACTTTAAAGTCCCATGTTAACGTGCTCTAACCAAGCTATACATGAACCATTCCGTGAGTTATCATACAATGTACGTGAACCTCTATTTCACTGACTATCTCAAAGGACTACGAGTGTCTTTGACAGTGAGTTGATTGATCGATTAATAAACTGTTCTATAGAACACTTTATCAGGCGAGTGATTGATGAACGATTTCCTGTACAAATGATTAACATTTTTGCAGTACTTGCAAAACTATAGAAAAACTCGCAAAAACGACAAACAAGTATTCATACAATCATGAATTTAGTACTCAAATATGAAACAGTTTTTGGGTCAGTTTGAGGTTTTGGAATGAAAACCGTTTAAGCTTTTAGTAGCTAGAAAACGCGTTGTTGCGTGAGGATGCTAAAAACGGTTGTGGGGGCGACTACAGATAGTAGCCGTGTAATAAAGATCTACCAGTTATAAGAGGGGGGAGGGGGGGAGGGTTGTGTAGTATACTTTTTCTTGCCCTCAAGGTTGTGCAATATTTGTGTCCGCTTTTCTTTCAAGATTTTATCGGACACGCTATTTTTGTTCAAGGTTAAAGCTGTTAAATTCTCGAATTTTATTTTGGTAACTGATTAAACCATATCTATGCTATGTCCAGACACAAGATAAGACTCCTACCAAAATAGTTTTAGATATAAAAATAAATCATATGGCAGAATAAAGCTCTTAGGATTTTACATTTTTTCCAGGTGTGATCTATGCACTTGTGTGTACACTATATTAAATGGCTCTTTTTTATTGAGTGATACTAAGCAAGCATAATTTTACTATCCAAAATGTAACAAGTGGAACTATAGACTGTTCTTTTTATCAATGGCTTACCTTAAGAAGTGCTTTTTTTATTGAGTCGAGATCCTGAAAACGATAGAATGATCAGTTGTTAGATGTCTTGGAGTTTGATAAAATTTTTTGATTGATTGAGTGAATAAACAAAGGGATGCATGAATGAATAAATAAATTAGTAATTGGATGGATGGATAGGAAAACTAAAGAATGAATGGAATGGTGAATGAATAAATGAATGGATGAACGAATAAATAAATGATTCGATGGATAGATGAACTAATGAATGAATGCAAACAAGTAAATAGTTGGTCAAATGGAACAACAAATAGACATTATGTTTACTTTTGGTGTTTTTGGTGGTGTTTTTTGCTGTGTCTTTGCTGGCGTCTTTTTGTCACCCTTTTTTCCTGCGACACCCTTAATAAAGTAACACAGAAATGAGTTATTTCTTGCATATTATATTGGTTATACAGTTATTCCTGATAAAAAGACAACTTGAATATCTCAAATGTTTTAAAAAACATTCATAATTCCTTCAACTTAAATGGCTTTGAAATTGTGAATTCGACATGGATGAACCATATTTAGTATGAGAAGCAAACATTTACAGCAAAAAGTGTTGCATGGCACCTTGAAAATTTCCATTCTATTTTTCTGTTCTGTCAACCAGTTTGGAGGAACTTGTTCATTAGGTTTAAGTCATTAATATTATGCAAAGGTCTGCCTCCAAACTGATTGACTGATCAGTTTGCTGGTTGCCATGAAAAGATTTTCATTGTAATAGAATATATATAAAATTTGGAATAGTAAAACTAAGTATTTTTATCTGTATGAGAATGATGTGATTTTATAAATATTTTACTCCTCACAAATGAATACTTACATTTGTCATAGGTTTTTTGGCAGCACCCTACAGCGAATAAAACAAATATTTAATACATGATATAATAAAATTCATGAATAATTAATAAGCAATTGACAAAAGAATTCACGTCCACGACAGAGGTTGTATATCCGATACAGATTTGTCCTGATTTGCATAAGTTTTAACTTGAATTTTCTCAACCAGATTTACTTTTATTTTGACAATTTTAGTAAAATATCAAATCACTAATGTTAGAGTTTCATGAGTACTATACAATATTCGTGTCCGATCTGTATGAGATATACAATGACTCATCTTCGACTCACCGTTGTATATCCCATACAGATCGGCCACTTATATTGTATATAGTACCTAATTTACATCAAACACTGTATTGTATGCTGTAAATGTACATAAATATAGCGTGAAAAACACAACTTATTCTTTTATGGAAAACTAACAATAAATATTGTAAGACCGTGCTATAATTCATGAAGTGATTTATTTATTATTTACTTATTTTTTGTCATTTATTAAGTTGAATACTGAAGCTATTATGGCTAGCACACTGGACGTCAACCTTCCACACACTTTTCTCTCCTTCTTCTTCTCCTCTTTTTCAACCTACCTAATTCCCCAACATTTATACAAGTCAATAAACTAGATCAGATATTTAAAACATCTCTCCAGATAGCTTACCACAAATATTAACTTCAAAAAACCTTTGAGAAGTTCGTATTTTCAACAAAATGATTGTATTAATTTTCATTAGAGTTATACTCACCCTAGTGGTGAGATTCTTTGTAACTTCATCACTTTCTTCATCTGTTTCTTCTTCTTCTTCTTCGTCAGATTCTTCATCACTCTCCTCTTCTTCGTCTTCCTCACCAGACTCAAAGTCCTCATCCTCCTCGTCATCTTCATCCTCACTTTCTTCCTTGTCCTTTTTTGTTGTTGTTGTTGTTGTTGAAATGATCAGAAGAATATACATTATTTTATTATAGTTTAGCTTTATTTACAAATATACCATACCATTACAATAAAGCATTTGAATAAAGCCCCCAAAATGGGGCCACAAATTCATCACTGTTAATTGTTTTCACCCTAGTTAAATATAATCAACAATTATTTGCCGAAGGCGAAGTGGTAATCAGGCGAATATTTACAGAGCTGCTAGTCTTTGAGGATTTTTGTTTTAGCATATACACAATTCACAACTGGACAAAAATTAAAATAAAGAAACGAAAATTATTGTATAAAATAAAAATTTATTGCATAATATTACAAAGGGTGACAAGACGCACAAGCTTCAGCGGTAGATATGGTCTAATATCCCGAGATAGCGAACCAGCACACATTCTTATGAGGTTGTGAATTGTGTATATACTTAAGTCGTTTATCATTATTATTGATGTTGGTAAGTGACATTTGACAGCCTGACAAAAGTTCATCTTCACAGTGAAATTGAAATAAAAAAATATACCTTTTCGGCTGCGACATGCTGGGGTGGTTTGTACTCTTCTACTTCTTCGTCGGAAGACTCCTCCTCTTCCTCCTCATCTGATTCTTCTTCATCTTCTACTTTGAAAGAACAAAAGTTAGTCAGACCTGGAATAAATAAATGAGTCATCCTTCTGCTGTAAAGTTGTACCTTTCTTTGTCTTGGCAACTTTCTTGGGTGGTCCGGTAGGCGTGCTGGATGGTAATGGTCGTTTCTGCAAATGACACCAACAAGTTACTTTAACTTTGGTTTTCAACTTTCTGCAAACTCAGACATTCCAACAGTTAGTTGTGAAATACGTTTTTGGCTGGCCTCAATCAAAAACATAAGAGGTACAGAGTAATTAGCAGCAGACAAAAACAATTTCAAAAATTTCACAACGAGCTGTCTAAAAGTCTGAGTTCGCAAAGACGAAAGCTGTTGCAGTAAACCTAGCCTGTGTACAGCCGGTTTAATTACCTGTAATAACCGTCTGCGAAAGTTCGCCAGATATCATGTTCTCTGTGACCCGATATAAGAAGCGATTTCTGATTGGCTCTCGCTAGGATCAATTCTTACGCGAACTCTGATTGGTCAACGGCACGGCATAATCTCTTCTGGTTGCGATGTTTTTGTTGCTACATGCACGTGAGTTTGACCATGTTGACAGCTAGAGTGAAGACATGGTCTAAATATATTACTATGAGTGTAGTTACCTGTGATTTGTGCCGCAGCACACAACTTAAACCAGAAGAGAGGTTCCTCATTGAAGGAAAGTGTGAAATTAAGATTCTTTCAGAGCTCCAAATTCTTTCTGGAACGCTGAATAATGACTATATTTGCCGTCGACGTTTCGTACTTTTGAAGAGATGAAGGCGTTCGCTTCAAGATATAACCTCCACCGAGAGTGCTTTTAACATCACAGCGTCCTTTGAAGAACATTGTGAAAGTGCTGATTGTAATATATTTAGACCATGTCTTTACTCTCGCTGTCAACATGGTCAAACTCACGTGCATGTAGCAACAAAAACATCGCAGCCGGAAGAGATTATGCCATGCCGTTGACCAATCAGAGTTCGCGTAAGAATTGATCCTAGCGAGAGCCAATCAGAAATCGCTTCTTATATCGGGTCACAGAGAACACGATATCTGGCGAACTTTCGCAGACGGTTATTACAGGTAATTAAACCGGCTGTACGCAGGCTACAGTAAACCCAACGATGCAATTTATATACATTTTGTAAGTTGATTTAAATAATTACACATTGTTAACAATAATTGTTATAAAAATAATGAAGATCATTAATATGTAAGTACTTTAGAATGATAATATTGATAGAGATCACATTTTTATGATGATAATGATGAAAACAATGATGGTTATAAGTACTATTTACACCGTACCTTTTTAAGTTGTGGCTTACTTTCAACAAGCTGTGGAGCTGTGTATTAAAATTAAAAAATCCATTCATTAGTAATGAAGCATGAAAAAGTTAAAAAAGTGTCTACTTGAGATGAACTGCATTCAGATAAAACAAATTACTACACTTGTTTAAATTGATCTTAAACATCAAACTATACAGCCGCCTGGCTGGATCAGTTAGTTAGGCACCAAACTTCGAGAGGGAGAGCAGGGTTCAAGTCCTGGTCAGATCAATACTCAATGGTCTTAAAATAATTACATCTCCAATTATAATTAATGGTTAGACTTTAATTTACGTCTTCTTGAATAAGGACATTAAACTCAAGGGTTTGTCTACTTTCTGATCGCCCTGTAGAGCATCAATGAAGGAGCTTGTATGACTGTTCTCACATGTCTGTGCTTGCACAGCAACACATGGTGCAATAAGCCATCACTAACCCTAAAGATTGCAAACTGCCTTCTATTGCAGTCCATACTCTATGTATGTTGAGAGTAATTCCATTAGCCTGCAAATCAGAATATATGTCTGCCACAGTCATTCAATCATGCCTGTGCTTGCATAGCAACACATGGTGCAATAAGCCATCACTAACCGTATCCCTAAAGATTGTAAACTGCCTTCTATTGCAGTCCATACTCTATGTTTGTCAAGAGTAATTCCGTTAGCCTGCAAATCATGTCTGCCACAGTCATTCAATCATGCCTGTGCTTGCACAGCAACACATGGTACAATAAGCCATCACTAACCGTATCCCTAAAGATTGTAAACTGCCTTCAATAGCAGTCCATACTCTATGTATGTCGAGAGTAATTCCGTTAGCCTGCAAATCATGTCTGCCACAGTCATTCAATCATATCTGTGCTTGCAAAGCAACACATGGTGCAATAAGCCATCACTAACCGTATCCCTAAAGATTGTAAACTGCCTTCTATTGCAGTCCATACTCTATGTATGTCGAGAGTAATTCCATTAGCCTGCAAATCATGTCTGCCACAGTCATTCAATCATTTAAACAGTTTGTAATACCTTCATCTTCATCTTCATCAGTATCGTCAGATGAATCCAAGTCTTCCTCCGATAAACCTACATCATAAATAACAAGATATAATGCATTACTTTTATACAGACACTAGGAAATAGACAATCTTGCAAATTGAATACAGTATAACGTGTATGGTTTATAACGTGTATGGTTACATGTACTTCAACAAAAAAGCTCTTAACTATATTTGAATTCTATTTAAGTAAAATTCAAGTGGATCGAATTAACAGATCATGTGGATTGAATGGATCGAACTGGCCTGGACCAAAATAGCTTTGGATCGATATGACCAGTTACCTGTAAATTAGATTCAATTTCATCATAATTCTCACTTACTTTGGATGTGATTACCAGTTAGATGAACAGGTCCTGCCCCTATAAATCATTAGTAAAAGAACACAAGAATTAGTTTCACTTCTATGTAGCATTGAAACAATATTATAATAATTACAATGTAATATTTTGGCAGCATACATGCATTTTGCAATTCATAGTAAAATTAAGTGTGGATAAAGATTGTTGTAGCATTAATCAAAACTACAGGTGTCTGTATTTCTTCTCTTGTTATCAATGTTATTCATAGCACATTTTGGCTGTACGTATTTGTGTTGTATGACCATAACAAGTTGTCGAAGTGGTATATTTTGGTTGACCATGTTTGTGTTATATGACCATAACAAGTTGTCACAGTGGTATATTTTGGTTGTACATGTTTGCTTTATATGACCATAACAAGTTGTTGCAGTTGTATATTTTGGTTGACCGTGTATGTGTTATATGACCATATCAAGTTGTCACAGTGGTATATTTTGGTTGTACATGTTTCCTTTTTTATGACCATAACAAGTTGTTGCAGTGGTATATTTTGGTTGACCGTGTTTGTGTTATATGACCATAACAAGTTGTCACAGTGGTATATTTTGGTTGTACATGTTTGCTTTATATGACCATAACAAGTTGTTGCAGTGGTATATTTTGGTTGACCATGTTTGCTTTATATGACCATAACAAGTTATCGCAGTGGTATATTTTGGTTGACCATGTTTGCTTTATATGACCATAACAAGTTGTTGCAGTGGTATATATTTTGGTTGAACGTGTTTGTTTTACATGTATATGACCATAACAAGTTGTTGCAGTGACAGATGTTGAACAATTATCTCTTGTGAAACGTGTAATAAATCAAAAATATTTTCATATTTATTTATCAACATCATTTGCAGACTTCAGAATGAGGACTGTAGCCTCGTCTTTGACAACAATTTTTGAAAGAGGTATATCTATGGTTTACTATTATGATTGGCTGGCAGTACCTTCGATAAGTTTGAATGAAGCTGGTGGATTAAAACTCAGATTGAGAGGACACTAAAAAGAACAAAAACAAATTATATATCTTTTCTTAACCATTTGGTTTTTAAAAGAGAATAGCTTGTTGTGATCACTTACCATTTCTGTTGCTCCTTGTTGTAGTGAGACGATAACATTTTTGTGTTCATCGCCTTTGTAATCACGGGCTGTAACCTCAACAATACATCGACCACTAGCTTTAGCACCAAGACATGCCTACATATAACATAAATATCCATGATTTTTATCAGTTATTAGTGCGGAATACCCAAGGAATACCATTTTCTTTTGTTCTTGTGTTCAACAAACCGTATCGCAGCATCATCCAACAATATTGGTCCAACAACACATTTTCAACCTAATTTTAGACCCCCCTACCCCTCGGAATTACCGTGAGGGGGAGTGGGGGGGGGTGTATGAATATTTTACTGACACTACACATTTGGCACATGTGAGATGGTCGTTTTTGAGGTTCAATTATTAATATAGTTCCAATTTAGTAACGTAGAACCACAAAACCCCACTACTTTATCAATAAATGACCTTTGATTTTGAGAAAGATCGACTTTGTTGAGATTTCTCAAGAACTAGCGGTCCTTTTTGATACAATAGTGCTTAATAATATTATAATAAGCGTATTTATATTACTGTAAAACGACATAATAATATGCTTTTTCCATGTCATATAGTGTACTTGTAAGAACAATACAAGATTCCGAAGTTGAATAATAGGAGAATGACTTATTAACGATCAAGGCCGCCATGTGTGCTTGTACACAAATCAAAATATACCGAATTTATAAAAGTTATCATCAATATTTCTAGCATAACTCAAGCAAATTAAGTTTCCCTTTAAGGTGACGTCCCTATTGGCCCAAATAATCGGCGATCACATCAATATTCCTAAAAGATATTAATCGATAAAAGTTGCTGCGGTAATGTAAATATGTTTACCTGACTTAGAATCAACTTGTGCTCCACTTCGGATAATTCACTATCCTCAAACTCAGGATTGAATTTAACTTCTGTAGAACCTTTCTTAAGCTCGCAGCCTAAAGGAAATGAAGAATAAGAGAGTTATTTTATATAACATAACGAGTTATCGCAGTTTACACATGCCTACCCCAAAAATCTTCCTTCTCGAGTGTAGCCATCTTGTGTCAGAGAACGAACGTTTACTGCACGTGTTCCTTATCAGGCTTCTTATGGCTTCTCTTACAACGCGGAACACAGGGAGCCCAAAAACAAATCGTAACACAGGGAGCCCACTGAGCCCACAAAGTAATTTTTTATTTATTTTGATTTCTTTAGATGTATTTGTTTCTATTTCAAAGGACGCCTCTTATAATAAATCTAGAAGGAAAATTCCTGAAATATCAATTATAATTTTTAGTCTAAGAATACCGGGGATTTTCTTAATTTTAATCATCCCCTCCCCTTAAAGTAACTTTTTAAACACCATATAATTTTCTAAAGAATAAATGCAAGGACCAATCTGTTAGAGTGGTTTCCATTAACCCATGAAACACACTTTAGCGTAATATGCTTTATTACACTTTATCTTTGTGTTTTATAATCATTTGTTCAATAGCACTATTACACATTAATACACTTTATTACTCTTTCCCTATTACACTTTGTTTCACGGGTTAATGAAAACCACTCTATGATAAACTGTACATAATTTGGCATTTCATGTGGATGTAAGAAGGACATAGGGATCCCACGTTCATTCTATTTCATCTAGGAAATACTCAACACATTACACATCACATAAAATATTTTTAATACGTATAAATTATTTTATAAATCAAGCTAACATCAAAATTAAATCATAATTATATTAAGATCTTTTATAAAATAGAAATCCATGCCCAAATATTAATGTTTTCCCCCCTTTTTTTAATGCAGATAACAGAGATGCTGGCAGTTGCTGTTTCTCCGGAAAAATTTAAAAAAATTAAAAAAACAACAACTTATGCTTCGGAATTCAATCATTTTTTTTTTCGATTAAAAGAAAAAACTTAACGTTACTATATCAGGCGCAAGTACTATACTTTACGCAAACGTCTTGCATCAAAAGTGCACAACATAAAATTATTATAGCTTCTACTGGAATTTAACGTTCTTTTTTTTACGCACAAATATTATACGTTACGCAACGCGTACTTGCATCAGAAGCGCATCATATCAATATAAAACTATTATAGTTTCTACTGGAGACGTTCTTTTTTACGCACAAATATCATACGTTACGCAACGCGTTCTTGCATCAGAAGCGCATCATATCAATATAAAACTGATTACAGTTTCTACTGGAATTTAACGTTCTTTTTTACGCACAAATATTATACGTTACGCAACGCGTTCTTGCATCAAAAGCGCATCATATCAATATAAAACTCTTATAGTTTCAACTGGAATTTAACGTTCTTTTTTACGTACAAATATCATACGTTACGCAACGCGTACTTGCATCAGAAGCGCATCATATCAATATAAAACTCTTATAGTTTCAACTGGAATTTAACGTTCTTTTTTACGTACAAATATCATACGTTACGCAACGCGTTCTTGCATCAAAAGCGCATCATATCAATATAAAACTGATTACAGTTTCTACTGGAATTTAACGTTCTTTTTTACGCACAAATATTATACGTTACGCAACGCGTTCTTGCATCAAAAGCGCATCATATCAATATAAAACTCTTATAGTTTCAACTGGAATTTAACGTTCTTTTTTACGTACAAATATCATACGTTACGCAACGCGTACTTGCATCAGAAGCGCATCATATCAATATAAAACTCTTATAGTTTCAACTGGAATTTAACGTTCTTTTTTACGTACAAATATCATACGTTACGCAACGCGTACTTGCATCAGAAGCGCATCATATCAATATAAAACTCTTATAGTTTCAACTGGAATTTAACGTTCTTTTTTACGTACAAATATCATACGTTACGCAACGCGTACTTGCATCAGAAGCGCATCATATCAATATAAAACTCTTATAGTTTCAACTGGAATTTAACGTTCTTTTTTACGTACAAATATCATACGTTACGCAACGCGTTCTTTCATCTAAAGCGAACCATATATCTATATAAAACGACTGTCAGTATCTACTGGAAGTTCCAGGTATCATCCCAGAGTACTTGTTTCTTTTAGCAGCCAATTCAGTGTCTCGTGCTTGCCCTGTTCCCTCAGTGCAGCACCAACTACCTCTGCGCAGAGCTCATGGTAGTTATTCAGCCAATCGATCTGAAATTATACGACAGAAGAGATTAGAAAAATGACAACGTTTACGACGATTCATAATGATGATCATAAAGGTTTTAAGTATGTCAGTAAGTGGAACTGTATCTGCAAGATGCATTGTACAGAGGAGAAGAATTTATAAGGGTGGGCGAAGGATGGAATTCATTTTGGGGTTGTCTATATGGACAAAAATTTTACATTGGTGTCCAAGAAAGGTCAGCATGCAATGTTATGTAATCCAGTCTTACTGGACTGTACATTTTTACCTCTTCTTGGGTCAGCATTGATGGTATTAACAACTTGGTTTGTATTGGCACCTAAATTGGACAAAAGTATGAGTAATAAAAGTATGAGTAATAAAAGTATGAAAGAAATTTGATGTGCATTGTAAAAATGACAAACACATACAACAATAACAGCAGGAACAACATCGACACAAATATCAACAATAGAAGCAACAGCAACAACAGCAACAACAACAGCAATAGCAACAATAATTCTAGTTATATAAGCAGTAGCTTGCAACAGCAGCGACAACCACAACAACACTGGAAAAAGCAAGTATAACAGTCATAAGTACTTACAAGAGTAACGGGTTCAAATCCCAGAAAACCTTTACCAAGAAAATTGTGCTGCAAAATAGGAAATAAAAGATCAATGACTTTTTAATTTAGAAAGTGTATAAACTAGTCGTTGTATAGTGGGTTTTGTTTGACCGTGAAAAACGCGACACAAGGATGTCACGAAAGAGCACAGGAATGTCACGATCAACGTACACTTATCACAAGAATCATACGAAAACGTCGCCTTTTCACAGGCTGTTTGTCTCATTACTAGCCTCAATAAGTATGCAGAATACCACAGGGTGACCAATTCAAATCATGCAAATTCATGATTCACGCGCACATTAATTAACTTCACACTCTTAACCTTACGGATGGTAAACTAGAACTTGCAACCAGTAGCAGGTCGTTGATTATGGACATTCTTGTTTTCAGAGTCACACAAAACCTCTGCTTCTTGTAGTGTTAGGGGCCATGTCAACGCACTATCTAGCCTGCAAAGCAGATTTTCTTTTGGGTTTTGGGGAAAATCGGATTTTTGGGTTCCTGTGTTGTCTTGATACCCGCGAGAACATGTACCGAGAAACATGAGAAATAGACAAAAAAGGAATGGTGGGGGACGGGGAGGGGGAGGGAAGAAGACTATTCAAAAACATGGTAACCACGTTTAACTGTGTTGTACTTACCTCTAGTTCAACTTTTTTCACGTTGTAAACATTTTCAATACGAATACCAAACTTTCCCGCCTCATAGTATCCCGGTTCTAAAAAAAAAAATAAAAAAAAATAAGCGCATGGAGTATTGTAATTGAAATGGTACATTATTAAAACAAGGAAAAGAACAATGAATGAAGAGAACAATAGTCCTTCGCAGTGCCCTATGCCATCTTGAAGGGTAGCCGGGCCTTTTCACGGTAGCGAGCCGAACGATGAGCTTGCAATGATAGAGACCTATTAACACCTCGCAGGACCATTATTTACGTGTCTCTATCATTGTAGACTGCAAAGCAGTCACTACTTTTAAGCGAAAAATCCCCACTCGTCCGTTAATCCTCTCCTCATTCTCTCGCGGTCAGAATTTCGTCCGATCGAACTTAAACTCGTTTCCTCGGAGTTTTCGCGTAAAAGTAGGGACTGTTTTGCAAGCTCAATGTTTGTCTCGCTTCAATGCAGAGGCCCGGCTACCTTTCAAGATGGCGCAGGGAACTGTGAAGGGGAATATTGAATGCTTGTTTTACCTATTGTGATGTTCATTCTTTCTTCAAAAGGCACTTCATCTTCTTTAGCACGATAACCGATTCTCTGAGGACCTAAACATAACATCAAGCTTTAAATCGTGCATTGATTGACTGATTGATTTATTAAATGTTTATTGATTGGATGATGGAATGATTGATTGACTAAATGATTGTTGATAGATTGACTAACTGACTAATTAATTGAATAATTGATCGATAGGTTCATTGATTGTCTTACTGAGGGATTGAAGGATTGAATGATTGATTGACTAAATGATTATTGATTGGTTGTTTGCTTGATGGAATGATTGACTGACTAATTGATTGATTGATTGATTGATTGATTGATTGATTGATTGATCGATCGATTGAATGATTGATTGACTAAATGATTATTGATTGGTTGTTTGATTGATGGAATGATTGACTGACTAATTGATTGATTGATTGATTGATTGATTGATCGATTGAATGATTGATTGACTAAATGATTATTGATTGGTTGTTTGTTTGATGGAATGATTGACTGACTAACTCAGTGATTGATTGATTGATTGATCGATTGAATGAATGATTGATTGATTGACTAAATGATTATTGATTGATTGTTTGTTTGATGGAATGATTGATTCTGATTGATTCATCCACCCATCCATGCATTCATCCACCCACCCATCCATTCATCCACCCATGCATGCATTCATCCACCCACCCATCCATCCATCCATTCACTTTTCTCACCTTCATGTACATTCAGGAAAGCCCCAACACCATGCCCTGTACCATGCTGGTAATCAAGGCCAACATCCCATAATGCTTTACGAGCCAAAATATCCATTCTGTGCCCTGTTGTTTTGTTGGGGAATACCGCTGACGCAAGAGCCACATGCCCTTTAAATACTCGCGTAAAGCATTCCTAAAAAACATACTTCAAATATTTAGTTATTTATCGTATTTTTTTAATGACGGAAGATAGGGGAAAAGGAGGAGGGACATGATAAAAAAAGGATAGCATGAAGGGAAGGAATTAACGAACAAACAAAAGAAGGAAGGAGCGAACGAGCGAGGAAGCTAAGAAAGAAGAAAGGAATGGAAAGGAAGGGAGGATGGAAGAAAGAAAGAAATGGAGAGAAAAGGAAGAAGGAGATGACGGAGGGCAGGGGGAGGGATGAAGAGAGGGAGAGAGGGAGAAAAGAAGGAAGGAAGGAAGGAAGGAAGGAAGGAAGGGAGGGTTTCATTACCTGTTCATATCGAGATGGTGACCCAAAATGCACTGTGCGCGTAACATCTGTAGTACCGTCTCTAATGTAACATACAAACAAATAAAATATATTTTTTATAGAATCTTGTGTCTACTGCAACTGGTTACAACCAAACCTCACAAACTTACTTGTACTGTGCCCCAGAATCACACAAATATAATGTAGTCTTGGAAATCATACGATTAGTTTCTTCAGTAGATCTGTAAAGACATAAAGTACAGAAACATCAAATGTGCTTCTTAATTCGTATTAGGTGAAAAATATCCCTATAAAAGTTCTGCATTCTAACTCTCTTGATAAATGCATCGCATGAGAACAAACAACATATTATATTTTATTATTTACTTGACCGAACTTTAATCCATGTGCGTTTTCACGCAGTGTAAGTGTGGACAAATCAATAGCATTATTTAAATAGGGCAAAGGCCCGGGCAAAGGGCTTCAACATCCGTTCGATTTTGTAGAAGCCGCTTGCCCGGGGCCTTAAAACTCTTTCAACATGATCAATTCAACATTGATTCAACACGTTATGACAAAGTTGATAGGGGTGGCAAACGGCTTCAGCATTGCCATTCAACAAAATCGAACGGATGTTGCCCCGGCCTTAATATTTAACAGCAAAGTTGACAAAGCTGTTGCCCTCAAAAGCATAAAAGCAAGGACTATTTAGCAGACTATGAGAAAGGTTTAGTACCTGTAATGAATGATCGCTCCATTTGATCCAACACCTGAGATTGTATCAAAGCTAAGACTCACAAAATCTTCTTGATCCCTTAATAAACAAAACAGAAAATATGTTAAGGCAATGTCTTTGATCTACATCACTTGAAGATAGATTGGTGATTCAGCAGACTCTGCATAAAGGCTCCTAGTTTTACGCGGGAACTTCAACAAAGAATGGAAAAGCGAGTCTGAAAATAAATCGTCCGCGTCTTTCTTGTTTCCTCTTTTACTTTCTGGACCAAATCTATATTTAATCGACTACTAGCTTGTTTCGTTGGAGTTTGTGCATTAACGCAGGGGATGTTTTGCAGTCAATTGTAAATTAATTATCTGACCCTACCTGTAATTCAGCCATTAGCTGCAAGAGGTTTGATTAAACAAATTATCTATCTATCTATCTATCCATCAAAAGAGAAATGAAATGGTGGATGGAAGAGGTATTATATCATTTACCGGCGTAGATCTTCAAGCTTATCTGATCCTGTCATTTCTGTCAATTCATCCTTTGGTACCTACGTTTCAATATTACAAATGGATGTTAGGTTTACGCATTATAGATAAGTGTCATCCTGAATGTGATGGTTTACTCGATATTTAGCCATTTTTGCAGTGTAATCCCTATTCTTTTTCATTGTGTTTCTTCACAAATCTCCCTAATTCATTAGACATTTCTCCCTCCTCCCTATTTTCTTTCGGTTATTTCTCCTATCTCTCAGTCTATTTTCAGTTTTTTTTAGCCATGTCCCTCCACAGTCATCCATTCAGTTCTCTCCCATAACCTTACCTCTTGTTCCAGCCAGCATAAATATTCACACAAAGCTACCGCATCACGAATCTTCAAAAACAGAAGAAAGAATATTAACGCAAACATAATGGGTCTGTATGTTTGTTCTTGGGTAAGACAACTTGATATTTGATGGTGGTTGGATGAAAAGCCTGTGAAAAGCCTTTGAAAGGCTATGAAAAGCTTTTGAAAAGCTTGTGAAAATCCTATGAAAACTTAATGAAAAGCTTATGAAAAGCCTCAGTATGAAAAGCTCATGAAAAGCTTATGAAAAGCCTATGAAAATGCTGTTTAAACCAGTCATTGTTGCAACAAGCATCAAGCCAAGCTAGACTTAAACGAATGCTGGTTTTGTACTGGTTTTAACATTGGAATTAAACTTGTCTTGAACAGAATCGATTGTAATTGAATATCAAGCACATTTATTTACTTGGTCTCTAGATAACACGACTGATTTCAATACAGAACAAAACTACCAGCATTCAGTTTGGTCTTGGCTAGATGCTTGTTGCTTAACTTACAACAATGTTTTTTGAAATAGGTGTATATCTGTTACTACTTACATGTGCTTGCCTCATGCCTTCTATTTCAGTGTCATTCTTTATTGATTTATAGTACGCAATGGGTGAGTTGTCGGCGATGAGATTCAACTAGAAAATAGAACATGGAAGAAAATCAACATTATTTTATTATAATAATTATATCCTCTTCACATCATGGTTTTCTACATTTCTCTCATGCGTTCTCTCAACATCACAGTCATGTGTTTAGATTAAAGTATCAAACACAGAAAAAACGCTTTTTATCCTTTTTTACATAAACGTTTTTACAATGTTCAAACATGAATTACAAGAACCATTAAAAAGCATTGTTAGTAAATAATCGTGCTATATGTACTACCTCAGGGACAATGGATGTCAATGCAACACTAGAAGTCTTGCTGATCTAAGGATATAAAATTAAAAAGAAATTACAATTTAACAATGGCCATGCAGGCTTTGAAAATACA
Source organism: Metridium senile (assembly GCA_949775045.1). Classification (NCBI taxonomy): domain Eukaryota; kingdom Metazoa; phylum Cnidaria; class Anthozoa; order Actiniaria; family Metridiidae; genus Metridium; species Metridium senile. The sequence continues at coordinate 1,685,150 of OX459107.1, forward strand.
TGTATATTATTACCCATATTTTTCTGTCATTTTCAACCAGTTCTTTCACTGCAGCTTGTATTTCATTGTATTCACGAAGGACAAGAGTTACACCATCCCCTCCCCCCACAGAACCTGCTCCTCCATTGATACCAAGGTGCTTCTTTGCTGCAGCATCTAGTTTGTTATCATCTATGAACAAGCTGTCAAGTAAGGAGAAAATACAATGTATAATAATAATAATAGGAATAAAATGAGATGAGATTAAAAGCACAAAGAAAATTATTATAAGATTGATCTTGGTTTGCAACCATGTCCCATCAGAGTGAATTGAACAAAAGCACCACCAGTCACAGTGATGGTTTTCTTTTGTCTGGCTGCCATTTCTTTTGTTCAATTCACTTTCCTGGGAATGGTTGCAATCCACTTATTGGGGAACTAAGGGAAGGAAAGAAACAGAAAGGAAATTGACTCAGCAAAACAAAAAGGAATGAAAGAGAATGGAAAGAAAAGATAAAAATGATGAAAAGAAAAACGTGAGGAAACAGAAACAGAAGAAAGGAACCAACAGATGGCTAGAATATCAGATAATATAGACAATTAAATTACTGAGAAACAGGACAGATTAGCAAGCTTACCTAACTTGATCCACAGTGACAAGTGCATATGCAAAGAAAACTGGATTGAACTCAATGTCTGAACCTCTCAGATTGAACAGCCCTGCATGGATAAAATAATAATATTATTCAATTTCTGTAAGGTGAGCAAAGTTGCATGCTAAATATTTAATGCAGGGGTAGCATGTCTGAGTCTGAGTCTCCCCAATTATTAGGACACTTGTGTCTGGCTATAAGATTAAAATGTCAAAAATATTTTTGTTGTTGTTGCTTTATTTACTAGGTAGGGACAAATTTCACTCATTTCTACACAGGCAACCCAGCCATAACAAAGTCCTACTCACATGCTATTTCATCCAGGGCTGTAGCTACAAATGCATGGGCCTTTTTCTTGGCAAGAGCCTTGTGCAGCTCTTTCACCTTCTCTTGCCATGTTTTTCCTGAAAATAAATAAAAAATAATAATAATAAGGGTGCTGTCATTTATTTGTGTATGGGGGGGGGGGGGGGGGGTCAAAATCACCTGTCGTCTTTTCCAAATATCACACAACCCTCCCTTCCTGGTTGGCAAAAAAAATAGCCACCCTATATTTGCCCAATTTATTTCTAAAAGCTGCATACAATTTGTAACAACCCCCCTATATAGCTTCCGAAAATAATGTGACCCCCCCTCAATATTGCCGACACCCCAATACACTAACAAATGAAAGCCCCCTGACTTTTACATGACAAATGTAGAGGACTAATCATACTGCCTTATTATGTCGAACATTGCTGCAATGAGGTTTACAATCATGAGTGCATGTGGCTAGTGAATACCATGGTCACTTACCAGCATGCTTTGCATTGTATATTTTGATTTGAGTGTTATAATTAATCTGCTTTCAGTTGTATTATGAGAAAACAAAATTAATAGAACAAAATGCTAAACGATTTAGAAAGAGGCAGCATAAATACCCACTCACATCCAAAAAGATATCAAAATGTCTGAATGTGCGATTTAATGGTACATGGAATTCAGTCTTTTGTGACCATAGGTCTTTAAGACCTGACTGTTGTTTTGGGATACAAACCCCTACTCTTTGCAAACAATACAATAGTCTATGTGGGCTGTGTCTTTGTTGCTGAGGACTCAATATCATCAAATGTTGGGTGTGTTACTTACCTGTGTACTCTATACCAAGGACCGATACTCCATCAGAGGGAGGGGAGGGTCTGTCATGTTTCTTCCAGACAATGTCAACCAAGTTAGTTTCTATGGCAACTAGGGACAAACCTGCTGAGTTTAGGACCTGAAATATGAAAAAACATGTTTTTACTCTTAGACTAGTTATTATGAACAGTAAACAGAATACTTACAGCATAACGCGCCTTACCCTGGCCACCCAATTAAAGTTTTGTACAAGTTAGCTTAGCGTTCAAAAGTTTCAATTTTCAAATTATTTGCTACACCTTTTCAAATTTAAACATCCTGGGAGGTTTTTCAGCTACTTATAAACTTCACTCTTGTCTTCGCTTTGAACATTTCAAAGTGTTTATCATTTGTCACTCGGCGTGTCTTTTATATTTAAGGTCAAATTCTCGCTTTCTCATTGGTTAACTTGTACAAAACTTTAATTAGGTGGCCACGGTAAGGTGCATTGTGCTGTAAGTGATGACATCACACAAACTTTATTAAGTGGATATATATACCTTGGTCATTTTCTCCCACTGCACTGTTGATTCATTTAAGAGAAAAACAATGATAAAATCAGCAAAGATCAACAGCAAAGATCAGTAAAACAATAATCAACAAAAAAGGGTGATTACTAATACATGTTAAATTATTAAATAGAAAATGACAAGATAACATTATGAATGGTTGAATCAATGAATAAGAGATTGTAAGAATGAATGAATAAATGAATGGATTGATGAATGAATGAATGAATGAATGCATGGACAAATTAATAAATTAATAAATTAATATAATGAATGAATGAATGGATAAATGAATGAATGAATTAAGAATGAATGAATGAATGGATGAATGAATGAATGGATGAATGAATGAATGGATGAATGAATGAATGAATGAATGAATGAATGAATGAATGAATTAACTTATTAATTAATAGATATAATGAATGAGTGAACAAATGACTGAATTAAAAAATGAATCATCAATTTTTTTCGGGCTTCTATAATTGCAATTGCATAAATTGCTTATTTCTCCGCGACGATCATAATCATACACACATCATATAACCGCGGATCACACCCACATATGTATATCTATAAAATGAATGTGACAATACTCACTATGCGGTATCAGGAAAGGATCAACACCAACTTTTGAACCTGAAGTAAGTTCCTTTTTTAATTAAAAAAAAAATGGAAATACAATGTATATCAGCTATCTGGTTTTGTTATGGCTAGAAGTGTAAGCAAGTGTATTATTTAACACCTTCACATTAGGATAGATGTTCACTTACCTCAGTAAGCCACTTTTCCTGACTTGGTGTTTCTAACAAACCTTTTGGAAGAAACATAACTTTTAATTGACTCACAAATGTATTTTTTCTATTTTTTTCAAACTACTGGGTGATATTTTTGGTATAATCATATAATTATATAATAATAAAGTCTTTATTTAAACGAGGGAATAACACAAAATAGTGTAAAAACATAAATAAACTTGTGGCCCTCAAAGTAAATTTATTACCATCTTTCATTAAAGTCCAGTTGTCATCCAACTGTTTCTCTGCTTGCAAGAAGTACCTCCCATCAGTCCACAAAGCTGCTTTTTGTGCTGTTACTATTGCTGTACCTAAGAATAAGGACAGTGTGAATGGATCTTAATTCAATTATTAATACTATTATTAGTATAATCATGTAAGCATTGAATTTACATTTAATTTATATGATAACGTTTTTGTTTTGGAATGATTTAGGCCCAAATAGTGCATGGAGCTATACTCTGCCCTAGCAGTAAATTTACGTAAAGAATAATTAAAATAGAATTTTAACATTTTTTATTACCTGCTGATCCGTTAAAACCTGATATGAATGCTCGTCGACGATCACAGCTAGCCAGATATTCACTCTAAAAACAAACATTACATGTGATATCACTACAAACCTGAACTATTAACTGATTCATAGTATTTATTGGATGCTGATGAGTCATGATCATCAGAGAGTGTGCAGTCTTGAGAAAGACTGTTGGACAGGTGTAACAAGTCTGACATTTTAAAAACGTAAGAAAATGACGATGAACGGATAGAAATGATTCCTCTCAAACAACAACCCTGACAATCGTTCCTAACACAAGATGTACCTGGATCAATGATCACAACCCATCAACATCATTTACACTTGGTGAAAACCATTCACAATTATTAGTCATTTGATTTGGCTCTTAATATAAATTTAATCTTTCAACTTGGCCTTATCTAATGCCACCCCTGTCATGGGGAAGATCGAATCTTTGCATTCTAGCTATAGGTTAGGATTTGGCTCTTGTGAATTTAATCTTTCAACTTGGCCTTATCTAATGCAACCCCTGTCCTGGGGAAGATCGAATCTTTGCATTCTAGCTAGAGGTTAGGATTTGGCTCTTGTGAATTTAATCTTTCAACTTGGCCTTATCTAATGCAACCCCTGTCCTGGGGAAGATCAAATCTTTGCATTCTAGCTATAGGTTAGGATTTGGCTCTTGTGAATTTAATCTTTCAACTTGGCCTTATCTAATGCAACCCCTGTCCTGGGGAAGATCGAATCTTTGCATTCTAGCTATAGGTTAGGATTTGGCTCTTGTGAATTTAATCTTTCAACTTGGCCTTATCTAATGCCACCCCTGTCCTGGGGAAGATTGAATCTTTGCATTCTAGCTATATAGGTATGATTTGGCTCTTGTGAATTTAATCTTTCAACTTGGCCTTATCTAAAATATGCCACCCCTGTCCTGGGGAAGAATCTTTGCATTCTAGCTATATAGGTATGATTTGGCTCTTGTGAATTTAATCTTTCAACTTGGCCTTATCTAATGCCACCCCTGTCCTGGGGAAGATCGAATCTTTGCATTCTAGCTATAGGTTAGGATTTGGCTCTTGTGAATTTAATCTTTCAACTTGGCCTTATCTAATGCCACCCCTGTCCTGGGGAAGATCGAATCTTTGCATTCTAGCTATAGGTTAGGATTTAGCTCTTGTGAATTTAATCTTTCAACTTGGCCTTATCTAATGCCACCCCTGTCCTGGGGAAGATTGAATCTTTGCATTCTAGCTATATAGGTATGATTTGGCTCTTGTGAATTTAATCTTTCAACTTGGCCTTATCTAAAATATGCCATCCCTGTCCTGGGGAAGAATCTTTGCATTCTAGCTATAGGTAGGTAGGAATAAGTGAATTCAGTTACCTGATGTGCATCACATGAAGGGATGATGTATGCTTGTATCGGTTCTCTTAAATGAACTTTCATATCCCCTTTCATTAATGATCTGAGACTTTTGAGATAATGTCCTGTTGATCTTGCCATGATTAATAACCCCAAACGAATAAAATACCTAAAATAAATACAAATATTAAACAGATTTAATAATACTTAATCATAACATAGAGTAAAATATGCTGCGCATTTACACATTTGAACACATTTGAGTAATGAAGTTATTGTCAGAATTACATTTTACACAATCATACGATCACTTCAACACTAGATATAGACTAATATCACAAGATTAAAATAGGAGATAGATATATATTTCCTAAGGTCACTCACACCAAAGCAAAGTAATAAGTGACCATTGATAACTATAAATACATTGTACAAGGAGATTACAAGCAATACAAACACAAAGGAGACTCTGGTGCCAGTGGTTACACAGTTATATTCAAAGTTTTCAAAGCAGAAGCAAGTTCTACAAGGCAATTAATAAATCGGCTTGGCTTTAGATTACCCCAACACTTTTTAGGCCACAGTATAGACCTGTCACCGTGGTCCACAGTGATTGACTGTGGACCGCGGTTACACTTAGTTGTATATCATTACTTCACTTCGGACTGCGGACCGCGGTTACAAAAAGTTGTATATCTATTTCACTTCGGACTGCGGACCGCGGTTACAACAAGTTGTATATCTTTATTTCACTTCGGACTGCGGACCGCGGTTACAAAAAGTTGTATATCTATTTCACTTCGGACTGCGGTTACACTTAGTTGTATATCTTTATTTCACTTCGGACTTAGTTTATATTAGTATTTCGTCGTTCTCAAAAGACAACGGAGTACGGGTACAGCAATTTCCATTGCATGCCTTCAAAAATGTCGGGGTATTCTAAAGTTGCTCCAATAAATCAATATTTGATTCGGAGGTTCAAATCATGCAAAATGAAGCGTTAATGGCAGGGTAAGCACCTTAGAAGATCTCAAAATTAACTGAATGACATTTACAATACAGGCTGATTATATTTGCAGCAGAATGCCGATGTTGGCCTGACTTCTCTCTTGCGCACTCCATGCTACATTTACAATCTTACTACATTGAAGCTAACATTTTGATTTTTCGCTTGTTGTTTTTTGCTTAATCAAACAAAGTACATATTTCACTCAAAGGAACATTGAAAAGTAAAATTATACAACTTTTAAAAGTTTTCAAATAAGAAAAATAAAAACCGCACTGACTTTTCCTTGCAAATTTTTTGAATAAGAACCAGCTCTTTGAAGAACAAACGAAGCGGCTATTCCATTTAAAGTTCAGTTAAGTTTGCACTGCTTTTAAAACTTTCCGTTATAAAGAAGACAAATGACGGCAAAAAACGTCGATCTTTAATACAAAGAAAGTCGAGCAAAGCTTTGAAGATATTTATAAATTAAAAACTGTTATAACTTATATGTTTCTATTGTCTGCGGCAGTTTCCCTGGCGAAAATAAACGTTAAAGTCAAATTTTCTTGATTTTTAACATTTCTACATAAAAAGGAAACTATAAGTTACAAACATTGTCATCTAATGATTTCAAAAATAACAAAAACTTGAGAGATTTACCTTAAAATGTAGAAACGATCCGAGATTTCCGCGAGGCAAAAACGATCAGGCGTTCCTACAATGACCGAGAGAGAGAGAGAGAGAGAGAGAGAGAGAGAGAGAGAGAGTGTGTTAATAACACAGGAAGCCCACAGCTCCCGCAAACCACGTACATCTTCCGGTTTTTACTAGAGGGTCCTGAAGGTTTATATTTGGACCAAATCCCAGTCAAAAATCACATAATCCCATCAGTTTTGCTCAAGTTTTCAATCCCATTTTCTATTGTTCTTTTATTTGTAAATCCCAGTCCCAGTGCATCCAATCCCATTTTCCCAGTCAAAAATAAGGCCAATCCCAGCTCCCATTTTACCCCTTCAGGACCCTCTTACTAAGATTCAAATTTTGATAGCTTTATTAACATCGATTACATCAACTTTAATTTACAAATCTGACAAAAGCAAACTGTCCGATCTACTTCCTGAAACTGCTCCTCAAAGCTATGACTTACAATTTTTAAATTGAAAAAGAAGGTATCAGACTTTTACTAGAACAGTTTAATACGAATTTGCAGCTAATTATAAATTCAAACTGTAACATACATATAACATGTTATACTCTGTTATATATTATATTTATACATTTCATTTTATATTATATTTTATATTACATTTTATACATATATATATTTAATTTTAGTTCATGTAAAATGATGTAATTCAATTGTTCATTTTTTCCTTAATAATTGCAAAGTTGTTAACTAAAGTCCATCATAATTTATTATTGTAAATTATTATAATTCACATTTAATTGTCACAACAAAGATGAATTACAGATTCATAAAAAAGTTGTGAAAACCTCCTAGCATGTTCCTCACAAACAGCAGCATCACTATAAATTACACTCCAATGGAGCACCCCATTTACAGTTACTGACGAGATAGTGATTATTGGACCCACAACTTTCTGAGAAACAGCAAAATGGACTTTTTTCAATGTATACATTCTAGTTTTGTCAAGGGACAAATTCCCGCAATTCGTCAGTTCAAAATTGGGATATCTCCCTGCATATTTGATATTCTTCTTTGCGCTCTCATAATTCTGAGCTGTATTGAATAAACCATTTCCCAAAGCAGTACTCACTCCATATTGTCTGTTGGCACTGAGTTGCTGTTTTAACTCACTAGATATTTTCTTCGCTTGATCCCAGAAACACTGTTTTAGTGCTAAGTTTTTTGATGCAGTCAAGCATAGAAACACGATTCCAATAAATACTCCCAAATCATTGTCGCTTACCACTGGCTTGCATCCTTTTCTCACATTTACTGGAAACCCAATGTCTATTTTCGTCATCTTTGCACCAAACTCTAAAGCCATCTTGGATATTGCACTGGCATAGCAAACAGCTAATGTTCCTGTAACTGTGCACTTGTAAGTTTTACAATTCTTTACAAGCAAAGCAGTTTGTTCTTTAGTCAATGATCCAGGTATGACAAATGTTCTGGCAGTCATGGTTGGGTTGTGTACCAGCGGAGGGGGGAACATATCTAAGAATCTATTCTGTAACCCTTTCAATGACTGTAATTTGAAGTTTATTCTTAAGACAATACTTTCCCACCAGCTCAGATGAGTATGGTGTTTTACCAGTTCGAGCATCGGTGGTAAAAGAGGCAAAGAAGGCAGATTTTCTTCTTCAAAGTTCTTCCAGTGAAGGTGATCCAGGATTTCAAGGAGTTGATCCAACAAGTTCAACACTGACATTTCATCACAGATAGAGTGATGAAAACTGAACAAAAATGTACTATTGTACTTGTTGGTAGAAGAGTCAAAGCTTTCCTGGATTCTTACAACACGCCATAGAGGTCCACATGCTAAGTCGTAACCTTGTTGTAATTCTTGTTCAAATCTGCCTACCCAATCATCCACATTCTCTTCAGAATACAGCAACTCATTTTGGGTGAACAATCTAATTTCTGTAAAATATCGCTGACAGTCATGGCCCCACTCACATCTCATTCGTAAGAGAGGATGTTTTTTAGCAAGAGCAACCAAGGCTGTGGCAATATCAGCCTTTTGTAGAGGCACAGTAGATTCAATACAGACGACATTGCTTAGCAAAGCTTCACCGAACTGGTAGAGATTGTCGTGAACACCACGTTCAAAATGACCTTCAAAGATTCGCACTCGCTTTCTGCCTGTTACTGGGTCTGTAACTTGTTCAATGGCTTTGTTTTTTTTCTTTTTGATGAAGAAATACAGAAACAAAAGGGTAAGAAAGGCTGTAAATATGACTGAAGTAATCATGTTGATCATATCCATAGGGTCGGGGTCTCAATCCTGGCCAAGGGAGCACGGCAGACTGTTGTTTGTGGTTTGGATATATTCGTTCTTTTGAAGGTTTTAAATTACAACCATCTTTTCAAGTTTTAAATTACATAAACGGCTTTTTTCGTCAATCGACTGACCAGTTAAAATGCGGGCACAACTATCATTGCCGAGCGAGTCCCGTAGGGACGAGTAATGTACGAGTGTCACACGAGAGTTGTAACTCCCCGCGAGCCCCGTAGGGGTGAGGGGGAATGAAGCCGTTGAAATTCTGCAGTTGCTAGGAACATTTCCGTTGCTGGGAACATTTTGTAAAGACGAGAATAATCGAAATCGTAAAACCAGATACGAAGAACAGGTCAAACAGGGAAAGACGCATTTACATGAACAAGATTTACATAACAAACTTAACTTATTTGAATATTCAACGATTTTCAAATTTGAATATATATTGGCTCCTATATACAACTGATTTTTTGTGGTTCCTTACATTCATGTCCTTATAATAATGTGTAAAGAAGAAGAGAAGGTCTCATGGCAAAAAAAGATCTGTATTAGTATCCATGTAAAGTTATTACTGCGGTTTTCGACTTTCTGCGAACTCAGACATTTCAACGGCTCGTTGTGAAACACGCTTTTAGCTGCCGTCAATCAAGGATTTAAAAGGTACCGACTAATTAGTTTTGATTGACGGCAGCTAAGAACGTGTTTCACAAAAAGCCGTGGGAATGTCTGAGTTCGCAGAAAGTCGAAAACCGCAGTAAGCTGAATTACTTCCGTGGCTGCAGGGAAAATCTTCAAAGTTGCATCTCACGTGTTGCGCTCCATTTCATGAAGACGTATACTGTTACTCACAGTTATATTTACTCGCATGATATCAGAATTATTAAACTAAACTAGACATTTTCCTCCTATTTTTGGAGTACTGCTGCTTGAAGTTCATATTATTTTATTGATTTTGAGCTTACAATATGACCATAACAACTCGAAATTCTATTAAAAATCCGAACGTAAACATTTGGGTTTAATATCAGCGAAGAGATCAACAAGAAGGTCAAGGCTTGTATTTCATACATTAATCGTTTCCGATTTCGTTTCCGTTTCCAAGGAAACTGCTACGAGCATCAGGAGGAGACACACCCCCAAAAACGTCTATTCTCGATTCGTGATTGGCTGATCATTCCACCGCTTCACTCCCCCCTCGTCCCTTCGGGACTCGCTCGCAGAGGCAGGCGCGCCCGCATTTTTCCCTTGCTGGCGGTTAGTCCCATTAATCTACCAATTTAGCTGTTGATGCATTCTCGTACCCAGGCTAACTCGGTCGTTCATCTCTCCCGTCATTACCTCTGGTAACAACGGATTTGAGACCCTCTCAGGCCGATGCTGATTGGCCAGTAAAATCGCGCATGCGCGAGTTTCGACGTACATTGACCCTAGGGTTCTCGTTCGTGATTGGTGGAATTTCTACGATGCTCGGAGCTTTTTGAAATGTGTTTTCTGCGCATAAAGTAAAGTACACAAAGCTGACTCATTTTGTAACGGGCTCAGGAAGAATTCAAAATGGCGGGTAAACGGAGTAGATATGAAAGCATCCAAAAAACGTTAGGAAATTGTGTTCTAACTCCACCTTGAACTGCTAAAACTTATTTTATGCATATTTAGGACTATGAGGAATGTATGAAGGTATGTTTTGGTTTTCGTGAAGCGCATTTTGAGACGATTACAGGCATTGTTTGTTATCGATAAATTCAGTACCAGAATTGAATTGCTGCATTAAAGCTTTCTTCTCGAATTCTGTACTTCTTTCCTGCTGTTGAGGCAAGTAAAACTTTACTGACGTTGAAATTTTAATGAAGTGTATCTGATCTGTTGTTTGAAGCAAGGAATCTCAACATATGATAGAAACTAAGGTTTATAACTTATTGTAAATCATTCCCACATTTATATCATGAATATATGATGGTAAAACATTCATATAGCCTTATCAGTAATAAAAATGATTTCAATGCATTCTGTAGTGGATATTATGAACTTTCACACTGTAATTTTGACTCTATTATAAAGCTATTATATTTGCCTTGGCTTTTCAAAATAATCTAATTATTATTAAATGTGAGGTGTTTATAATTTCACAGGCTATAATGTACATGATGAACAAGGGGTCAATTAGTATTTTTGTATTGGTGTGTTAGATTTTGAAATGAATAATTTAGCCAATTTACTGATATTAAATTACAATTCCAAATGCTATTATTGCAACCAGTGAACTGTCACTTCATATTTATAGTAGATACAGTACTTATTTATATATTTTGTCATTGATATATTGATTTGTATTATTCTTGATATAAAACATAACTATGCAGAAACACTATTTGTAGATATGCCAACATGTTGTGATAATAATAACAATGGCAATCAGATAACTACACTTACAATAGTTGAAGTGGTCTTATTTCAGTTGTAATATCATTGTAAATGTGTATACCAGTAGTTTCCTTTTTTGGTACAAATCTTTATATATAAGTTTATATACTTTTTGTTCTATACTCAATAGAGTGCAAACAGTATATTCATGAAATACAAATTACTAAATACTAATAGATACTGCCGGAAGCTCCATAAAATATTCAAATATCTCACAGACATACTATATGCACTTGACTTTATATTTCACAGTCAAAATATCTTTTTAGGTAAGCATATCACATCAGAATATACATGAAATGGAGCTCTGCAGTATTCAAATAAAATAATAGGATGAAAGGAACGCAGTAAAAGTCTATTCGACGTCTCATTTCCATTCCTCATTTCATGTGTATTTAACTAAACTATTATCAAACCCACAGCATCTTTCTAATTAGCAGTTCTGTTGATATATTTGCTGTATTGAATAAATTATTGCACTCTAGTGATGATATCAATAAGGGTAAAATATTACATCATGTTCCATGACATCTTGTTTTTACAGTACAGTTACACTGTTGGGTTTTAATCTGAACTGAATATTTGAGTTCTTAATTGCACTGGCTTCATGCAGCCACAATAGAATGTGAAGTAATAGTTTGTATAATTTTAGTAGTACCAAACCAATAAGGAATGAGCATTTCAAAAAAACAATAACACTACCACAGGTGTTTTCCCTCTTCTTTTTACCTACTGATCAAGGTCTAAGTCTGAGAATTACAAACTTGACATTTAATTATAATCATAATAACAATAAAGCACTTTATTTTAATAGGATAACTAGAATTACAGATGTTATTTTTATCTAGTCCCTAAATGATAATAATTAAATAGCATACATACATACATAACTATGCTGGTACTTGGATAGGCAAAACTGATTAGATGGCAGATAATGAGATTGTTCAATTGCTTGAAATAACAATAAATATTTAGATTATATCATTGTTTTGCAAAAATAACAATTTTAATCCAATTTTAATTAAAAGGACATAACTAGGTACTACTAGCTGACAACAGGTTACAGTCGAGTATTCACACAAACACATAGTATTATATATGAAAGGAATATAAAGAAGATTGCAAATCTCTTTTATACTACTATCACAATCAACCCTATTTTATAGGCCATAAACTTAGACTTCTTAATATATATATTTTTTTAATTTATAGGGGAAGTTTATCAATAGGGACGAAAGTCTAGAAAGCTACAGAGCTTCTACCTGTCACAAAATTAGTTTTAGAAATTTTATCATTAACTTCTCGTTTCATTTTATTTCAACTACATTTATATAGTGTACAAACATTATACCCATGAAACAAGTACTACTAATTAGTACTAAATAGTGCTAATTAAACAATAGAAAACAATAGAATTAGCATAAAATATCACTATTTAGTACTATTTATTTTTCACGCTTTTAATGTTTGTACTCTATTGTGACAAATAAATAAATAAAACAAAATAGAAAACAAAATTTAAGTTATTGACAATTGGTCTGCATTGCAATAATTATCATAAATATTTCAATAAAATATGATTTTTATGATGCAGAAATGATATTTTGAACAGTTTTTATGTCCCTAAAATAGACTTAAATCATCTAAAACAGGTCAATATGAGAAAAGTGAGATGACAAATGAATTTCAGAAGTGATTTTTGATATCTAACCAGAATAAAATTTACTTGATATACAACTGAAATAGGACCACTTCAACTATTGTAAGTGTAGTTATCTGATTGCCATTGTTATTATTATCACAACATGTTGGCATATCTACAAATAGTGTTTCTGCATAGTTATGTTTTATATCAAGAATAATACAAATCAATATATCAATGACAAAATATATAAATAAGTACTGTATCTACTATAAATATGAAGTGACAGTTCACTGGTTGCAATAATAGCATTTGGAATTGTAATTTAATATCAGTAAATTGGCTAAATTATTCATTTCAAAATCTAACACACCAATACAAAAATACTAATTGACCCCTTGTTCATCATGTACATTATAGCCTGTGAAATTATAAACACCTCACATTTAATAATAATTAGATTATTTTGAAAAGCCAAGGCAAATATAATAGCTTTATAATAGAGTCAAAATTACAGTGTGAAAGTTCATAATATCCACTACAGAATGCATTGAAATCATTTTTATTACTGATAAGGCTATATGAATGTTTTACCATCATATATTCATGATATAAATGTGGGAATGATTTACAATAAGTTATAAACCTTAGTTTCTATCATATGTTGAGATTCCTTGCTTCAAACAACAGATCAGATACACTTCATTAAAATTTCAACGTCAGTAAAGTTTTACTTGCCTCAACAGCAGGAAAGAAGTACAGAATTCGAGAAGAAAGCTTTAATGCAGCAATTCAATTCTGGTACTGAATTTATCGATAACAAACAATGCCTGTAATCGTCTCAAAATGCGCTTCACGAAAACCAAAACATACCTTCATACATTCCTCATAGTCCTAAATATGCATAAAATAAGTTTTAGCAGTTCAAGGTGGAGTTAGAACACAATTTCCTAACGTTTTTTGGATGCTTTCATATCTACTCCGTTTACCCGCCATTTTGAATTCTTCCTGAGCCCGTTACAAAATGAGTCAGCTTTGTGTACTTTACTTTATGCGCAGAAAACACATTTCAAAAAGCTCCGAGCATCGTAGAAATTCCACCAATCACGAACGAGAACCCTAGGGTCAATGTACGTCGAAACTCGCGCATGCGCGATTTTACTGGCCAATCAGCATCGGCCTGAGAGGGTCTCAAATCCGTTGTTACCAGAGGTAATGACGGGAGAGATGAACGACCGAGTTAGCCTGGGTACGAGAATGCTGTTGATGTAAAGATCGTTGTAATTTAAAACCTTCAAAAGATCGAATATATCCAAACCACAAACAACAGTCTGCCGTGCTCCCTTGTCCTGGCGGTGTGTTAGAATGGGAGCCTGGGTTTACTAGTGATGGGCTCCCTGTGCCTCCTTTTCCTCGGAAAATCTCGGAAAATGTATATACAAACAAACAAACAAATCAATCAATCAAATAAACAATCAACCAAACAAATTGAGCTTATTGTCGAGATATTGTGTTCTTGTCAAGGACACTGGGGTTATTGTTAAGATAGACTAAATATTCCTTATTTGAATGACGTCATATCGCCTTTTGCCATACATACGAGCTACAATCTTGGCAGAAACTAGTGAGACACTTTTACGGTTTTCTGTATTTTGACCTTTACCTATACAATTTCGCTATAATCCACTCCTCCCCCTCCACGCAATGTTGGTTTTCAGTTAACATGTTTCCTAGCCTCCTATGCAGCCGCTCCTTTGTATCGTCACGCAATACGAGACTGCCAGGCCAACGTAACATTGTGTAGTGGGGGGAGGGGGAGGGGCTTTAACAACAAATTTAGGCTCCAAAAGCACGCGCATTACGGTATAAGACTAATGTCCCATTTTCAAAGCAGTTGTCTCACTTAGTTTTTGCCGAGATTGTAGTCCAGTGCAAAAACAACAATTCAATTTTATTGGCCATGGTATATATAACACAACGATGCAGCCTAGCTTATAGGTGAGCGTAGTGTTGGCAAGTTTTAGTATTGTGATGCTAGTTTCCCAACCATTTTCACAATAGATTTTATAGTTTTCTTTGTTCTGATAACAATGGATGGTAAAAAAATACCGAATACGTCACTGTACGTCCACGTTACAGTCTTGTCAATTACTGGTTTACTATAACAAATATAACCATTAGACTGATAGCAAACACCGACATCCTACATGTAACTAAACCAACTAAAGTGCAGAACCTGACGGTACTTCGTTGAAATAGGTAAAGCATTCTGTTTAATTGTCCATGATAGAGTTGATAAAAAGTAATGTTTATTGTGAATTAATTCTGAATGCTTAATATAAAAGTCAACTGTAATGACTTTAGTACTTGAATAATCACAATGCAAGTAAAATGAATGGCTCATTGTAAAAAAGACAGCACAAAAAAAAAGACAGAGCAAAAAAAGACAGAGTATCACTGCATAGATAGTCAACAAATACAGCAGCTTTGCATGTTGATAAATGTGCCAGCAAAGTAAGTACCATCCTCGGGAACCCAGGGGTATTCTTCTGTCGCTCGTTTCTCGCTTTCACAACATATACCCCTGGGAACGTAGTCTGTTGGAGCTTGTTCCGGAAGTCAAAATTCAGCTCTTTCCTGATTGGTCGACCTTATTAGGTCGACCAATAAAAATCAAGATAACCATTCAAAGAATGTCGTTAAATAAGTTTGAATTTTGACTTCCGGAACAAGCTCCAACAGACTACGTTCCCAGGGGTATATGTTGTGGAAGCGAGAAATGAGCGACAGAAGAATACCCCTGGGTTCCCGAGGATGAGTAAGTACCAATGTTAAAACCCAGTACATACACCTGTTACAAAAAGGTTGTCGGAGAGAATTGGCGATTGCACGACTAAAAGAAACTTTGGGTACTCTTTTTTGCCAAGTAAAATTAAATTCATGAAGTTTTAGAGCCTAAAAACACAAGGAAAAGTTATTTCGGTTTTAAAGTGCCATTTATGAATTATATCAAGAACCACCGTTCTTTTCGGTCGTGCAATCGCCAATTCTCTCCGACAACCTTTTTTCATGAAATAGGTGTATATATATATATACCAAAGTCAATTTTAATCACTCAACAACATCGGTTTTCAAAGTAGGAGTAAAATTAGATTTAAAGGTTTTCATTGGTTAAAAGGTAAACACAGTAAATGTATATATTTGCGTTTTATTTGGCCAGTTGTCAATATGTACATTCGATATATTAAAGCCATTTTATGTAGGCTGCTTTTAACATCGCAGCAAGTAAAATGTTGCGCAAAGGAACATTTTGGAAAGAAAACGATTTTTTCTCTTAGCTTTCTAAAATTAAAAAATATGTAAGTATGAAA
Source organism: Metridium senile (assembly GCA_949775045.1). NCBI lineage: Eukaryota > Metazoa > Cnidaria > Anthozoa > Actiniaria > Metridiidae > Metridium > Metridium senile. Next base: position 1,701,511 of record OX459107.1, read on the forward strand.
AGTTGGAATACATATACACCCAATTGCAAGAACGTTGTCCTGACTTTTGTAATTTAGTGGGAAAGGAAATATTTAAAAGACAAAAGAAAATCACTCAAGCTGAACTCTTTCTTTTGTTATTCTTTGATATTGAGTGATCTTCTTTTGTCTTTTAATTAATTGCTTTTCCACTAAATTACAAAAGTCAGGAAAATGTTCTTGCAATTTTAGGTGTATTTAATCTATTTCCTATGGTCAATATACCTGACGATATTTCAGTTGCACGTATTAAATATTGAGCGTGAAATGTCTTCTATATCGCACAAATATTAATATTGCCAGAAAATCTAAGCTTCATTTGGACATTTTCTGTCCTAGATGTAAGTATATAGTAGATATTTTCTATTGTAAATAAATAAATGAAATACATTTGTTAATTTGGTTGTAGCCTGAGAAATCAGACGTTCTTTCGTCTTCGAAATATTAAGATTTCCTATATAGTATAATTTAAGTTCAAAGTTTAAGTTTTATTAAAAGATCTGAATACATTTGGTAACTAAGTGGAAACTTGCATTGATGTAAAATTAATATCGGCGTTTTAAGTTTTATTAAAAGATCTGAGTATATTTAGTAACTAAGTGTGGCAATGTCATCAGAACAATGACAATTGATATCAGTTTTTTCTGTATTTACTAGCACCTGCGCTCAGAGAAGAGGTTAGAGTTGAAAAAAAGGTAGATTACCATATAGTAAGTGTAAGAAGGTGGGGCTTACCTTGCATTATCCCATTTTCGGTTCATATGTTACGATCGATTAGACGATGTAGCACTGAAATGCATGATTCGTGGCAAAGATCTTATCCAAGTAACAAGCAAGAACTGAACTAACTAAAGTTAGGTCCAATTTCAAGTCGACAATATTTGTGAGTATACAAAGTTGCAGCTGACAGTGTTTGTATGTCATTTTCGTTATCAAGTTTTGTAGCTGATTTGTCAAAATCAGTTTACATCGCCAAAAACCATTGAAAAGAACGTTAAACCCAAGTTGCACTTTCAATTATATCAAATTCTAGATCTGAAAGCAAAAATTGGCTAAAAACATATCAAATCAGTTTATGAAGATCGGTATTTTTTACCGTCGATTTGGCCTTCGCTATATAATACACCAAATATCGAAAAAAACATTTGTCCCAGGGAAAAGAACATTGATGACACAAAGGAATAATGAATTACATTGGATTCCACGTCTGTCATGCAGTAAAAATAAACAGGACTGCCAAAAATTGTATATAAGTGCTGAATTGCACTTTTGTGATCAAAACGATCAGTTGGAAATAATCAGTAAAGATTTGGTCTTATGCAATGTTATTTGTAAAACACGATCTCAATCGATCAATGAAGAATTAATTCTCATAAGAGTCCATTGCCTTTTTGTCATTATTATGTGGAGCACTGAGTTACGAAAAGTTTAAAACATTCTTATCGACACTGTACATAACATATGTCGATTATCAATCAGCATATTTCTTTTTCTAATAAAACATCAAGATTTTTCAAATTGTCACTTTTTAAATATCCACTTTTAATTTCAATAATTAAATTCATGTTTTTCATACCCAATTCTTTTCCAAGGTTTCCGGCTAGTTTTGAGAGCAACTTGTTTAATGAAAGGCACTTCACGCAGCTGTCAAGTGCTGACAGATATTGATTAATAAAACAACGACAAATATTAAAGCTTCATTTTAATTTCAATTTCTTATCAGGAGCACTATTAATTACTCAAGAATATATTTGAATTGAAAAACAATTTGGGAATTTTTATTGCATGCACTTTTAAATGTTGCTCATGGGGGTTCAAAGCAATTAAGTAATTAGTTTTTTTTGTAAAATTAATCATCATGTATACGAGATATTAAAACTAGAATGTTATTCTCTCGATTGTCAAAGGTTTGGACCGCGACGTTTCGCCTGGCTACTGCTAGTCTTCATCAGGCGATGGGTAGAACGGAATAAGGTTAGGTCTTATCAGAGTTATTAACTCTGGTCTTATACATACCGATCATCGGATTATATTTTTATAATATATTTTCTTTTTTCTTTTTGTTATTATTTTTTATGGTCATAACATTTCAACTGGCAGTTAAAATTTATTTGATGAGAAATGAAAACTAGCGAGTAAACTAGTATAGGCTGCGTCGGTGATATAAACGATACTAGGTAATATAGTAAATTGAAAATTTGTAACACCGTATAAAAAATGTTGACTTAACTTTACTGACGTTTCGTTTACACCGACGAAGGGCTAAAGCTCGAAACGTCTGTAAAGTTAAGTCAACGATTTTTACAGTACGTGTTACAAATTTCATTATATTACCGATAACTTTAATGATATTTTTGACTAAAATTGATCAAATGAAAAGTAAGATATCATAATCTAGCTATAGATGTCTCTAATATCAATTAACAACAACAATTTATATGATTTTTATCTTTAGTTGCAACGCTAGATAGATACATAATTCCTTCAATGAAAAGTAATGAGATATCAAATTGTTAAAATCGATTAAAAATTGACATCAATATAAAAGTATATTGCATTTTCATTGAAAGTTACTGAGACCTGATGATTGGTGTAAACTACACTCGGTGTGTGATAGTAAATCTTCCATGCCGTCACCTGCTTTTCGTTTGCTTTAGGTTCGTCAATATTTGCAGAAAACATGGCTAAATTAAAACATTTGCATTGCTAAAAGATAAACACTAAACGGCTTGGTCAAAAATGCCATTAATTTAATTCAAAATGTTTATGAATACTGTTCCAATAAGATTCATATGGATATGTTTATGATACGCATAGTACTAACTAACGTTTCGGCCGCATCCTGAAGGTAAATGATATCATTTTATACGCCTTGGTTAGAAATGCTACTACTTATCAAAACCTTAAGCTTTAATGGTATAAAACTGTTTCCATCCGACTAAGATGGTATAGCTTATGTAATCTATAAATTAAAATGAATGATTTATATTGAAGTTTTAAACATTTACAGAAGATGAACACTGCCATGTAAATTAAACATCTAGTAAGAAATTTTACGAATTGAAAAGTGAAACTGCTGACGGACATTATAGAGTAGAATACTGATGTTTCCGATTCACTTGTACTTTATTTTCGATAATCAATGTCATATGCATGTATAGTTGATAGATCATAGGAGACATATAATGACATATAACTTCAGATATTACTTGAACACATACCGACTTCCGATAATTATAAAGCCTGAGGAGATTTTCGTATCTGATTGTTAGAAAACTGAAGGTTTTTGTTCGGCAGACAGCTTGTTAGTGGTTCTTTGGCGTGTCAAACTCGATGTGTTCAATGACGTCTTTAAGCGTCCCTATATGGAACTCAACGAATGCTTAGTATGCCAGGAAGACGAGGAGAAAGGCGGCAATAAATCAGGAAGTTAAAGAAGGCGAACGAGGGAAGGCAAGGACAGCGAGGAAAGAGAATAAAGGAAAAGACAGGACTTTTAGGGGAAACTAAGAGAGAGTATTGAAAGTAGAAAGTAAAGAAGTAACGGTAGATCAGAAAGAAAGACAAGGAAAAAGGTAATTAACAAGCAAAAATCTTTGAGCTTCATTCGTGCAAAAAGCTACAGATGTGTCGTACACAGCGAAGGAAAGGAATGGAATTGAGAGGAATGAAAAGGAAAGGAATGGTAAGAAATGGATAAGAAAAAAAAGGAGAGGAAAGGATCAAAAAAGAAAGAAAAGCAAAGGAAAGAAGTAGAAAAGAAAGGAAAGGAAAATAACAGAACTTAAAGGAAAGAGAAAGCAAGGAAGGAAATTGTTTCTGCATTCAGCAAGTCTGAAAACGAGGAGACTAAAAAGTATAATGTACCATGTTATTTGTACTTTCCAGGAATGATGTGAATGCAATCATGGCGATCTCTCAAGCATCACAGATTGGCATCACTGCAGCGTTTGTCGTGATGATAGTTACAAACTTGATAGGAAACACTCTGGTAGTTTTAACAGTGAGAAAAACCCGCACCATGCGAACACCAATGAACTACTTACTTGTAAACCTGGCTATTGCTGATATTACTGTTGGTGTCTTTATAGCACCGAGGTAAGGCTAGAACAATCAACCAATGTCATACACCTTCTAACAAATTGTTGATACGTCTGTAAGATTTAAGGACGTCGTGTTCTTCTTAAAACTTATAGATTGACTGCTTGCATATTTATATAATATATAAAGTATATGGTTCGAATCATCCGCTGAGAGTGTTCGATACGATGAAGTAGAGCAAAATATATGTGAGGGTAGGAGTAAAAAACAACTACGAATTCATCACGACATTAATGCCTTATTAATGACATTGCTCACCATGCATACATGCCGTTAAGGAGAACATTTGAGTATAATAGAAAAGATCATCGATATAGTTTTACTGGTGTTGCTAATGTAGCATTGCAGTTTTTCGATGATTTTAACGAAGTGCTATATTGTATTTGCAGGTATATCTTCAGCCATGCCTACACCCACCCTACTGGACAAGCTGGGACATACGTGTGTAAACTGCTGACAGGTGAAGTGTTTACGTGGGTAGGCGCATTGTGTTCAGTGTACACCCTTGTAGCTATCTCAATCGAACGGTATTACGCCGTCATGAAACCCCACAGCAGCAAAGGACGCTTTACCATGAACAAGTTTAAACTCACTGCAGCAGCTTGTTGGATCTTTGCGACCTTGTGGAACCTGCCTTTGTTCATGTTCTCATACTTTGACGAGAAGAACAAGTTCTGTAACTTTGACTGGCCTTTTAAGGACTTTACCAAGTACCACAGTGTCATCAATGCGTTTATCTTTGGTGGAATTCCAATCACGACCATGGTATGCTTGTATTCACGCGTTACTTATAAGCTATGGTTCCAGATGAAAGGACAGGGATCCCAACAAGGCACGCTTGCCGCACGTAAACGCGTGACTAAAATGGTGCTGGTAATTTCCGTGGTGTTCTGCATTACGTGGATGCCTAACCTAGTTGCGTATCCCGCATCAGCTTTCAGCAAAAAGCCACTGTACGACGCAATCCATATCGTTTCTATTGTTTGCGTTACGTTTAACTCAAGTATAAATCCAATTATCTACAGCTTACAGTCCCGCGTTTTCCGTAAGAATATCTGGCGGGTTATAAGATGTTACGGAAGAAAAGATAACGTAACGGTTTCAACTGGTAACACCGATAAGGACAACAACACATCTAAGGAAAGAAATAATCGGTTGGATGTCGTGTCTGAGAACTCAATTACCACTCGAGTGTAACTAGACGTAAAGCTTCCCTTACGTTTCCAACTTACGTAGATTACGTAGAAGCCAACGAGAGCGATATAAACACAAAGCTTCATGCATGCTTCTGAGGTAGAAAAATCTTGGCTATTCCAATATTTATTCTTATTTATAAAAAAAAATGTTGTTAGTGTTACATATATTTAACTAGTATAATAGCATTTCTAGATATCTAGGAGGTTCCTAAAACTATTAAGGAATAGTTTTATTTTTAGTTTCCAATATTTATACTTATTTATGAAAAAAAAACCTGTTTTCAGTGTTACATATATTTAATTAGTACAATAGCATCTCTAGATATCTAGGAGGTTCCTAAAACTATTAAGGAAAATATTAAAAAGAAACAAAATTTTTAATTGGTCCAACGTACGCAATTGAACCACAGCACCCAGGTGTGACTAGTATAATTGTTGTAATTGATTGTGTCTCTAGACATATCGGAGAAAGATTAAATCAATAAAAATGGCGAGCTGTTTTAGTTATTACAACTAATGAAATTCATAATCCATGCAAATGATAGGAAAGAAAAGATATAAAATAAGATACTCGACCGAGATGAGAAATAGTGAGGCTAACGATGTTGATGATGATGATGGTGATGACGATGATGATGGTGGTGCTGATGATGATGACTATGGTGATGATGACGATGATGGTTGTGTTGATAGTGCTGCTGCTGATGATGGTGGTGCTGATGATGATGATGGTAAAGATGGTGATGATGACGATGATGGTTGTGTTGATAGTGTTGCTGATGATGATGCTGATGATGATGACTATGATGATGGTGAAGATGGTGATAATGACGATGATGGTGGTGGTGATAGTGCTGATGATGACTATGATGATGGTGAAGATGGTGATGATGATGACTATGATGATGGTGAAGATGGTGATGATGATGACTATGATGATGGTGAAGATGGTGATGATGGTTTTGTTGATAGTGCTGCTGCTGATGACGATGATGGTGGTGGTGATGATGATGACTATGATGATGGTGAAGATGGTGATGATGGTTGTGTTGATAGTGCTGCTGCTGATGACGATGATGGTGGTGGTGATGATGATGATGACTATGATGATGGTGAAGATCGGGTGATGATAGTTGTGTTGATAGTGCTGCTGCTGATGACGATGATGGCGGTGGTGATGATGATGACTATGATGATGGTGAAGATCGGGTGATATGATCACGATGATATGGTTGTGTTGATAGTGCTGCTGCTGCTGATGTCGATACACAATGTTGTTGTGTTGAGTTTAAACGATTAAGGAATGATGGTGGTGGTGATGACGACGATTATGGTGGTTGTTATGGTGATGATGACGCTGGTGGTGGTGATGATGACGATTATGGTGGTTGTTATGGTGATAATAATGATGACGATGAGAATGGTAATGATAACGAAGTCACGCAATAATTACAAACCTACTATAACACAACAAAATGTTTTAACGTCATATCAATCGAGAAAAAAACAGCAAACACACTTTCACAAATTTAGAAACCGGCCCCGATTGGTTTGACAAACAAAACCTTTAACATTCAAATGCCTGCTGTCAGTTGATTCTATTTCTCAAATTTCCTTAATAGTTCAAACTCAACATAAAGCTGTGTAATTATTGTGCACCACAGACTGTATTCATTGATTCACAGCAAATATGAACGCGTTATCTGATTCGTTAAGTATGACACGTTGTCAATATCTCCCATTGCATGCTGGTTATGTTTACCGACTGTTTTACGTATTGTTTGATCAATTTTAATACCATGTGTACACTTGTATATTGGAAATACAAGTCTGTCAAGGACTGCTTCGTTCAGTATATATTTCCTCTCTAGGCTAGGAAGTATCATTAACTTCAGGTAAGTTTTACACTTTTTAAGACAAATTGTAATAACTTTGTAGATAGAAAAGGAACACAGATTCAAAAAGCCTTCTCCCTATTTTTCATAGCGTTTTTTCCCTTACTCCCTAATTGTTTTTTACATTTCTCCTTCCTTATTTTTGTCAGTGTTATATTCTTTCTACCAGCTGTCTATTTTCAGTTTTGTTTAACAGTATTTCTCCCTCCACCACAATCCGTTCTTCCCCTCTCTTAGTAGACATCCTATATATTATACGTTTCTTTCATCGTTTGAGTGTTTTTGGTATTCTGTAATACTTTCACTGGGGATTCAAAAATGATCAATTAAACACCAAAGAAAGCTGAAACAAAATCTTTTTTTTTTTCGTAGCAAACATGAATGGAGGCTACAAAAAACTCGTTTATCACATTCCTATAGCTCATGTATTGCTAATGTTTTCCCCAATGTTAACATGGAGAAAAAAATGAGAACTTCTTAGTAATAGGATAACTTATTTCATTAGGAGAACTTATTTTATTAGGAAGAATAGTCTTTTTGCAGCCGCCCTACACTTCATTCCACAGTGACCAATCGTTTCAGCTCAATCGCGAAAACAAAACCTTAATTATTCTTTATTAAAATATTTCGCACTCCCACTGGGCAATCGATCATTTCTTAATAAAACACAATTTCCCTGCATGTAGTCAAAAATCCCTATTTTCTTGGGGAGGTTTTGAAAAAAAAAAAAGAAATGCTGGTCGTTTACTGGCTCAAAATCACAAATACAATTTCACTGGAATTAAGATTTTTTTTAAATTAACGTTTTTCTTGGAGATAATTGGATTGATGATTAAAATTTGAATAACTAATAAAGCTCTAACTAACTGCAGCTGAAACAGTGTAAAAAATGACATTTTTCCCAGAAAAGGATACGAATACCAATTTAAGAATGTTTTCATACAGCCAGTTGCTACATTTGTTTTATTTATTCTTAATCAACCATGAAAAAATGGTAGGTTGAATAAGGAGATAATTTGAATGATGATATTATAATTTGAATAACTAATAAAGCTCTTACTAACAGCAGCTGAAACAGTGCAAAAAATGTCATTTTTCCCAGAAAAGGATACGTACCAATTTAAGAATTTTTTTTTTTTACAGTCAGTTGCTACATTTGTTTTACTAATTTTTGATCAACCATGAAGAAATTAAAAGATTGAATATGGTTAATTACCAAAAGGAAATGAGGTCGGTAGGGAGGTTAACATTGACACCACAGTATATTTTTAGACAGTTGGTAAAAAAAAGATGATAATAATGAAGACAATGATGACAAAGGTTGAGATGATCGATGAAAATGATGACGATGGTGACGTGATGATGGTGATGAATATAATGGTATTATGACAATTATAATGTGATGATGGTGATGAATATAATGATATTATGATAATTACAATCAATTATCATGACAATGTTGAGGTGACAATGATGGCGATGTGATGATGGTGATGAATATAATGGTATTATGACAAGAATCATAATGATGGCAATGATGATAAAGGTGACGATGATGACAATGATGGCGATGTGATGATGGTGATGAATATAATGGTATTATGACAATTATAATGTGATGATGGTGATGAATATAATGATATTATGATAATTACAATCAATTATCATGACAATGTTGAGGTGACAATGATGGCGATGTGATGATGGTGATGAATATAATGGTATTATGACAAGAATCATAATGATGGCAATGATGATAAAGGTGACGATGATGACAATGATGGCGATGTGATGATGGTGATGAATATAATGGTATTATGACAAGAATCATAATGATGGCAATGATGATAAAGGTGACGATGATGACAATGTGATGATGATGATGAATATAATGGTATTATGACAAGAATCATAATGATGGCAATGATGATAAAGGTGACGATGATGACAATGATGGCGATGTGATGATGGTGATGAATATAATGGTATTATGACAAGAATCATAATGATGGCAATGATAATAAAGGTGACGATGGTGACAATGATGGCGATGTGATGATGGCGATGAATATATTGGTATTATGATGTTAATAATGATAATCAATTACCATGACAATGTTGAGGTGACGATGGTGATAATGATGGCGATGTGATGAATTTAATGGTTAGTAATGACTGTGGCGATGGTGTAAATTGTGAGAAACAACGATAGTGAAGATGATGATAATGATGTTGGCGATTGCAGTGGTGAAATGACGAGGTGATCTGTGATGACTATCATGTTGATGATAACGATGATGATGACTGTACAAAAGATGATAAAGATGATGGTGATGATCATGGTGCAAATGATGATAAAGATGATGGTGATGATCATGGTGCAAATGATGATAAAAATGATGGTGATGATCATGGTGCAAATGATGATAAAGATGATGGTGATGATCATGGTGCAAATGATGATAAAGATAATGATGATCATGATCATGGTGCAAACGATGATAAAAATGATGGTGATGATCATGGTGCAAATGATGATAAAGATAATGATCATGATCATGGTGCAAATGATGATAAAGATGATGGTGATGATCATGGTGCAAATGATGATAAAGATAATGATCATGATCATGGTGCAAATGATGATAAAAATGATGGTGATGATCATGGTGCAAATGATGATAAAAATGATGGTGATGATCATGGTGCAAATGATGATAAAAATGATGGTGATGATCATGGTGCAAATGATGATAATGGTGCAAATGATGATAAAAATGATGGTGATGATCATGGTGCAAATGATGATAAAGATGATGGTGATGATCATGGTTATTATAAAAAAGAATAAACCGATAATAATGTTTTTTTCAGAGCGTCGCAGCCATGTCGATGTCAGAAGCCACCCAGAATGGCCTAACGGTAGGATTTATCATCATGATATTCACCGATCTGATTGGCAATACATTGGTGATCCTTACTGTCTTCAAGACTCCTGCCATGCGGACACCAATGAACTATTTACTGGTTAACCTTGCTGTGGCTGACATCACCGTCGCGATGTTCATTGCACCAAGGTACGTTATCTGGAATTAAAATACAGTGGAACCCCGTTTATCCGGCCACCGAAGGGACAGCCCAAAATGGCCGTATTAACGGGGTGGCCGTATTAAGTGGGTAAATGTTATAGCGGAAAATGTATGGGTGTGCATTTTGTCGGGACCTAAAAAAACTGGCTGCAATAACGGGGTGGCCGTATTAAGCGGGTGGCCGTAAGGTGGGGTTCCACTGTAACAGAGGTTAGGATATTATTTTCACTTATAAATGACTTTTATACATTGCACCCATGTACGTTATCTGAAATTAAATAACAGAAGCTAGGATATTCTTTTCAATTATGACTAGACCTAATAGACTAACGCGTTGCTATGTACGTTTCCAACCAATTCAAAACCATTGGGGAAAAAAACTTTTGTCAGTTCCAAACATTTTTCACGTGATATCAAAACACATGAGAAATAATCTTATATTTCCCAAAAAATTGAATTTGGTGGAAACATACATAGCAACGCGTTTGTCGATTTGGTTTGTGACTTTCATATTTAAAGCTACTATAGTTTTAATTCCATATATGGCAACAAACGTCCATATTCTGATTACCAAATATGGTAACCAGTTTCCACATTTGGTTACTTGGTTCCCCATTTGGTATCTGATTTCTATATTTTGTAACTTGTTTTTGTAACTCCATAGTTGATAACTAGTTTCCATATTTGATAATTGGTTTCCACATCTGGTAAATGATTTCCATATTTGGTAACTTGCTTCTATATTTGGCATCTTGTTTCCATATTTGGTTATACCATAAATGCAGGACAGTTCTTCAGTAGTGTAATTTTCATGCATTTGTTTAACTCATACCGGATCAGTTATACTTTAAACTAATATCATTGCCCGTTATCTTTATCCCAGGTATATTGTTAGTCGCCTGTACACCCACCCTACAGGACAAGCTGGGACATACGTGTGTAAACTGCTGACCGGTGAAGTGTTTACGTGGGTGGGCGCACTGTGTTCAGTGTACACCCTTGTAGCTATCTCAATCGAACGGTATTATGCCGTCATGAAACCCCACAGCAGCAAAGGACGTTTTACCATGAACAAGTTTAAACTCACTGCAGCAGCTTGTTGGATCTTTGCGACCTTGTGGAACCTGCCTTTGTTCATGTTCTCATACTTTGACGAGAAGAACAAGTTTTGTAACTTTGCCTGGCCCTTTAAGGACTTTACCAAGTACCACAGTGTCATCAATGTGTTCATCTTTGGCGGTATTCCAATCACGACCATGGTAATCTTGTACTCGAGAGTTACCTATAGACTTTGGTTCAAGACCAACGATCAGCCAGCAGGCACCCAACAAGGCACCATCAGAGCTCGTAAACACGTTACCAAAATGGTGCTAACAGTTTCAATCATTTTCATCATCAGTTGGTTGCCTAACATCATTGTTTACCCATTGTCCTCCTACAGCAACACACCGCTGTATGGCGGCATTCACATCATGTCCATTGTCTTCGTGACGTTTAATTCAAGCATCAATCCCATCATCTACAGTCTTCAGTCGACTATGTTCCGTAAGAATATCTGGCGTGTGATTACGTGTGGTAAGCATGCAGTCCATAACAGTGAGACATCAGGAGGTAATAGCACAAGGAACACAAACGCGTCGACAACTGGTACATGGGCTATTAGAGTAAAACCGAGACAAACTGATGATTTGAGCTTGGTGGACTGTGATTGATATAGGAACTGTCTGGAAATGGTCGCCTGGATTGATAACGGAACTGTCTGTATATATATACGTACTTGAAATAACGTTGATAATCTGTCTGTATGTATATTTTACGTATATTTGAATTAACGTCGATTACCTGGAAATAGTAGACTGGATTGATAACTGAACTGTTTGTAGATATACTTATGAAATTCATGAATATTTAATGAGAATTTTACAAAAGAAATCACGTCCCTAACAAAGGTTGTATTTTAGAGACAAAATCGTCCTGATTAGTATAAGTTTTAACTTTAATTTTCTCGACCAGATTTACTTTTATCTTAACAATTTTAGTTAAATATGAAAGAACTAACGTTGGACTTTTATAAGTACTATGAATTATTATATGGATAATAGTGTTTTACCGGAAACTAAAACACTCGTATTTTCCATATTTTCACCAGTGAAGATATGAAAAAGTGATGTACCAAATGTCCCGTATGTACGCGCGCGTCCTAAAAACAATTTTTTTTTATCTTTTTGTCTTTGTTCATATAATAAAAAGAACATTACACGTTGGCTTGAAGAAATAAATTTTATTTTCCCGTGTTAAAAAGAAAATTTGTCGCAGCCGGAGCTACAGTCCACAATCTGAAGCCTGCAAAGAATGCCTTTTAAATGGACTTAATTTGCGATTCATTGCACCTTTTTTTACAGAAATATTTGTATTTATATCATCTACCACTGCAACAACTTGTTATGGTCATATAACATAAACACGTACAACCAACGTCTTTGATCCGACTCACCATTGTATACCCCACTGACAAATCGGCCGCTCATATTGTAAAAAATAAAAAATAGATACTATGGAGTATTATATAATGTATACATTCAAAATTCGTCATCATTATACATGCGTATTACTTTTGTATTCTCCTTTATCTCTATGTTATTACTTTATTACTCAGACTACCCCGCAGGGGAGGTTTACCTTTTCTATCTATGGGTCTATCGTTGTGTCGAGATTACACATGACGTAATGCCACAGGTAAACCACAACTACTCTATGACGTAGCCTGAGTAAACGCACTAAGTGCGTCTCAGTGCGTCTAGTTTAATATGTTTGTGTTTGATATATGTATGTCTGATCTAATGATATATGTATGTCTGATGTAAAACTGACGAAGTGTGAAATAAAAAAATTGTAAAAAATTGTAATGATAACAATACAGATAATTATAACGATAACAATAACGACAATGATTATGATTATGATAATAAAGGTCCTCACAAAAAAAGTAATTAAAAAAAAAGTGTATATACATCCTGAATCCTCTTCACAGAAAGCCCCATGGACGCATTGTTTACTAGTATTCCAAGTGCCTTTGAAGGTTTCCCATTGAAATCTTGTTGACCCTAGTATTGATCATTTATAAGACTGCGCGATGCGGCAGGAAGTTTACAACTGAGAGAATATATGAGTCTCTCACAAGTGTCATTCGTGAAACTAGGATTTCAGTATAATTGTAAATATAGTATTGTTATGCGTTGCTTTGATGAGTGTATCGGGAAGGGAAAGAGACTTCTTTCTTCTATAGTGAATATTTAGGTAAGAAACTAGATAATTATTGATTTATATAAGACTGCACAATGCATGAAGACATCGTTTAATCCACCACTATTATTTCAATAGTATTGTACATTTGTTGTGTTTGTGATGTAGTTAGTATGAATTTATGAGAGGGAAAGAGAATTCTGTCTTTTAGAGTGAATATTCAGGTAAGGCACTAGATAATTATTGGTTTGTAAGACTGCACAATGCATGAAGAAGTCCATAAATGTCATCCACAACTATTATATCAATACTATTGTAGATTGTTTGTGTTTGTTATGAGGTATACGTTGATGAGTGTGTAAAGAAGAGAAAGAGAATTCTGTCTTGTAGAGTGAATATTCAGGTAAGGCACTAGATAATTATTGGTTTGTAAGACTGCACAATGCATGAAGAAGTCCTTAAATGTCATCCACAACTATTATATCAATACTATTGTAAATTTTTTGTGTTTGTTATGAGGTATACGTTGATGAGTGTGTAAGGAAGGGAAAGAGAATTCTGTCTTGTAGAGTGAATATTCAGGTAAGGCACTAGATAATTATTGGTTTATAAGACTGTACAATGCATGAAGACATCCTTAAATGTCATCCACAACTATTGTCATTAACACTAATACTATTGTAGATTTTTTTTTTATGTAGTATACGTTGATGAGTGTGTTATAAAGGAAGAGAAAGAGAATTCTGTCTTAAAGAGTCAATTGTAAGACACTAGATAATTATTGATTTATTAGACTGCACAATGCATGAAGACATCCTTAAATGTCATCCACAACTATTGTCATTAACACTAATACTATAATTGTAGATTTTTTGTGTTTGTTATGTTACGTTGATAAGTGTGCTAGGTAGGAGAAAGATAACTGTCTTGTAGAGTGAACAGAGTATTTAGCAAGCATGAGCCAAGTATCAAGGAACTGTAAATAGCAGAAGTCTTGCATGGGTAAGAATAGCAGTGAGTTAAAGTCAGTTTCAATATATTGATGATCTATGAGCTTGTGTGACATGTACCTTGTGACTCCGCCTTGTCAAGTTATAAGATTAACCTTAACTCAGTCCCAAAAGTACCATATGGCACACAAAACTACAACTCAAAACATATTTAATCAAATAGCAATTTGTTGAAAAAATGTTTTCATTTTGACATTTTAATTTTTTTTTCTCAGAATGTTTAATTTCTTGTGACTGTGGTACAAGAAAGTCCATCACAAATACCTTTCAAATGGTGTATTACTTAAGGGGGGTTTTGTTTATACTCATTGAATTACCAGAATATGCCGTTTGATCGATTATGAGGAGCATGCTTTGATTCTGTGTTTTTATAAATTATGGTTTAAACAGCACAGGCAACCCAAGCCATTTTGAAAAAAAAAAAACTCCATAAAATTGAATATTGAGAAATGGGATGGCGCGCGTGGCCGTTTCGTGTCAACCATTCTAATACACACATTGATAGAACCTCCCATAATCCATCGACAAACCAAATGGTAACTTCACAGAAATACGTCTATACTATTACTATTTGAACAGCAATAAACTAGAAATAAATGTTTATATAGTTATAATCTGACCCAAAAATATCCTGCAAATTTAAAGTCAGTTTTAAAATTTCGTCACAATGATTTCAAATTTATTTCACTATTTGAACAGCAATAAAATAGAAATATATGTTTTTATTACATAACATATAGTGGTATACCGAGTGATATCAACTAGATAAAAAGCCTATCCTAGTCATGAAGATATCATTGATATCGCACATGTGTGATATCACTCTCAACCAATCAACTTTCAAAAAAAAAAAAAATTTTTCTTCAATCTGTTATATAATAAACAGAACATTACATGTGCGCTTGGAGATATGAATTTTATCTTCTCGTGTTGAAAAGATATCCAACTCATTCGCTGCGCTCACTCGTGGGATATCTTATCAACACTCGAAGATAAAATTCATATCTCCGTGCGCCCATGTAATATCCTCTATATATATAGTTATAATCTGACACAAAAATATCCTGCAAATTTGACTTCAGTTTTAAAATTTCGTCACAATGATTTAAAATTTATTAAAGTAATAAAGTCTTGAAAAATTAATAAAAATTTAAACAATTAAGTGTGTATACATCCTGAACCCTCTTAACAGAAAGCCCCATGGACGCATTGTTTACAACACCAAGTTAATGCATTTGAAGTTTTTCCATTGAAATCTTGTATAAAGCCACTAGTATAATATTGATCATTTAGATAAGACTGCACGATGCAGGAAGTTTACAAGTGAGAGAATATATGAGTCTCTCACGAGTGTCATCGAGGTAACTATTATTTCAATACTATTGTAAATATATCGCGTAGGTTATGTAGTATACGTTGATGAGTGTGCCGTTAGGAAGGGAAAGAGAATTCTGTCTTGTAGAGTGAATATTCAGGTAAGATACAGAGGATATTACATGGGCGTGCGGAGATACGAATTATATCTTCGAGTGTTGAATAGATCTCTCACGAGTGAGCGGAGCGATAAAATTTGTATCTCCAAGCGACCATGTAATGTTCTGTTTATTATATAGATATCGATGAAATGTCAAGAGAAATAAAACTTCATTGACTCGTTATTAAAAACCTTTATGCAAAACAAACTGCATCTGAAAACGATATCTTCACATGTGAAAGATATAATATCTTTCACATGTGAAAGATATTACGAAGTTTTAGACACTAGAGAAATCCTGGTATTTCATCGATATCTATATAATAATAGATAATTATTGATTCATAAGACTGTACAATGCATGAAGAAGTCCTTAAATGTCATCCACAACTATTATTTCAATAATATTGTAGATGTGTTATGTTTGTCCTAAAAGTATCTAAATATAAATATATATGGAAACTAGGGAGTAAACTAGTACAGACTGCGTCGATGTTTGATATAAACGAAAGGTAATATAATGAAATTTGTAACACTGTAAAAAATGTTAACTTAACTTAACTTTACTGACGTTTCGAGCTTTAGCCCTTTGACGGAGTGAATATATATATAGTAACTCTAAATATATTAGAGAACATGAAAAGCATCTTAAGATACATTATATTTAAAACTCAATGTTTGCGAAACTAAACAAAATCGTAGTCTAATAGTCTGAAAACTCTCCACATGACCACCTAAGCCATTCTTTAGTCTTGATAGCGCATTTTGTTCACTCCTGACAGTTCGTGCATGCATTGCTAACATTGCTAAGTGTGTAGGCGCGTGATGTGGGGGATGATGAGGGTAGGGCTCTTACAACCTTAAGTATATGACATATCCATGTATTCATGCATGCAGAACACAAAAAATCCTTTTCTCAGAGTCGAGATAGTTAATACCAGTAAATAGTATATAAGGGAATTACCAAAATTGTTTTTTAAAACAAAATCAGGCAGTGTTTATTTGATGACCTCGTTAACGAGGATACGATGTTGAAATCTCCAATCTCTCTAAGAGAAGATTTCTGTAAATACCATGCAAACGCGGCAACACTCAAAAACTCGATTTTAAAATTAACTGGATATTTAAAAGTCAAAGTACAACCGAACTTATAGAACAAAAGAGAAAAAAAAGAACGAATAGAATGATAGAGAGAGAAAAAGAGAAAGGGAGAAGGAAGGGAGAAAATGTTCTACTAAAGAAGAGAAAGGAATATATTGATCTATTGTTTTTCTCGCTAAACCTCCGCTTCATTATATTATATAAGCAATCAATCAATCAAACGTCGAATTAAAGCACAAGGAAAAACAGCGATTCACTTTTGAACAACAAAACTTTAATTTTCCGCAAATAGATGTAAATATGATACTTTGTAGATAGTAATATTGTTAGTAAAGGTTCGTCAATAAGTGAAATATTTTGACAAAAAGGATTCTGACTAGATAGACATACACTGTATTTAGACCACTTATAACATTATACAGAGGATAGGTAATATAATGAAATTTGTAAAGCTTTAGCCCTTCGTCGGGTACAGTATTTTACTCCGACGAAGGGCTTAAGCTCGAAACGTCAGTAAAGTTAAGTCAACATTTTTTTACGGTGTTACAAATTTCATTATATTACCTATCGTTTATATCAAACACCGACGCAGCCTATACTAGTTTACTCGCTAGTTTCTATTTCTATTTTTTTACGGTGTTACAAATTTCATTCTATCACCTATCGTTTATATCAAACACCGACGCAGCCTATACTAGTTTACTCGCTAGTTTCTATTTCTATTTTTCACGGTGTTACAAATTTCATTCTATTACCTATCGTTTATATTAAACACTGATGCAGCCTATACTAGTTTACTCGCTAGTTTCTATTTACATTACATAGAGTATTATTAGTGTATTTACCAGGATGTCAGATACAGGCTGTCTATAATAATAGTTAGACACTATGCAGATAGTAAAATTGTTAGTAAAGGTTCATCAAATGAAATATTTTGACAAAAAGGATTCTGACTAGATAGACATACACTGTATTTAGACCACTTATTACATTATATAGAGTATAATAACTTAATAGTTAGACACTTTGTAGATTGTAATATTGTTAGTCAAGGTTCATCAAATGAAATATTTTGACAAAAAGGATTCTGACATATACTTTATTTAGTACCACTTATTACATTATATAGATTACAAGTGTATTTACCAGGAAGTCAGGTACAGACTGTCTATATTGTCTAAATAGTTAACCACGTTAGCTAGACAGCTGCATATATATTGTTATCTTTATTTAAGGAAGGGGACGCAGTAACCATTTACAGTTTTCTAGCCTACGACACTCAAATTGCAGTCAGAAAGGTTCGATAAAGTACAAAAGACAATAGGAACAAAAGAAAAATAGGGTAAAGGCAATACTGGTATATAATTATAACCGTAGATGTAGAAAATGTATAAAATCTATCAATAGTGATATATGAGTTCTCCAGGTAGGGAATAACTGAATATTCTTTGAACTATGTATACTTTATTGGATTGTTCTTATACTCTAGGTCCAAGATTATCATGTCTATACCACAGGAAGCCCAACATGTTATAAGTACTGGTTTTGCAGTGTTAATTCTTATTAATCTGATTGGTAATTCGTTAGTCATTCGTATCGTGCTTAGAAACCGCTTGATGAGGACACCAATGAACTATCTGCTAATGAACTTAGCAGTCGCTGATATGACTGTAGCAGTGTTTTTAGCACCCAGGTAAGGTGGTGATGGTGAAGATAGTGGTGGTGATAGTGGTGGTAGTAAGGATGATTATGATGAGGATGTTATGGTGGTGACCTATAATTATTAAGTTTTATGGTGATGATGATAATGATGATAGTGTTGGTGATAATGGTGGTAGTGATGATGATGATGATGATGATGATGATGATTATAATGATAATGATGATAGTGATGGTGATAATGGTATGGTGTTAATGTTGATGATACTGATGGCGAAGCAGATTATGGATGTTGATAGATGATGATCTATGATGATGATGATGATAGTGGTGATTTTAAAGATCCATATGCATGATGATGATGATAATGATGGTGACGATAGTGTGGTGGTAATGTTGATGATACTGATGGCGAAGCAGATTATAGATGTTGTTGATAGATGATGATCTCTGATGATGATGATGATAATGATGATGATGATCTCTGATGATGTTGATGATGATGATGATCTATGATGATGATGATGATGATAATGATGATGATGATGATGATGATCTCTGATGATGATGATGATGATGATGATGATGATGATGATGATGATGATCTATGATGATGATGATGATGATAAAAACGGTGGTGTTGCAGGTGCTTGTGTTGATTGCGATGATAAGTATAAAGAGGAAAATGATCTCAAAACACATACAGGAGAGAAAATGATGGTGATGAAGATAATGAAGACATTTTTTGTCATCTTTTCTCAGGTATGTCCTGAGGAACGCTTTTACCCACCCTACTGGACAAGCTGGGACATATGTGTGTAAACTGCTGACCGGTGAAGTGTTTACGTGGGTGGGCGCACTGTGTTCAGTGTACACCCTTGTAACTATCTCAATCGAACGGTATTATGCCGTCATGAAACCCCACAGCAGCAAAATTCGCTTTACCATGAACAAGTTTAAACTCACTGCAGCTGCTTGTTGGATCTTTGCGACCTTGTGGAACCTGCCTTTGTTCATGTTCTCATACTTTGACGAGAAGAACAAGTTTTGTAACTTTGCCTGGCCTTTTAAGGACTTTACCAAGTACCACAGTACTATGGTTGCTCTAGTCTATGGTGGAATACCAATGCCTACAATGTTAATCTTGTACTCAAGAGTATCATACAAGTTGTGGTTTAAGAACCATCAAATTGGCATCTATCCCCAACACGGGGCAATCAAATCTCGTAAGCGCGTAACGCGAATGGTGCTAACAGTATCGATCATCTTCTGTATCACGTGGCTACCTAATCTTATAATCTATCCTGTCAGTTCTTATACTAATTTACCTCTATATGACTCAGTCCACATCATCTCGATTGCATGTGTGGCGATCAATTCCAGTGTTAACCCAATTATTTATAGCTTACACTCTCGTATGTTCAGAAAGAGCTTAAGACAGATGATATGTTGTAGTCATGCCGATAGGATTGGCATTGCTGTGCCTTCTCCTGCATGGGTCGTACAGGAAGCACAACGTACACCGTTAGAAGATGTAAGTCAGGATGACATATCGAAAGTTGCAGCACAAGGCGTGAGTGTGGAAGAGTGAGATAAACACGATGATCATAACGATGATCATAAAGGCTGCAGTTATACAAAGCTGTTGAAAAACTTCTCGCTCCAGCCATTTAATTTTATTCAACAATTTCGTATACAGTTCAAATGCATCTATTTTTTTGATTTTCAAACATAATCTCCTTTCTTCGTTAAGTCTTACAGAGAAAACACATAACAGATCGAATTGAGAAACACAAACCGGAGGCTGAGGTTAAAGTCTATCCACCATATTCTCCTGAGAGTACAAAACATTGTATCCTCTTAAAAGAGGTGGCTTACTGCATGCAAACTGGCTTATCTGTGTTTTTTTGTTTGTTTGTGCACGGCAAGTACGGCTGAGCAGATGCAACTATAAATATTGAGTAAACTATTGCATTCAAGATTACACTTTACAGTGTGTAAACCCAACTCATCATATAAAGATTAAACATTAAATGCAGACGCATGCACCATTGAGTAATGTGTATTAAAAATATTGAATAAAACCTGACTTTAACTCAAAAAAGCGTTGGATCAACGCATTTCGAAAACTGCCATTTTTGCAGTGTGCATATCTAAAAGACGCAGAAAATCAGCCCATCATTTGAGGTAACAGCAAACATACGAATGTGCCTTTCAACAGCACATCTTAGCAGTATGCAAGGGTTAATGTACATCTGGTGAGACTGGAATCGTACCGGCTTACTTATTCAATAACAATTTCACTTGACTCAATGAACAGGTGCAAAGTCGAAAATCGATGATCGATGGACAATTTGCACCCAGCGTTCAGATGTTGTGAAACTCAATTTGAATTCTAGAACGAGCTTACTGTTCAGATAATTATAGTGCTGCTCATTGTCGTTAAAACTATCTAAAAGACCTCGATTATAGGATTGTAATACTTTTAAAACGTAGTTTGAACGATAAAAAAGCGATTCCACGAGGTTTTATACCATGAAATGATTCTCCATGTGCAAACAGGTGGTACAATCGACTGCATGGCGATGATGCATTAATGCAAATGCAATGCAATGTAGTGACTTGTACTATATTCACCATGTCTCGATTTTTAAACCAGTACATACCCGCCTCCACGCTGCATAACGACAACAGTTAAACGGTGAATACAGAATAAAGAATAAGGTTTATTGTTGCATAATAAATAGATATAGTCTTTAAGTGTTTTATTATTTCAAATGCTAAGCAACATGTAAGCCATCTCCAGCTCAAGAAACATTTAAACTGTAACAAGAAACTGTAATATATATTAAAGACACTGGCCTAATATTTGTAAGTATTTAAAAAACGCGCTATCCGCATGCATGTATATAAGCATACTATATATACTTGAAGGTTTGCCCTATTCAGAGCCTTTTACTCCGACGAAGGGCTAAAGCTCGAAACGTCACTAGTAAAGTTAAGTAAACATTTTTTACGGTGTTACAAATTTCATTCTATTACCTATCGTTTATATCAACACCGACGCAGCCTATACTAGTTCACTCGCTAGTTTAATTTCCATTTGTATTTAGACATTATTTTGAAACAAACAAGTGTGTCACTCACGTTGCTTTGAAAACAATCTTTAACTACAAGTGATCTTGAATCCCCTAGAAAACTTTCTAATAAACTAATGTATAGCCGGGTAAAAAAGGTAAAAAAGGTCTAAAGATAAAGGTATAAAGATTTTATTTGATTGAAATGAGTTTTCTACTAGCCTTACTACATTAGTATTTTTCAATATCGTATCGATTTCTGATGGAGAAATGAACCATACATCGAGTTTGGTAACCTGGAACGGGGACTCGAGTGGAATATCGACCATATACAGACGTTTCAAGAAAGTTAACTGCTTTAGTACTTTTGTTCGCCTTCTTTAGTTATTTTTTCTTGGTCTCCAAATAAAGGTATAGTTTAAATAAAGAAATTTCTCAGTAATTGTTTGAATACGTTTGTGACTTTTCTGTCAATTTTTGACAAATTAACAATATAAACTCTTCAAATAGATACTTCAAATATCGCTAAACAAATATATCTCTAAAGTTGAAATGTACATTTATTGTAAAAAAAGCCAGTTGTAGTTGTCTCATTTTTTATGTCAAATTCTGACAAATTAGAAATATATGTTGTTTAAACTTGAGATCCTTCAAATATCGCTTAACAAAAATATCTGTAAAAGTTGAAATGTTTATTGGAAAAAGTTCTAGATTTTAAGTGTTGGAAAAAATTGTTAATTTTCTGTCAAATTCCGGCTGACAAATTATATGCTTTCTATCCTCTAGAGCTAACTGGCTATAAACAAATATATCTGTAAAACTCAAGTAGCAGCAGTAGTTATTTAAAATGTGAGTTTATTTGGAAAAGTTGTCGGAAAAAATTTATCACTTGTCAAATTTTGACAAATTATCAATATAAAGGAAGGGTGATTTTATCTTGTCTTTTCAAAATGCCAAGGTGGATCTAGAGCTCTTAACGAAAACAAGCGTCATCAATTATTTAATGTTGTTTTGAAGACAAATGAAACAATGAAGTTTGCCAAAACCTTTAAAGAGGCCGATGTATACTAAATCGTTATTTTTAAAACTTTTGAGAAAATATCAAATTTAAAAACATCCACTTTTTTTAGGTATATGTGCACCTTAAAGTTGTCATGGAGTGTGATTTCTAATTAGGAGGGTGTAACGAATAATTAGTGCTAAATCGAAATTAATGGTGGTTAATATATGTTTAGATTGAATGCAATCAAGCTTTCTATAAATAAATGACTGAATTAATAACTCATTCATAACATGCACCAACAGGTAAAAAACTTCAACAACAAACAAATCAGTACCAGTTCAATGACATACCGTTACACACGGACAACACCATACCAAAACAACTCTAAACGATCCTGTATTTTTGCTCTAATTCTCCTCGATAAACCTTAATTATCTTTATCAAGGAATGATGGATCCAAGAATTAGATGTTTTAATGTTTTGGAGATTACATGATGTTATCCTCGTGAAAATATATAAATTAATTAACTATTCATAAAGAACGCCGCACCTTTAGATGAGTGGATCCAGCGCGGCTTAGTTAAATACCATAAAAAAACAACAAGATTTACAACAGTTTTTAATAATAACACAAGTGCAAGCAATTTATAATCCGTGAATAGTACAAAATAGTGCTAATTAAACAATGTAAAACAATAAAATTAGCACAAAATTGCTAACAACTTTTCTACGTGAAACCTTCAATTAACCTTTTATACTGTTTTTAAGAAGTAGAAATAACAAAACAATGAAAATTGACAACCTTTATCGATGATGGTGTCGCTAATTGGTTGACGCCCATGTGATACGGAGTGTTACGCCTCGTTTCCCATGGGGTCCAGCTTCATGAAATATTAATATAACTTTGCACCTATATCAACAAATAAGACTTTGAATAATTTATCCATTTATGAATTAGTTAATCAGACCAATAAATACGTTGCCAAGGTCCATTCGTTGTGGTTAATTTGCTCATGTACCCAATTAAACAATGCCAAGTTCATAGTTTTGTTAACCTGATAACACTTAAAACAACAATACAATTTAAAAAAAATACGTTCTTTCGATGTTGTTAACCAGACCAATTAAAATGATGTCAAATTAAATTTCGTTCGCCGTTCTTAATTTGCTAATCAAGCCAATCAAAATTCCGTCAAATTTAATCAAGCCAATAAAAATGTCGCCAAATTTCGCCCAATAAAAGGGTGCCAAGTTTTGTTGGTTTTGTTAATGTGGTAATATTGTTACAATCAAATCCACAAACACATGTTTATTTCCAAAGTCATTGAGCTTTATTTTCATGTCTTTACAAACTAATAAAAAAACACACAAGTACATTTTCAATAGTAACAAATACATTTAGTTGTAGCTTATCTAATCTAAAAAATAGCTGTTTTTTTAAAAAAAAAAGCTGTTATCATTCCAAGTGATTGACCTTTATTTTCATGTCTTAACAACTAATAAAAAACACACAAATACATGAACTTTAATAGCAACAAATACACACAGTTGTAGCTAATCTAATCTAAAACCTAGCTGTTTTTTTAAAAAAAGCTGTTATCATTCCGAGCCTACGTGTATCAAAAGTTTGGTGGCTACATTGTTATACGCATATCAAAAACGAACACAAGAAAGTTGTGATTTAAAATTTACTGAACCGTTCCGAAAATAGATCGGCTAATAGAATTTTCAATGAATAATACATGCTACACTAAAATCCCTTTAAGTTGTTGACTTAGTGGAGAGAAATCTATTGTCTACTCTCGATAAAGAAACTTTCTGATATTTAGCCCACGATTTTTAAAAACACTGAACAATGGGGCCGTTTTAGAGCTTTAGAACTTGAATGCAATTTAATTATTTATGTAGTAATCCCTGCTAAGTGTAAGAAAGGCAATGTTTTTGGATACTAAAACAGGTTCTTTCTGTTTCTCCTCGTGCCAATTGCAACTTTACAAGTAAACAGTTTTCCACAAAGTAACATTCATTTCTTATCCACTCAAAAAAAGCCGCCATGTTGGTTTTTATAAGACGCAAATATGACAACTAACGGGTGGGTTAACAATACTTTTTGACGTTATTTGTGACAGGAGTTTTGTCTATACGTTTTATTTCTGTCAAACTCTATTGTTTCTTCTTTATTTTTTCTAAAAAGATTTATTTTTTCAAACAGTGCACGTTATGTAAACAATACTTCTTTGAAAGAAAACTTGTAAATAATTGATGGTTGAATTTTTGGCAAGGAAATATCTAGTTCTTTAGTTCAATTTCTATGCTTTCTAAATTTATATCACGGGAAATTATCCCATTTTGTTAAATAAACTGCCATGCTAGTATCCACACTGGGAAATGCGCTAGATAAACAACAATCAAATAAGCAAGATCGAAAATCTTCACTGAAAACTAGCCTTCCCTGCTATATTTCTCTATACTAAATTGTCATTGTTGAAAATGCTAGATCTATATCATTTAGCTACTATGATAAACCTATACATGTATACGAAGCAAAAACAACTGAAAGTACAAACAAAATGGAAATAATGGTCATTTGTTGCCTTTTAAGCCATGTACTGCGTGCAAAAAGTCTTGCTTGCGCCGTCTCAAACTTGTCCCATATATCTTCGTTTTTTTCTCTGACTTTTAACAGTTCTATTTATATCGCTAAACTGTAGGATTTCGTGTAGTTAAATATGTTAAAATTAAGATAACACAGTCATATATAAGGTACCGATAAAAGGCTTGATTCACGTCTTCAACACGGCCGTGCGACATGCATAGTGTCAATGAAGGTTCGTTAATATTTCTGCATTCACTTCAATAAAGGGGTTATTTTTGATAGATACTGTATAATAAAAAAAGAATAACGATTAAGCTACAAAACAATCTCTCATTCTATAACCCAACAATCAAAAGAATAATCAAAAGAAAACAGGAATATCACGAGCGCACAATGCAAAGCACACCAACCTTACAAAATGTTACTGATCGTAGTAAAATATATCTATCTTTGACTAAGCAACAAGGACAATTTGTTAAATATATAACAAGCAATATCAATAGCAATAAAGGAAAAAGAGAGAACAGTTGTTAATACTGCTCTTACATAGCGAAAAGAACAAAGAAAGTTCAAGAAACTGAATGTAGCGAAGGTCCAAGTACTGACAAAGACCCAAAAAGTTGTTCCATTTTTAGATGTGTCTGGAGTGTTTCAAAACCTGTTCGGCTCAGTAAATAGGATGTTTTAACATTGAAAAATACTTGTGTCTTAAAGTACAGTGATTGAACAAAAAGTAGCACACCTTAATGAAGAAAGAACAATGGAAAATACAAGAAATAAGGCGAGCGCGCAAAATAAACCGACCAGCCATAGTCTTTCTTTACATGTTGCTACTGCAACGCTGGTATGACCACTGTCAACAAATCTATAGACTTTTTTTAAATAAAAAGCTCTTCTGAGTAGTACTTTAACTAGTATTATAGAGGATATGTTGCATAACAATAGTAACAAAAAGAACAAGTGAGCGAGAGCAAGTATTACCAAATCTTGGAGCAGCCACAACAATCATAGTTGCTTTTCATGATAATGTCTAGAAAGTGCAAGAACATTTCATGTCTATTCAATTTAATTCATGGAGAGAGTATTTGTAGGACAACATTTGAATCCCCGAGGACTAAGAATAAGTTAAATAGCAGTGACAACACCGTGGAAGATGAAAAAAAAAACACGAAAATCGAGGATTTGCGTTGTGCGTGTTAAGGCTTGCCAAAATCATTAATCAAACATATTCACTTATAAGATGCTAAAAAACTAGCATTGAATAAAACATCAATGTTGTTCGAAAGAGAAATCAAGTGCCTCTTCTATTTAAAAGGATTGTGAGTGAGCAGCAAAACTTGTTAGGTGACACAAAGAACAAAGAAAATTGCGACACACTGAATAAATATGCAAGCCATACCAAATCGATCTTGCTTTTAAAGATGGTAGAGGAATTTTCAAAAGATTACTTTTTTCACTATACGTTTTTAGGACTATTATTCTTAAGGCTAGCAATCCTTAGCTACTATTCCTTTCACATTAAAAAGAACGCGAAAGTTGCTACAAAATGGCTTAAGAAGCGGGTCATAAAATTGCGCTTTCCACTGAAGAATCTGTAGTGAATTTGATATATTATCTATCTAGCTAGCCAACTGCAACGAGTGTCTTTTTGGAAAACTGATTTGCTAAAGTAACTACACAAAATCCCACATTTTTGAAACAAAAAGAACAACAAAAGTTGCTACGAAATGGCTTAAGAAGCGAGTCTTGAAGTACCAAATCGCGCTTTCCTGTGAAGAAGCTGTAGAGAATTTGGTAAAATTACCTAACTAGCCAACTGCAATGAGTGTCTTTTTGGGATAACTGTTTTGCCAAAGTAACTACACAAAATCCCACACTTTCATGACAAAAACGACGAAATTAAGACTGAGAAATTAATAAGCGGAGGGCCTTACCAAATCTCGCTTTCCAGCATGTCTGTGTGGTTTTCGAAAATCATCTATCTAGCAGCAGACAGTATGCTGTGCAGAGTGTCTTGTGTCTTCTACAGTTCTATTATTCTATAGATCTATGAACTGAGTAACATGTACATGTTATGAGCAGCGAATCCTATCCTTTTCATCTACAAAAACGAGCAAATGATATCAAACTTCGGCAAGGTACTAGCGTTACCAAATCTTGTTATTCAAAATGCTTGTTGATAGATTTGTTGATAGAGAAGAACTTTTGGTTGAATGAAGTGAGTGTTTTTTGAATAATTCTATTATTCTCGGTCGGTCAATAAGTAGCATGTAACGTAAGCAAATCCTTTTATCCGCGTACCTCTCCACGGGAAAGTCGCGATCCTATTGTTATAGAACAATTGGATCCGCTTTATTACATGTTCCATATAGATGCAAGAATGGAGCACAACCAGTCTTTTTTATACATTCCTTAAGTTATACCATGGATGCGCTGAATCAAAGTAAACTTTAAAGCCTTTGAGAGGAAAGCTCTTTGCTTCTACTAGTTATTTTCTAACAATCATTTTGTTCCACAGATTAGGCCGCATCACATGAAACGGAAACAGCCTCTTTGATATCCATTTAGCTACGCTATGAATGAGTGTGTTCAGTCAAAGAGTTATTGTTAATTAACACTTACAAATCACTGTAAATGCAAATGTTAATAAAAGGCAAACGCAATTGTTCTAGTAGTGCCTGACACCATTTAGGTTCAGTTTTGTTCCACAGAGGGTGGTACACCGCGTGAATGGGAATATTGTACATTATCTTCTTGTACATTCTACTTAGAAATAAAAAGATTTTACATAAGAAAGCCATCAAAGTGAAATGTTCTTAAAAGCAAAGTGAATAAAATTAGACAATTATTTCACGCGAAAAGTAGTGTTTAATGACAGCCTTGGAAGATACACGACTATATAACCATCCTTAAAAGTCTCATAGAGCAGATTTCATATAACTAGAAAACGTTCAGTGCCGTGTCCGTGCCTTGCCGCCATGTTTCTAGAATTTTGACGTTCCTTTGCCGTGCATTGACCGCGCATCCGTGCCGTGCACTTTTCAAAGTCATATGAAATTTGCTCTATAATCTATCCTAACTATGACTGCAGTGTGCGCCTTAAATAAAGGCCCGTTCATATACATAAAGTTAGTTGTTTAAAGCGTATTGCGACGACGTTAAATACGATTTATAAGCGCTACATTGCACTATATATCTCATGTCGGACGAATTTGCTCCAAAAGACTGACTGTCACAACGTACAAAGAAACAATAGGCACATGCTTCAGCTCTTTTCTAACAATTCTCCCAAATTAGATATTTTTCCTGTTTGAACAACTTAACGCAGTATTTAAAACAATTATAAAGATTTCTAAAACGAATAATATTTTCACCAAAAACGCTGAGCAACACAGTGTAGCAGCAATGGAACATGTTTGCATTCTTTTCGTGCTGCTTTGCATGCTTAAAAAACGCTTCTTTTGTGAAAACTGAAAACTAAGGAACTGTACAGTGCTAACAAAAAACATTATTCTGATAAAATGACAAACTATTTTATAATGCACCTAGCTGAACTTAACTGAATAAGACTGAAAAAGCTTTTCAAAGCGTGCTACTCCCTTTGTGTGAGACAGCTCGGATTCCTTTACATAAATAGCAGGTCTACATCTGGAGTTGACGCCATTAAAGTAGTTCAAAAGCGTTTCATTGGGTTACTTGTAAATGATAGCATTATACTTTCCTTTGCACTTTGAAAGACGTCATACTAACGTTAAGCTAATGTTATTAAAACCACTTCTAGGTGAATTTGGATGATTAAAGTCAAACAATACAGCACTCATAGTTAAAACCTCAACACTCCCACTTAATAACACCAAGCAATGGACTAATGGATTACCAACAAAGGGACACTATTAGCAAAGTTAGTTTTACTGTTACTATGAACAAACGACATGTATTAATTACCATGCAAATGTATTCTTTTTAATAATAATAATATTCCTCGATCTTCGTTGAAGATCATTTAGGCGCCCCTCTACTAGAGGCAAGACTCAACAAGGGTCTGTAGGTTTCTATCAAAACAGGCCTTTCTGATTTCTATTTTGTCGTTCATATATCTTCTATATACAGCACGTTCCAAAGTAAGGAGTGGTTGACCACGTCTCGAGTTCTTTTCATCTGTAAAAGTTAGTTTCTTTATATATCTTGAATTCGGTGATCGGATAATATGTGAGAACCATTTGAGTTGCTGTCTATAAACAAAGTCTAATAGTGAGGTTGCACCACTGTAGATATAGATTTATTTGTTTGTTAGTTTATATGCCATGTCAAATTTCTGTTCTTCGTCATCAAGTGGGAGGTTCTTGTCAAGAGGAGTGAGCTTTCTTTTTACTTACGTATTAACATAAAAGATAGGTTAGCTAGGAGATGTTTTTGGTAGTGGATTGAAGAGGCCGCATTTTTGTCAACAGGTAGCCAAAAACGCCTCCAGGGCATTGAAAAACAAACAGCAACGGGTTCATGATGAAGATTTTTAAACTATTGTTGATTTTGAGGACTTGGGGACTTGAGGACTTTCATCCTCTTTCTTGGCCCCTTTTTTAGTTATATTTTTCACCAAATGGAATCAATGCCCTTATATTGTTTTGTATTGTTCGACATGAATCAAAAGCTTTCGAGTCATTTTTGAAAGTTGAGTCTATTAGTCTTTGTAATGGAACAATAACAACGGCTTTGGTGGCTTCTTAAACAAGAGTGTTTTAAAACAGAGTTAAAAACAGCACGAATACTTTAACAAAGCATTTGAGGACTGACAAAAAACTCGGTATTGTTTTATATACTCGATTTCGAACAACACCCAACTTAAAGTGCATATGACATGAATTTTTTTGTGGTCGTTTCTAGAAGAAGGATAGGTGCTAAATACGATTCCAATATCGAAATCACGATTAAAAGAACCAAGAACAATTTTATATGGGGGTATAGAGTTAGCGTTGTAAACAAAATGACGTCACAAGGCCTAGTCAACGGTTATTTTTCAAGGCATATAGCACAATTTCAAAACGAAAATAGCGCTTACAAATATGTTTTCATTAATCATGCTATATGCTTTGAAAAATGCCTTCAGTGAACGACCAAACGACCACAAAAAATTTCATGTCATATGCACTTTAACCCAGAGTTAGAGCTTGCTTTTTTTTTTACTCTGACAAAGGGTTAAAGCTCGAAACTGTGCCACGAGGGGGTTTTCTCCGGATTATCTAGTTTTCCACCCTCCTCAAAAATGAAAATGTGAGCAGAGTTGTGTGCTAAAATATTTAACGTAGAGGTAGTGAGTGTGAACCTGAGTATCCCCAATTACAGGCCACTGGCTAAATATACATTGAAATGTTACAATAAGTGATTTTAAGAAATGCGGTTAAAACGCTGCTTAAACTGAACATCTTTTTAATCTTAGTTTTATTAACAAATTAATTATTCCATGAATTGCTTTGAAGTCGATAATAATTTGTCAAAACGTTTGGTATCATTAACGGCAATTATGGTGCAATTTGTCAAAACATGACAAGAAAATCGTAAATTAGTTACAACGAGGGCCAATTACTCAAGCATGGGCAAACACTCGAACACAATATGCAAGAACTACCCACAACCACCTGTTAAGTATTTTGAAACGTATTAATAATACACATTTAGAAAAAAATGTCAAATTTTTAAAAAAGACGAAAAGGCGAAATTACATCCATGAAATTAATACTAATCAGTCAATACTCCTTTTATGGCGCGTCTGAGATCAATATTGACTGCAAATTAAACTTAACACATTCAAAAACGCCTACGCCGTTAATATAATATGCTAATAAAATATTGAAACATCTCATTGTTACTTTGTCAGTAATAAGTCACGTAAATTGTTTTTAAAGGTTTGAAGCAAACAAAAACCACTTCCAGCCAAGCAAATGATAGATTAATTGACAAAATGGAGACATTTTAACTGCGATCAACTATAGCACAGATGATCAGCCCATCGAGTAAAAATCGTAGCCCGTGATGTAATAACTCAGCCCATCGAGTCATCGCCGCCGAATCAAATATTTTTAAACAGCTGCATAAAACTCCTTTTAATAATACTTGTAATCTTATAATTAACTTAAAAATTGTGTCTTTTTATAATGCTACGGTATTACTGAAATAAAACATATTTCCTGCAAAAGGGTGAAAGAGGGCAAAATCTTACAAAAAGCGCAGAATTTAATGTAATAAAACATCGTTTTTCCATTAATTATTATCGATCACACTTCAAAAACAAATTAAAAGAAAAATTATGTGTGTAATATATAGTATATGACAAATTCTAAAAACAATTTTGTAAAGTACAAACGTTACATATAATTATTATTATCATTATCAATTCAAAATCTTTTTTACAAATTACAGTGCGAATCAAAAAACCGTGGGCACCTAGAAATATTTTATAAATCGTTTATTGTTCGTTGAACAACTCAGAAACTACTATATCACCGCAAGAAGTTTGACTGATGTGTAGTATGATAAACGTTTTGTAGTTAGAGATGTTTGTGAGTTGTTTAATGAAGCAATAAACGCGATTTCTAAAATATTTCTTGGTGCCCACGGTTTTTCGATTCGCACTGTAAATCTACAGGAATCTGAAGAATTGGTAACACCTTACAATGAGCAACAGAATATATATCACCGTTTTGAGACGTTTCTACATAGATATCTATCTACAAACTGATGTAGTTTAAAACTGCGCCTAAACGTGAACGCTTTTTTCGTAAATTCCTTTGCGTTGACGATTGTTTTCACAAGAAAAACTATGTAAAAACTGATAGAAGAGATCCACGATAAGATTTCCTGTGAGAAACTGGGTAAAGATATGTTGTTATCGCCAAGGATATGACAAATGTAGGAATCATGTCATTTACAGAGATGCATGTTTTTAACTTAAAGCTTGCGATATCAAAAGAAGGATTGGAATGTAGGCGGATCGGTTGAGGAAATACTGAGAGATGACATATTCATTGCAGAGTTTGTTCTTACAAATCAATAAACTAAATCGATTTTAACATGGATTAGAATACATCACCAAGACATCGAGTTTACCATTAATAAAGTTTAAAAGTCAGTTTTCATCATAAACCTATGAAACAAAGTGTATTTATTACGAAAGTGCAAGAGCTAGATTAGAGTGCATGGATTTCATAAATTAAACCTGTCAAACAAAGTCAATTTATGAAAGTGTAATAGCTAGATTAGAGTGCATGGATTTCATAAATTTAACCTGTCAAACAAAGTCAATTTATGAAAGTGTAATAGCTAGATTAGAGTGCATGGATTTCATACATTTAACCTGTGAAACAAAGTCAATTTATGAAAGTGTAATAGCTAGATTAGAGTGCATGGATTTCATAAATTTAACCTGTCAAACAAAGTCAATTTATGAAAGTGTAATAGCTAGATTAGAGTGCATGGATTTCATACATTTAACCTGTGAAACAAAGTCAATTTATGAAAGTGTAATAGCTAGATTAGAGTGCATGGATTTCATACATTTAACCTGTGAAACAAAGTCCATTTATGAAAGTGTAATAGCTAGATTAGAGTGCATGGATTTCATACATTTAACCTGTGAAACAAAGTCCATTTATGAAAGTGCAAGAGCTAGATTAGAGTGCATGGATTTCATAAATTTAACCTGTCAAACAAAGTCCATTTATGAAAGTGTAATAGCTAGATTAGAGTGCATGGATTTCATACATTTAACCTGTGAAACAAAGTCAATTTATGAAAGTGTAATAGCTAGAGTCTGATTAGAGTGGTTTTCAAATACCTAAAAAAAATATTTTTTAGTCTTTTAGTCAGTAGATATACCTATGAAATTGCATTAACTTGAATGTAATATTTGAACTATAACAATTTTTATAGATCTTTCAAGCGAAGTGTACTTTTACAGGCTAGATTTGAATGTGATAGTCACTAGATAAACACAATAAAACACAGACGAATTCTAGTGTAATAGTCAAACGAACACAATTAAAAACAAATCAATTACTGAGAGTAAACAATAGATCGGCAGTCAAATAAACACAATGGTAAACATGCAAGAGAAATGTAATTGTCAGACAAACACAATAGAAAACATAACAGATAGAGTGTAACATGTACAGTACGAACACCATCATCATTCTTCAGCCTCAACCAAGATTCCCCTCACAACAATAATCCACTCCGCCTTGTCAGCCATCACGAAAACACTACTATTTTTAAACATTCAATGAGAAGAAAATAATGCTTCAATTTATCAATGGATAGATTTTTTATTATTTTATTACCGAAGATATTCTTTTTATAATAATAGTTTAGAGAAATTATATTCATTTTAAAATTTAGAACCTTAATAACTGTACATATATAATAGCACCTAGTCATTTTTAGCTATTTATTATATTATATATTTGTTGTATTACTTCTGAAAAGCCCTGTTAGAGTGAAGTCATTTAACCCGTGAAATAGATATTAGACTAATACACCTTAGCAGTCTCTAATTTCATTTTCTTTTGTGTCTATTTGACTATTACACCTTGACTATTTAATTTTGTTTCACGGGTTAAATGTCTTCACTCTAAGGGACGAAGTATTAAAGTTTACATTTACATCACCACTTTCAGGTCCTGAACCCCAATTCCAGTGTCCCATGAAATAATATAGGGAAAATCAGTCTTACTAGATCTAACTGCATGGGCGAACAAATAGCAGTCTCATGAATTAGAGTGACTCTCAACAAACTAATGAAATAAAATATAATCATTGGTAAAATAAGTCGTGTTTTCATTAAATGGATTATGATTTTTTCGAGTGTATCTGTTTGAAAATATTACCAGCTACTTAAAAGGTAGCCTCCTATGCAGCCGTTCCGCTCCTCGTATTGCGTGACGACACAAAGGAGCGGCGAGGTCAGTATTTGTTTATATTTAGTAATTTACAGCCATTAACATGAAATTAAAATCAATTCGCACCCAATTAAAACTTTGGTGGACAAGACCGTGTTGAAACGAATTGTGGGGGACATCTCGGCCATAACAAGATGATGATGATGAATTATTAGGTACAAGCTATCTATTTATAACACTAGTTTAACCGTGTATAACAAGTTACTAACAGATTTATTCTGTCAAATAAACTGCTCCAAACTGAGAGTTATTGTACGACGTATCGTGCTTTTGTGTAACGCCCTTTTATGATCTAAGCCACAACACACTTCATTTCTGCGTTTAAGAAGAAAAGCAACAGGTTTTCCATTTAAGGAGAAAGAATAACTCCTTAGGGTGGTAACCACGCCTAGTGGCAAAGCCTGTGCATCGGTAACCGAGACGGCACAAAAGCTGCACCAGCTTGCATTACCTGCATGCATAGAACAACCTGCAAAATGCCAACGTGCAATACAACTTCAAAGATGGCCGAATCGGTTGTCAAAGATAACCGTTCTTGTCATCAACAAGAATGCAAATTCAAATGAAGATTGAAATGAAGTGTTGTACAAAGCCTGAATAGCGCTATCCACCGGATAAATCCCTATCCAACGGAAAAAAAAACCTATACAAATTCTATACACTGGATCAACTCATATCGAGTGGATAACTTTATCCAGGCTTCGTACAATTTGCCCCAGTATTTACCTTGATAAGCCAATATCAATATAAGTTCAACTATAATAGCGACGTAGCTCTCTTGTTATTATAATTTCTAAAGCCACTGCGCATGCGTAGTTATACATATATATATATATATATATATATATATATATATATATATATATATATATATATATATATATATATATATATATATATATATATATATATATATATATATATATATATATATATATATATATATATATATATATATATATGTGTGTGACGTCGACTTAAACATGGACGGGCATTTAAAAACCATAAAGGAATATATAACCCTTAAATACCCTCCTTTAAATCAATATATGTAATGTGTAAAGTATATATATTGCTTTACAATGTGAAATGTGTTATATTCGACTTAAACATGGACGGGCATTTAAAGACCATAAAGGAATATATAACCCTTAAATACCCTCCTTTAAATCAATATATGTAATGTGTAAAGTATATATATTGCTTTACAATGTGAAATATGCTATATAAGCACACATTACATACTAACTATAGGCAATGAGGGCCACAAGTTTATTAGCTTTAAGCTATTTAGTGCTACCCTCTTTAAATAAAGTTTCTTACTTACTTACTTACTTACTTACTTAATGAAATTCGTAACACCGTAAAAGATAAAACTTTACTGACGTTATGCGCTTTAGTCCTCCAACGAAGGATAAAAAGACACAACAAAAAAAGATAAAGAGATGGAGATAGCCTTGATAATTTACCCTATTTTTCACTAAGTACTTTGCAGCACGAAGGAGGTTCAATTGGTGTCAACTCACAGCTACAAATATGTAGCATCTCTATTGAATGATTACCATCACAAAGATTCGACTCTTCAGGTCTATAGGACGCTAATTTAAACTGAGGATATGAATTGTTTGAACGACAAACGATTGAGAAAGAGTGAAGTGAAAGAAAAGGTGTGAGAGAGGAGCGACTTACATCACATAGTAAAATTGTTTGTCAGCTTCAACACGTGCAAGCCCCGAGGGAAAAAACAACGGTTTCTGAGCAAAAACGATCAGAAAAAAACAGGTATCTTAATTAATAAAGTTTGATTTAAAAGCCCTTTTGTTAAGGATATAGATGTGTACTTATTTTAATGTATTTGAAATCAGTCAAGTGTGACATAGCTTTATGAACTGTGGCCACATCGTGGACTGGTCGTAACGGGAATTAAATCTTCTGTGTCATAATATAAGTAAACAAGGATGTGGATTTTTGCAATTAATTAACACTCGAATTAACACAGTTATGAGGAATTCAACTGTTTTAATTTCAGGGGAGTGTTCGTACTACATGCCCGAAGTCTTTTAATCTAATTACAAGACACAGCAATGGCTTAAAAAGATTACTGGGTGACAAAACAAAAAGAACTATTGACTTAAAAACCTAAGCAAATTAAACATCAAAAAAGGCTGTTCAGTCGTTCGAAAGTACAAATTGTAAAATAACGTTGACGACTAATCAGTCGTTCGAAATCCACATTCCTGAGACATTGAAACAAAATTGAAACAACTTTGATTAGTTGTTCGAAACGCACGCAAATTAAAACATGAGGATGACTTGTTCGAAATAAATATTACTGGTAAATTGCGACATAACAGTGAATAATCACTTGTTCTAAAAACTCGTGTAGTTTCTATGAGTCGTGTCCCGCCCTCATGGTGTCTATATGGTTACTAGGGGAAAAGTCGAACCTGTTTCTACGTTGATAGTATTGTCTCGCTGACGTACCTTCACAGTAAGTTGTCGGTCGTGAAAACAGGTGACCATGGTATGCTAAAGAATCATCAATGCACCTTGCTTTTAAACAGGTTTTTTTGCCTGTCAACATGCATGAATCAAAAGTTATTTATTAGATTGAAAACACTATCTTACATACACTATTGGCAGTCAATGGGCTGTGTTTTCCGGCTTACAAACAAAACAATGAAGCACATTGCTACGTTGAATGTCTTTTCTCGAACTTTCGAGACTTCAATTAAAGAGGAGAGTTCAAGTAAACTAGGAGTCCTTTTTGTGAAGCAATGACACATGAAATCGGTCCATTGTCTGTGGGCCAGTTTAGACAGTTTCCCTTAAGTCCAATACATATGGCAGTAAATTATTCCACGTTTTAAGAAACACCAGAACAGCATGTTTCAGGCATAAGTTGAGAGCCACCCTTCTTAACTCTAATCAGTGCTAGTGTTTTCCCAGTTTTTGAAATTTCCAGTTAAATTAGTTCAAAAGTCAAAGTGCATAGACGTTCTCAATGAACTTGAAGGTCATGGTCACTAACGTAATATAAGATATACATGAACGGGGTTTAATCAAAAACAACGAGACAATATTGAAATGATCCTCCAAGGAATACAACGACAGGTATATAAGATCTACCTTTATTACAGTCTACTTATCACCTGACGAAGACTAGCAGTAGCAGTCGAAACGTTGCCGTCAAAACCTTCGACATTCGAGAGACAAACGAATATCATACTATTTATCTCAATCCACGATGAATAATCTATACAATTTTATGTAAGTGGACGGACAAACTTTGTTTGAAACATTTGTTTAAATTGAGCTCCTCCCGTTTTGACACAAGAATACTTGTACTACTTCTAGCGTGAAAAACAATGTGAAAATCAGTGTTTGTTGATTCTGACCATAATTTTGAAATTGTATCCTTTTTTTCAATAACAAAAATAAGTCTTTCAACAACAATAAGGAAAGTTAGAAGTAAAAACAATAATAAAATTCGAAAACAAATAAACACGAGTGGCGATGTACAGGTGAATAAGGAAAATCGCATGGAAATCTAGCAACCAACGTGATTTTAAAACTACTGGCAGGTCAATACCAGCATTAATTCGTACACAAACGTAAGCCGACAAGAGTCAGAAGAGAACCTTCTAAAAGAACAAATACTTTCAGTCCTATTAGTGTGTTAGCATGTGAGGCAACTAATTTGTCAACCCTGTCAAACGTGGGCCCCAAGTTGACAAATTTGAAAATCGGTTTTCAAAATTCATGACACCAATTTGTCGAGTTATTTTATTGCTGTCAGGTCAGACAAAGAGATAGTTTGGATAAATAAAGGTATGTGGTAAGACCATAACAACACGGTGTCCATGTAGTTCTTATTTTAGTTGAGTTTAGTTATCACAATTGAACAAAACTACTAAAAATACTCTCATATTTTCGTGCACTTCAGTTGATGTCTTTCCGTGATGATATGAAAAAGACTTAAATTAGTCTGGTGTTGTAGTTTTAACTTTAATTCGAAGTTGTTTTATGCATCCTTTTTCAATACTCTTTTATAAGTCACATATGTTGATGTTTTCCGTGATGATATGAAAAAGACTTTTAAATTAGTCTGGTGTTGTAGTTTTGATTTTAATTCGAAGATGTTTTTATGCTTTATCTATATTCTTTTACAAATTTCTATGAATCACTAATGTTGATTTCTTTCCGTGATGATATGAAAAAGACTTAAATCAATCTGGTGTTGTAGTTTTTACTTTAATTCAAAGATATAAGCTCCTTTTTCAATTCTCTTTTAGAAATTCCTATGAATTATTTCATCTCAGGTGTCAACAACATTCAAGGTTTAGTATTCATGTATGTACTAAAAGCGTAGAAATTCTACTTTATTGATAAAGAAATAGTTTCCCTCGCAGCCATGTTTGGCCTCGTCGCGAACGCTCACTAAGGATCGAAGAAAGAGGCAGTTTTAAAACAAGTTCAATAGACATCTCTTTTCTGGTAGCGGCACGCTAAATGCGTCTTTTAAAGGTCTAACAACTGCGCAACTTGCACAAAAAATAACATAACAAATATCACTTTTTTAACGTCTCAATATATTTAGCATGACAAGTGCCCTATTCAGTTGGGGAGACTCAGACTCGTACTCACTACCTCTATACAAGAAATATTTTGGTACATAACTCTGCTCGCACGTTCACAAAACAGCTATATAAAGAACAATAGTTTTGCGTCTTAGGAAACTGATTTAGTGTCGTAATAAATAGTTTTCAAGGTTATGTAATTCAGTTGAGTTGAAAATGAGGCGCTCTTGATTCATAGCCAGTTTCTATCAAATATTAGTTTTACATTTGTCACGTTGTAGTTGTTTTCAGTGTTAGTGGAAACAGAATCAACACTTTTGCAATAAGAGTAACACTGAAAATAGCAAAAACGTTTACCATTTTAATTCTAGAACTTGTACAGATTTAACAATAATTATTATTTGTATATGGTATGGAGCAAAGGAATTGTAGTACCTTTTCAATCAAGGTTGCAATAAGGACGTTAAATTTATCTTCCATTCAAAAACTTCTTTTAAATTGAGAATTATCTTCATGGTACTACCATCAAAAAACATTGTAGTTCCTCTGGTATTTTTTCAGTGTATAATTGCAACAATTTTCGCACCAGAAAACGTTTAATTAGCTAGTTAGTAAGTTAATTAGTTCTCTAAACCTGTAATCATTTATATTGTAATAATGAAAAAATGAATTGACTGATAAATAGTATGCTTACGGTAAATATATCACAAAAAGGTGTGACATGAATTTTATCCTCCTTTATTGGAAAACAAGTTAAACAGTTTGAATTTCTATTTGAAATATTCTGCCTTCGCAGACGCTTTACAAAGACTTTCAAGGACTTATTTAAAAAGAGAGTATTATTTCACCAGTCACGATATGGCCAAACCTGACCAAAGATTGTTTTAACAACTAACTAGGAATTCAATTTCTTTTAGTAAAAATATAACTAATATTTTATGGCCAGCTCTTCCATAGACTTCAGTCTAGGATATATCCCTCGATATATAGTTTATTCTATCGATTGTTAATCGTGTCTTTTTTCTCTTGTAAAACTTAAAATGTAAAGCAAGCATAAAATCAAAGCTGCTGATGAAAATATTCTTGCATCGAATCTCGACCAAACAAAACCCCTTCCCTATATCGTAAAGTTCTCGAAACGTATTTAATTTCTCGATACTAAATTTTTATTCCGACTACAGTAATAAATGCTAATGTTACTTATTCAAAGTAAAACCTATTTACGTTGTTATCTGATAAAGCGGTTAGCAATGACGCGCAGCTTGTATTATTCTATTTTATCTTTATATATAAAACAGTCGATTAGTCTAGAAAAACAACAAAAGAATACTATATTCTGTCTCATCAACGAGCTTCACAACGTGTTTCAGCATCAATTAGATTTTCAAGGGTTTAGTTGATTAGCCTTTAAGGGCCATAAAACTGTAAATCACTTATGTACTTTACTTTTAAGGGCTTAAATTATAAAAGCAATTAAATGAAATCAATGGTACTTTATTCGTTAAAGGCTTAACTTATAAACTCAATAGAGTTAATAAAGAAAAAAAAAACGATGGTGCTTAAATTAAATTGAATGAAAGCAATGGCACTTTTCGCTAAGAGCTTAATTGTATTCTTCATATAACAAGCATCGATTGCTATTCTGTCTCAGTGGGACGCAAATTAAAGGGTCTTTTCAAGTAAACATAAAATACAATGTCAAGTAGATTCAAGTGCAGTCGATATTACTATATGTCATGGCCTATATATTCAATTCACTCCCCAAACACTCAAAAGCCAAATATTGAGAGGACCATCACTGCTTCACACTTATCCTGAGAAAACAGACGTTCTTTCTTTCTTCACACTCTAATCTTATTCAAATAGAATGTCTTAC
Organism: Metridium senile; assembly: GCA_949775045.1. Lineage (NCBI taxonomy): Eukaryota > Metazoa > Cnidaria > Anthozoa > Actiniaria > Metridiidae > Metridium > Metridium senile. The sequence continues at coordinate 1,742,380 of OX459107.1, forward strand.
ACTCGAGGGTCTAATAACACGACATTTTGAAAACCGTTTTATAATATAATTAAATCCAATTAAGTCTATATGAAATAGAGTACTTACCACAAAGCATAGGGGGAGAATAGGGGGTACAAGCAAATGCACCCACATAGAAAACAAGCAAACTGCTGCGTATTCTAGATCTGCTATCTTTCTTATTACTATAAATCCAATTTAAAGTTTTCTATAATTCGTTTACAATGAAACACATAAAATTGCTGCGTATTTTGCTATCTTTCTTATTATTATAAATTCGATTTAAAGTCTTCTTAAACGAGCTGTCTTAAAGCTTTTAGAATTTAGAATGCGTTTAAAATACACGCAAATTTGCTGCGCATTCTGCTATCTTTCTTAATTACTACAAATTCAATATAAAGTTTTCGTAATGCTTTTAGAATTTAGAATGCGTTTAAAATGATACACGCAAAGTTGCTGCCGGTTTTGCTTTCTTTAAAGTTTTCTAAATGCGTTTACAATAAAACACGCAAATTTGCTGCGAATTCTGCTATCTTTCTAATTACTACAAATTCAATTTAAAGTTTTCTTAATCCGTCAGTTTAAAATTAAACACGCAATTTTGCTTCTGGTTTTGCTATCTTTCTTATAAATTACTATACTGATTCAATTTAAAGTTTTATAACGCGTTCAGAATGAAACACGCAAACTGCTTAATTCTGCTATCTTTCTAATCACTATAAATTCAATTAGTAAAGTTTTCTTAAAGCTTTTAGAATTTAGACTGAATGCGTTTAGAATGAAAGACGCAAATTTGCTGCTTAATTCTGCTATCTTTCTAATTACTATAAATTCAATTTAAATTTTTCTTAATGCGTTTAATTCAATAAGATAACTTTCAGTTAAGAGATATTGAATTATCCCAAACACGTACGCCAATATCGGAGACTCCCACGGCTACGACGAACCCAAATATTTGTCATTTTCAGATGTTTTCTGTCTCTGCAACCAAACAAAAGCTGGTGTGTTTTTTTGTTTTTTTCAAATTAAAATATAATTATTGTCTCTAAATAGGCGTTTCTTAAGATATGGTCAATTCAAAAACATTGAATTATGCCGTGGCAATGTTGTTATTAGGTCGAAAAAAACAGTTTGCATTGTGCTGTACGCGAAAAAATAAAACCACGAGAGTTAAAGTCCTATCGAAGCTTCTTTTGAAATTAAAAAGCCGGTGACAGCCTAATAACTTAGCTATCAGACGCGATATAAATTGTTAAATTTTGTGTAATTACTATAAACTTGACTCATTAGATGTTTTTGAAGGCTCCCTCATCTCAACCTGTCTTTATATGAAGACAAACATTACACAGTAACAGTTATAAATTCTTTATCAATATCACAAAAAAATAATAACAATTGCCATAAGATTATTTTTTCCATTTGGCGATGTTCCATTAAGTTGGTTAGTTATTGGCAAATTGTGTATTAGATCGCCCCATAAGCACGCATCGCCCAATAACCTGCTGGGAACTAATTGGTGCTTAATTTGGCCACGATAATAGCTCTAGTTCAATAAAAAAAACCTCATATCACTTAAACTTGGACCTTAGGTCCAATATCACACCCTTGAATCATAGTCATCTCCATCGATCGAAATCAGTCTAAACCATAGTGAATCTACAAAGCAATCTATAGAACACTAATCAGATATTACTAAGAAAGAACCGGTGATTGCCACGATGCCAAAATAATAACAAGCGTTTAAAAATACCTTACACGTATTAAAGGGAACGATTTGCGCGCTGTTTAAGCTGGAAACGATTAGCACCGCCTTGTACCAGTTTTTTTGACGGCTCTTTCCACGGTCCAACATATGATTGTCAACATAGTTAACGTCGACGTACTCCCTCTTTTCTCTTTGAAACACCATCAATTATATAGCACGCTCTGTCACGATTCCTAACTATCATCACGAAGTCCACTAAACATCTACTAAAGTTACGTTGAATAGTGTTTTAGAGTTTAGTTATTGAAAGCGGAAAAGGAAGAGTTGGTCTGAGGCATGTGCTCTGCTGTGAATAAACAGAAGTGTGTCATTACCACAGCTGTTTCTTTGGAATGTATTGTTAATGCTCTGTACTTCTTGTTACAAAAGCAAGTCCTCTACACATAATTATCAACTATCTCTTTGAGCAACCATGCTTTTAAACAACACAAAAAGGTTAACGTAACTTCAAATTAAGATGAATTGAACACATTGAAGTCGAAATCCTGTACAATCAGTTTAATGATATTTAGAAAGACAGTAGTTTGCTTACTGCCAGTGAAACACTAAACATAACTATACTCTTCATAACACCGAATCTCTCGCTCTATTTTCTTAATCACCTAAACAACGCTTTAAAGAAAAAAGGAATTCTGAACAACGCTAGCTTTTTAGAAAAGGGTAAAGTGCATTAAAGATAGTAATTATCCTAGACAATAGTCAAAATAAATTTAAAGTTTCTACGATGCACCTTCATTGCAACGCTACGAAGAATTTGTTTTACAAAACTTACGACAGTCTCTGTCAGAACTCTCTGTCAGAACTGACAAAGTAATTATCATCCAAGACAGTTAAACTTAATAAATCAGTTTTTGACGGCTACCAGTTTCTAACGCTGGCGACCAGCCGTTAAAAAAATAAAAAAATATGGGGATTGAATACAACACCCCACTGCGATTCTGTATCAATTAACCCTCGTTAACTGGTTGAACGTTAAGTAATCAGAAAACAGGTAATATCGATAGAACGAACAAAGAAATACCTTAACACCAAGAGCTGCTGCTAGTTCATCTTAATCTACACAAAAGGAAAGATCGAATTGATTCAAGTGTACACCGAATTGTGAAGTCATGTCGAGACAATTTTGTACTTAACAAATAGGTGACAGCCGTTTGACAAATCGTTCTTAACACTTCTATGTAACACTTCATAAAGTACTTGAAATTTAAAAAACTGAAATGAGAAAAGAGAAGGTGTAACAAGTGTCTAAACAAGTTTTCTTGAATCGTTAATGTTTTTAATTGAGCTTACTTTGTCGAGTCTTGGCTAGTTAAGACCATAAAGTACAACATTTGAATACTAACAAAGGATATGTATATTCTTTTTTATGAAATCTTTTAAGCTTTTTACTAGTCTATTATAAAAGACAATAAGATCTAATACCTAATACCCTAAACAACTAATATCAAAAGAATATTCAGTTAATGTCTTTATTGTTCAAATTGATTAAACCTAGTCCTTTATTTTGGACTGAAATTCGTGCCAGTAATGGCAATGTCAATAGAAGAGTGTTTTCTACAACAAAATATAAGAATTATGTATGGTCAACGTTCAGTTCTAAGTATGGAAAGAGTTCACGATGTATTAAAATCTAGATGACACAAGTTGAATGTTGAAAACCCAACCAAGCAGCTTATAAAACTCAATCAAAGAAACGAGATGTTGTGCGAAGTAAAAATCCACTATGTACAAATAAAATACCAACTATAATACAATACTTTCCTATAAAGGATATTCATATATATACTCTCTGCTTCTTTCCACTCTAAAATAGATGGAATAGAATTCAATAATTAAATAAAAACCGTGCATTCCTTCATTGTTATTGCTGTCCATTTCAAGTTTATGTTACTATTGCAAAGAGGTATTTGTCAATGATGCATATATCCATTATATCCTGGGGGATATCCATATGGTGAACGATATAGTACTCCTATTGATGGACTATAGTTCGAAGAAGGCAATGATAAATGCGAATACGGTTGTAGCGAGTAAGTTCCATTGCAAGATGAATCACAACACATAGATACGTTCCCCATTGTTGACGAAAAACCACCAGGAATGTAAGGCTTTGCTGCCAGTTTGAGTTTTTCAAGTTCAGCTTCATGCAATCTTTTCGCTTTAGCACGTCGATTTTGAAACCAGATTTTCACTTGTGTTTCAGTTAAACTTAATGATGCAGAAAACTCCGCTCTCTCCGCGATGGACAGGTATTGCTTCTGTCGGAACTTTCGTTCCAGAGCAAGCAATTGGGACGTGGTGAATGGTGTTCGCGGCTTACGGTTAGCTTTATGCTTTCTTAGCTGACATTTCGATGGACTAAGCCTTGATCTCATCCCTAAAACAAGAAAATAAAAAGGTTAACGAATACTGTAAAACAAAAGCAGTACAACATCTTCAATATCTTTGTTCTCATTTACAAAGAAATGGCCCATGCTGGTTCTGGTTAGGTCGCTCGATGTGCGCCTCAAAAGACGACACAATTAGTGCAATTATAGTAGCAAATAGCCTGAGATATCTAGATGTGATAGATGAATAAACAGTGCATGTACTTACTGGGAGGTGGATCGTAGCGCGTCGAATGCATCCAAGGAAAATCCGTCTCATCGTTGTCTTTCGTATCACTCCTCTCCGTCGAAGCGGGCGACTCTGCTTTCGTTTCTATATCGTCTTGCTTTGAGCTATGCCTATTTAAGAGTCTCTCCACAGAAAAGCTACTATTTAATCCTGGTGAACTTGTAGAAGTTTTTATATCTGGTTTCGACATCAAAGCCTCCACACTAAAAGAAGAAGTCCTAGATGAAGAAGAAGTAGAAGAAGATGGCAAAGATGTCGAGGACTTAGCAGGACAAGCCTCCATCGTATTGTATGATATCTTAAGTAAGGTCCCCAGTTCGAGATTGCACTAGCTTGTTGTGAGATGTATCCAAAACGGTACCACACTAAAGACTGGCTATATGTTTAGGTGTCGTTGGCTTTATTCCACTGAATTGCATTTGGCCTGCTGTGACAAGTCATTTCACCAGTTGTATATTAGACCCAGCCTAATAGGGCATAAGATAATTGTGTCATTATCAAGCAAATTTGTTGTTGATAAATATCAGCCAACCACAGCGGCGGTAAGGTGTCATCTTTAAAAGATCTGATAACTACTCAATTGCTCCCATTGGTTCAGATTAATACCAATTTACGGGTTGGTAGTTCTTTTGTTTCTATCGGCGTGGTGGCATAGACAACTCTACTAATACACAAAATGCCTTGGGGGCTCGACGACAACTTCTTAGTCAAATAAATTGAATAGGCTTTAATTTCCTTTACCAAAATAGACCCCTTGCTTATAGCGTTTGTTTTTCCCGTTCCAATAGCTAGCGGCAGTGTACCCTCTTGTATACGATAATTAGCGGTAATAGCACCCTCGTTAATAAAAGTCTTCAAAGTACCTTTCCATATGGTGGGAGATGGAACACGCACGTGATGGATTGCTTACAGATTATCACAATGCTTATAGAAAAAGGCGTTATAATACATCTAAGTGAATTGGATTGAGTAATCCCCGAAGCGAATTTTTGTTCTTACACTCGATATCACAATAGTAAGCACTTTGTATATTGTCTCATCTAATGCCTAAAACAAATACAAGCAAGCGACAGGGGGCTGCTACTGATAGCATCCGATGCTCCTCGCGGCAAATCAACAAACCCAATTAAGACATCTTTTTAGAATAAAATTGATCTCGAGTCCCTATTAAAAAGTCGTTGTGAAAGTCATTTGCACGTGTATGATTAGTCGGCTTTAATTGGTTGGTTATTGAAGCGAATGATTTAGCATAGTGAATTACAAGAGTTTGCTAATGAACGACGACAAAACACTATAAGCCGACCAATATGAATCACGTCTAATAACTCAAGATGGTGTGAAACTACTTAAGTTAATAACACCATTTGCATGACAGCTCGTAGTAATAATAATAATAGTTTGTTTTCCTTAGGATTTCATTGCTGTGTTCTCTGGATGAGGCTATCGTTGAATCGATGAACTTTATTCCCTCAAAGACTCTTATCTTGATTAAACTCCAACTCGAGTGTTCTCACTCAAAAATGGCACGCAAGAAAATTCCTTCTGGTAATGGCCTAAGTGATAAACTTAATTACAGCCGTGCAATTTGAGTTTAAGAGATTGCTAATTTGGATAGCACAAGATATAGCTGACCTTTCAATGATATAGATGTTAGTCATCATTTCAAAGCAATTACCAGACGACGCCGTTTGTCTGAGGGTCGAATAAAGACAGCGGAATAGTTTGACAAATTTGATCAACTCATTACGGATCGGCCATTAAAAGTTAACACAAACTATTAAGCTGATTAAACTGTGAATTTACAAAGGTCTATCAAGCACTTATAAACTTAGGTAAAATGTGTGCGATTCAATTAGAAATTTTAGCCAGAGGGTCTGAATATTTTCAAGCCAATCTCGGTCACATATCAGTAGGTTTGTTCGGTTCTGATCAGATGCGCTCTGTAAAGGCTATCTTTTTCATTTGTCTTTTATCACTAGTCTCTTCACTCCACCTTACGGTGATGATAACAAAGCCTCCTATTTCAGTACACCGTAAAGATAAGTAGTGCTAGCGTTCACGACGATGTTACAAAGCGCATTTATCTGCTAAGAGAATAACTGATAACTAAGAAGATCTTGCAGATAGCATTAAAACGTAAACACTAAGGAGAACACGATTTTCGTTAATTTATTGAAATACTTCCAAATCTTATTATAGTTTACAATAGTCAGAAAACAACTTGTTTTCGATATCTTGAAATCAAGAAATAGCTCAATCAGGCTAAGATGAAATACGAAATACTAGTAAAGTACAAAGCTACTATTATTTTAAGAATAGTATATAACTGATGCACACTAGTGATAGTCTAATTAAAAGAAAAAACTTTAGCAACAAAGTAGCACCCACGTTAGTCATTCGTCGAAGTAAAAACGAAACATTATATTAGAACAGCTAGTACAAAGATACAATAAAATGTACAATAACCTCTTAATATCCTCGTACAAATTATAAATATAAGTAATTGACTAAAAGACTTGAAATGAGGAGAAAATTGTCATGTTTTGGTACTATTACATTATTAAAAAAAAGACTGGCTCAAAAGGCTAAAAAATTAAGGCTAAAATGTGATTTTATCAAAAATCAATCTGTTAAAAGCTTGGCAATTTCGAGGGAATGCGAATAAGGCTGAGGTTTAAAGAAGAGCCTCGTTTTGAGATATTTTTAGTTCAAGTGGAACAGAAGGGTAGCAGTTCCCAAGCGAGTATCTGATAAGATGAAGAGTGAAGCTTTTCACCGCACCAGCTTGTCAGATAACACAGTATTGATTGTAATATCAATGATAACAAGACTCTCACGAAAACAAACAGAGTGGCGGAGCTATTAAAATTGAAAATATCAACTGCTAAATTCCAGTTTTAATATATAGGAATATCAAAAATTATAAAAGAAAACTATATCAACTTATAATATAATACTCATAACAAAATATCAATAGCTATGAAAATACTTGAAGTAGTAACCTTTTAAAAAACAAATATATATATATATAAACAGTATAGGAATATCAAAAATGGAACACTAATACAAAACTATATCATAATAGAATACTCATAAGAAAATATCAATAGCTATGAAAGTACTTGAAGTAGCAACCTTAAAAAAGCAAATATTTATATAACATAGATGTTTTTTAAAATAGTGTTGAAACATTAGCATTAGTCGGGCTATAAGTAACAGCCCTAGCAAAACATCCGCAAATAAGAAATAGAATATTACCCTAAATACACAAATATACAACCTTACCTGGAATATCTTATCCTAAGCCCCCGAAATACTTGAAGTAGTTTGAAATTATTAACATTAGAAATATTTAACGAACTCACAAAAAGACTGGAAACTTTCAGTAGGCAAAAATCGATATCATACATAGTAAAGTTCCCTTCTACTATATATGCAACTCTGAAAATTTCCTTGCTATTTTTTGTGTGGAAGAGCTAGAGCTTTCAATATTAAGTCTTTATAAATCTTGAATTAGAAGGAGTCAATGGATAATGAGATAATCGTTTCTTTCTTATATAAACTAACTCTATTTTCGTTGAAATAAACAGCTTACTCAGAAAAAGGCAAAGGATTTCATATGCTTGATGTTTTCCTTGATTCAATTATGGGAATTTCTTTGCATTCATGCTTTCATTCACACTTATTTTTAACAACTTTTTTTCTTTTTTCAAAACATAAAACATGAAAACTGCCTTAATCCGGCTGAAAAATTTATTTCATATTATTTGCAAAAAAAATATTAATACAAGATTGTAACGACTTTTCTTTTTCATAAATACTTTCTAACATAAAAAACACCACTTATAAATGTACAAGTTTTAATCTTAACTGATTACTAGTATTACTTCTTAATCCGGCTGAAAAAGTTTGTTTCATTTTCTTTGCAAAAAAAATTATTATGAAAGCAAGATTGTAACGATTTTCCTTTCTTAATACTTTCCAACATAAAAACACCACTCTAAAATGTAACCGATTTAATCTATCCTTGTGTATTGTTACTATTACCATTTATTTGCAAGTAATCAATCTTAACTTTTCGTGTGTCATTTTCAAAAGCATAAAACATTCAAGATTGTACTGATCACAATTTAACTCTAGATTAACTTCATGTTTTCAAAACTATTAGTATATTATGACGGGCCTCATTTAAACATTACCATGACATTTTTATTTCGTTTCATAATTCTTGTCAAAAACCACCTGGACTTATAACATGTTTAACTCTCGCTCAAATGTGCGTTTTATAATACTTGCGTAATCCTGAAAAATACATGGAAACTAGCGAGTAAACTAGTATAGGCTGTGTCGGTGATTGATATAAACGATAGGTAAAAGAATGAAATTTGTAACACCGTAAAAAAAAGTGTTAACTTCACTCTACTGACGTTTCGAGCTTTAGCCCTTCGTTAAAGTAAAAGAAAACTTTATTTCAATTTTCGTCGAAAAAACCCTGAAAAGCCAAGAAAGGCAAATACAAGCTACACAGATCAGTTGTAACAAGTTTAAAGCTAGATAATGTTGCGTTTTATTGGTAGCTTTTCGTCTATTCATCCATAATTTTGTGTGGATAATTCTTGTTCTTTTTGAATGTCTAATTTGATCGAAGTAGCCTTTAGATGGTAATCACGCCTGGGAGCGGGTTTTTCATTACATCTTAAAGTTTCCCTAATTCAATTACACCAACGCGTAAGATAATAGCAAATATCATGATTAGCTAAATAGACTATAATGAACACAAAATAGATTGTTTTATTAAATTGAATTTAATTGACGTGCCTTAATATCGAGATCTTCTCTGTTGATTTACGACAAGGAAGCTCATTTGATCGTAGACTAAGAGTTAAAACTGTATTTATAGTAACTACAGCTAGAGGTGATATATAAAGTGCTGTACATCGAGCAGTTTTAATGAAGTGTTCTTATAAATATAAGACTAAGGGCTGCCTGGAGTGACAAATAAGAGATCTCTAACAGGGTAATGAAGTTGTTTTTAAGGTCATTATCCTCTTCATAATAGACAGAAACAACTTTACAAATACAAATCGAAAAAGGAAGTTGAACTTGGCAAACATTAGTTTTTCAAATGGAAATAGCTAGGTGACTTTGGATTGATGAAGGGAAATTGATGAGAGCACATCTGTACCGAAATAATAAACAAGTCCTTAGGGGTTACTAAGAACCTATTAAACTCTACTATTCATTATTCAAGGAAATGTGCGGCTTTTTCTAAGTTTTAATGGTTTCCTTGCTTCCCTCGCTCTTCAAATCACTACATGCTATAAAGTATTGTAAATTTTCAAGGAAATGAGCAAAAAGTCGCTGTTGGTGTTCAAACGATCTTGTCATTCCCTCCTAACAAAGAAAGAAAAACTCGACGCCAAATCGTCTTTATTTTATTAGCGTCACCTTAATCTTATCAGATTAAACTTTAAGCAAATAAAATAAATTGTTGAGATAGCTGATTACCTTTTTACCAATGGAAACTAGCGAGTAAACTAGTATATCTTTTTTTACCAATTTAATCAATATATTTGGCAGTGGCCAACTAGAAAGCCTATGCTCCTTTGGCCACTGCACACAATTTCAAACTGTTGACAATTTTATGCATATTTTATTGCTATAATTATAAACTTAAGTGTCATGTAATAGTTTTCTAGTTTTGTGAATATCCACATGAATATGTGTAAATAAAGAATTGATATTGGACTATAGAATGAACACAAACTGTAAGCGGCAATGCGCCGCAAATATATAGTATATTTAAGGATAAAATGACGGCGAAATTGCCAGTGTTTAAACTTTCACACAAAGATAATTAAACGTTCAACAAAGTAATCGAGTTACTTTATTAGTTTCGGTTTTCAAGTTATGAATTTTGAATAGTTTTTAATACTTTAACGCTCTCAGATTCCACTCGAGAACAATCGGTAGTACAAACACAGAAACAAACCCCTGGCAATAAAAAGACTTTCCTAACAAAGCCTATAGAAAGGACTTTATTTGCCTTTATTTAAAGTTATCGTACATTAAATCTTACATTGTTTATATTGATATCCTGACACTTTTTCAAATTCCACCCGATATGGCACGTCCTAGTTTGTCACCGCTGTCAATGAATACTAGTGAAGGAGCAAATATACGCTTTTGACCAGATTTACCGCATTTATTCGCGCCTTTTAAACACCTCATTTGACACTTAATAACCTGCTTTGCTTTAAGAGTGATGACAGGTCGTTTAAGACACTAGCTAGACTTGAAATCTCAGTGACCATTGAGACAAATCGGCCAAAAGATGCATCCGAAACTTATGTTATCTCATATGATGTAAAAACGTCCTCGCGCGCAACGCGAAAATCTGATCATGGACAAGAAATATATAGAAAGGCACAATACATTTGTATATATTGTATAACCTTCAAATTGGTGATGATTAAAAAATGTCTCTTCAGTTCCAAAGTAATGAGACAAATGTATAAAATATTATTGTAAAAGGGAAAGAGAAAAATAAATTCAACACGTTTTGGACCACGTTTGGAAATAGAACTGTTTTTAAATTTGTTAGAACGCGGTCCAAATATCGATGGTGTCTTCGAATTCACTATTTAGGAAATGGTGTCCATATGTGAAATACAATCAGTGGCAGAAAAACTAAGCGAATATTCATAATATCAAATCATAAAGGTCTTGGGGAATTCAATGCATCTAATAAGTCACAATTTCTTGGATTAATAATACTTTAAAATCTTCTCGAGGTCACAGGGTTGTATACTTAGATAACTATTAGGAAAGTCCAATTAAGAACGTTATTTCGTCACCTTTAAAGGTTCACCATGTGGAACACTTCTTGTGGTATGACCTCGATGATAAGGTGCACTCGATTTGATCTAAATTTCTAGAACGCCACTTCGATCCATTGTTCTAGAATGAATGATTAACATTTAGTCGAATATGACCAACGGCAACTCGGAGGATCTGGCGCGAATGTTTCGTTTTAAGATAGTTCGTTTAAAAAGGCACAGATTTTGAATGAAGTGTGATCTGTTGTTCTAGAATGAATGATCAACATTTATGACCAACCAACTCAGAGGATCTAGCACGAATGTTTTGTTCTTACATAGTTCGTTCAAAAAGGCACCGATTTTGAATGAAGTGCGATCTGTTGTTCTCGAATAAATGATCAACATCCACGCCTTTGCACCACACCCTATTTAAGAAAAAGACTGATCGATTTTTTCGCGGTTTACTTACATTAATCGTTCTGATTTTGAATACAGCTCGATCAGTTGTTCTGGAATGATTATCAACATTCACTCCTTCAACTGAAAGAAAAATCGTGACAAAACTTAAATTGATCTCGATCAGTTGTTCTAGAATGAATGATCACCATTCACTCCCAAAAGTCACACCCTATTTGAGATAAAAGAACTGATCACTGTCCTCCTTTATTATGCTACGTAAATATCTACTCGAATTGATCTACTCAGTAATCAAGCTGACTATTCAGATGGGAAGTGAATATTAATCATTATCAAAGAAGATCGCGAAGTAAACATTGGAGAACACGGGCGGCCCTCCAATTACTCTCGCAACAAAGACATTGGAGTTGTTTTGCCAGTTGGAAAGCGTCGATTACCTGAGATAGGGTTTTACGGAAATATCAGTCGATGTGATACGGACATGATAAGCTACTTGACGTAAAGTGGGGGTAATTAGCAGAGCAGGAGTGTTGTACTAAGGTTCCGGTGAACACACAGTAATTCAAACATCCTAAGAGACAATTGAAGCACAGCGTGATATGGGCTTTCCGTCTTTTAGACCTTTCTAAAGAGTCTACAGCCCTCATTAGAGATCGACTGATTACAAAACTAAAAATAAAAACACTGGTAATAGTCTATCAAGTTGATTCAAGCGAAATGCCAAGAGGTTCGTAATCTATTGTGTTGTGTTTTAGAGAGAAACATGGCGACTATCATGAAAAAAAAAACCACGTGTATAACTGACCTTTGTTTTGTGGTTCGTCTTTTCTTGCCGAAGTGCTTCCTTGATCTGCCTTCTTGTGGACTTGTCGGCTTGGATAAAATGCAAACCTTTTTTATATCCTAAAAGCAATATATATAATCTTATTTTAATTGTACAATTTACTATATTTAATTATCATCGCCTATTCTTGAAAGAGTGCGCCACTCATTTTCCGCGCGCAATTTGAGTAAAGCTAATTTAGATATTTCATTAATGATAATTTAGAGAGGAAAAGTAGATATAAGATTATAGTTTGAATAAAGATATATAACAGTTTTGTTTTATCAGGGTATAAGTTACAGTATAATGACCTAAATACTCCATTTCTTTCAGAAAACGGCTCAGCATGCATACTATTGTTTGAAAAGATCATAGATTCGTTTAATCACGTATACCCTAAAAGAAAAGGTTCGTCGCTCAGTCGTTCTAGAACAAATGATCGTTATATAACAATCTCATTTATTTCTCAGAAATGCATGATACGATAAAATGTTCAATCTTAAAAATACAATTTATGTTAATTGACGTATACCGAAAAAGAAAACGACACAAGACCATAGTTTGATCTGTTGTTTTATAGAATAAATGATCAACTCAAACAGAGTACAAAAATTATAACGATACAGTACAGACCGTAGTTTGATCTGTTGTTCTAGAGAATAAATGATCAACTCAAACCAGAGTAATGAACTATTTTTCAGAAATGTATGATATAGATTACTTATTAAACCTATTTAACATAGGTCTATGAAGCTAACATGACGTTAAATCAAAACCACAAGCATTTATTTGATCTTAATAACTATATCCATGCCCTTGAAGCGCGAATTATCAGAATGATTTGTACCGCTATTTTCTGTATTTATTTAATGTCCAATGGTCACTTACCGGCATGCTTTGCATTGTCTATTTTGATTTAAGTGTTATAATCCATTCGCGTGCAGTCGTATTACGAGAAAACAAATACAACATAACGCTAAACGGTGAAGTAAAACCGTAAATACCCACTCACATCGTAAAAGATATCAAAATGTCTGCAGAATGTGCAATTTTCATGGTCCACTAAATTTAGCCTTTCGCGCAATGCATTCTGGTAGTTTTTTTTAAAAACATATGCCCATGAAGTATGCCTTTCTAACTTAGAATCATGACTCGCGTATAGATTTTGACAACCTTTTTCAAGTAGATGTACGTGTACGCTTATTGCTACCATCTTGTATGTGAAAGTGAGTTATTCTTTATAAGTAAAAGCCAATTAATTTTAATATATACTATTTTGCTAACTGAGTTCTATATAATCTCATCAAACGTATAAAAAGCTTATTTAAAAAAAACTGAAAAGGTATACCGAGGAAAACATGTATATACACCTACTTGCAAGAACGTTGTCCTGACTTTTGTAATTTAGTGGGAAAGGGATTAATAAAAAGACAAAAGAAGATCTGTGTACCATGCATGCAGGGGTACACCAACTTGCATGAACGTTGTCCTGACTTTTGTAATTTAGTGGGAAAGGGATTAATAAAGAGACAAAAGAAGATATGTGTACCATGCAGGGGTACTCCAACTTGCATGAACGTTGTCCTGACTTTTGTAATTTAGTGGGAAAGGGATTAATAAAAAGACAAAAGAAGATCTGTGTACCATGCAGGGGTACACCAACTTGCATGAACGTTGTCCTGACTTCTGTAATTTAGTGGGAAAGGGATTAATAAAAAGACAAAAGAAGATCTGTGTACCATGCATGCAGGGGTACACCAAAACAAGATCTCTCATGCAAGCTGAACACTTTCTTTTGTTATTCCTGATATTCCTTTGTTACTAAATGACTAATGTTCTTTTTTCATATGACAACATTCTTGCAAGTAGCTAGGTGTATATATATTGTTAATTGACTTTTTTTTCCACTCTTAAGAGTATAATCTATAACGTGTAATCTAATTTAACTGTACAAATGTTGGCATTAAAAATGGATGAAAGTCATAAACGGATGGCAATCAAAAATTGCACTTAATCCTTTCTGTTTCGCCATTAAAATGTCTTAAACGTGTAATCTTTTCACTAAGCTTTACTTAATTATAATTACGAGTTAAGCTCATATAAAATTCACATTAGAGTTTTCATAACCCGTGAAACACACTTTAGTGTATTACTCTTTAATGCACCTTAATTCCATTGTGTTATTTTGTCGTTATTTGACTATTACACTTTAATTAGTACATTTTGTTTCACGGGTTAATGAAAATCACTCTAATTCATATAAGATAGTGATTAATGTGACAAAAAAAATATTTAGTTAAACAATTATGTCAGTAATATTTACTTTTTCGGTTTCTCAAAAAGATTACATTTTTATGCAACATGCATTTAGTTGTAATCTTGTGTGGATCACCATTAAAATGGTTTGATTATGAATTGCAAATACAGCAAATGGAACAGTAGAGCGAATTTTTCACATTAAAATTATAGTTTTTATAAGATACCAATTAGAAATTGTTCATAAAGTGTTTTGAAAAACCCACTATGTAGTCTAAACATATAAAGTGAAATCGTTGCAAATTGATTGGAAGTACAGGATAGTACAGGAATATCAAATTTTAAAACTATAAACTATTAAAACTACCCATATCAGCAATAAGAAATCGCTAAAGAAATGGGTAAATTTCAATATTTTCGGGGAAAAACATGCACATATGCTAGATCTAGATTGTTTCAATTAAGAAATGCAGCAAATTTTTGTAATCAACTTTTTAAATGAAACTTTTCTCATAAGATAGCAATCACAAATTGTTTTAGTAAAAACCACGTATATAATTATATGCTAGATTGTTTCCATTTAGAAATTCAGCAATCAGAAATTGTTTAAGGAAGAAGTTTCGAAAAAAATGAATATATATATATGTGTTAGATTGTTTCAATTTAAAGATTCGGCAAATTGCGCATGCTGTAATCAACTTTTTAAATGAAACTCTTCTCATAAGATACCAATCAGAAATTGTTTAAAACTTTATCGTCTTCAGTATAAACCTCAATTGAGGGTAATAAATGAAAGAATAACTTTATCACCAACCATCTAAACCTACTTTAATCAAAGAAACGTGAAATGCATTAACTATGAACGAAGTATGACCACTACTAAACAAGAATGATTTAATAACAAGAATAATTTGATTAGATATTTGAAATATACAACAGGGCCGGTTGTACGAAGGGTGAATAGCGCTACCCACCGGATAAATCCTTATCCAGCGGATAAAATCTATAAAAAACCTATGCAGTGGATAACTTTTATCCGGGGATAACTTTATCCAACCTTCGTACAACCGGCCCCAGTAGTTTATAAGAGCCCCTAAAGCAAATTGTTTTAGAAAGATAAGCGGAAAATTAAATGATGGGCACACGTTTTAGACATGAATATTTATATGTAGTTTAACAAGCCTTGAAGCAAATGAAATTAGTGTTATAAGCAATATATCTCTTTTGGAAAGATAACAAATTTGATTGATAATGGTAACACATTTTAGACACGAACATAATAAAAATACTGAGTTATATTGAAGACATATTATTATAAACTATTAAATACCGCCCGAGTAACCAAGCTTTTAATACATACCGAGGACCGTAGTATAGATTCGAGGTAGGCATTAAGTATTTTATACTAAAAAATATACAATATACTTGACATATAGGAATTGGTCAGCGGAAAATATATTCTTAAGAGGAATTTGAATCTTAAATAATAATCATTTTTAAAAAAGATTAAAATCAGATAGCTTGAATAGACAATGTCCAACGAACAAAATATATTTAGTCAAGATAGTTGAAACTATTCCATGAATATAACGATTTTCTAACGATGAAAATTTGATAACTGATCTCCCGTCATTGTTAGCTTAAAATGATTACCCACGGGTATGCAGAAAATAGCCTTGATGTGAATTATTCAAAGAATTATTACGATCAGATAAAAACTGAAATTGTTAAAAATGAAACAAGTTTCACATTCAACAAACTTTAATTGAAAAATATTAAAAGTATGTTAAGGAACACTAGACGTAGTAAGATAAAATCCGATAAAATCAACTCATTTATTATAGAGTCTGACATTTGTTTTACCGCACGCCCACGAGAGGCTTTGTTTATGTACAGTTCACGGAATATGAAAACATGGCGAATAAAAATAACTTTACAGCGCGGCGCGCGAATGTATGACCACATTCGCATACTTCTATGCACGGAAGTTTGTACTACAGACACATTTAATGTGAAGTTGTCTGATTTTACCGAATAAGGCATGTAAAAACTCGTTTCGCAGCATAAAGTCCGTGCATAGAAGTATGCGTATATATTAAAAGTGGTCATACTTTTGCGCGTCGCGCTGTAACATTGTTTAAGGAGAACTTGACTTGACAATAAACTTGCAAGATATTTAGCATCACACGAATAAAATTATAAGCTGCACAAAGTACTTAGAATAAAAAAGCTCTATTGTATATTAAATATTAAAGGAAACTAGGGAGTAAACTAGTATAGACTGCGTCGGTGTTTGATATAAACAATAGGTAATATAATGAAATTTGTAACACCGAAAACAATGTTAACTTTACTTTACTTAAGTAAATGGAAACTAGCGAGTAAACTAGTATAGGCTGCGTCGGTGTTTGATATAAACAATAGGTAATATAATGAAATTTGTAACACCATAAAAAATGTTAACTTAACTTTACTGATGTTTCGAAGTTTAGCCCTTCGTCGGAGTAAAAGAAATAGACTATGTACCAAATATAAATATAAACCAATATAGACATAATCGGATAAGGCTACCTGCTATTGTTCTTGCTTGGCTAGCCTCGATATCACGTTGGAACACAATAGAGTATTCACATGCATGGGAGGCTAGCCAGTCAAAAATAGTACTTATTCAAATTGTCGCCATATTTCGATTCGGTGTATATTTAAATTGGTGCGTTCCTTCCACGGTTAGCAGAGTCTCATAATACTAGCAGGGAATTTGCGATGTGTGAAGTGAAAATAAAACCTATATTTTTACGTTGCACCTATGACGTGCTTTTCCCGGGGGGGGGGGGGGGGGGGGACTGGGGGTAAGAGTATTTTTTTAGGGTAAAGGAAAAGCAAATATTTCCCTAAGTGAAACCATTTTTAAGGGAATAGCGAAGGCCTAACTTATATAACGTAACGTAACCGGTGTAACAGCTGCATCGTCTGACGCTTTGTACACCTTAATGGCAAGCACTTAACGTATTTCAACACTTGAAGTCCTATCGCAACGTTGTCGAGATAAGGTCGAGCCTTACAGCTCATTTTAAATTAGCTGTGAACCCAAGCATCGAACTAATCTCTATAACCCCCATTTAAAGTCACTTCTCGTCTACGCTATCGTGTTAAACGCTATACCATTTAAGACAAAATTACGATCTCTATCTCCTTGGAATCTAATTAAAAACGTGTGGTCTATCTTTCGGGTATCAGTTATTTATCGTATCTAACGGGACAGTTTTAACGTGTTTTGAAATGAAATGTTTCTGGAGTGATAGCGATAACACGTAGTCGTTACTCTGACATTGTGATACGTTTAAGCTGGGACATCAGCAGCTACACACACGCATGGGATACTTAATTAACAATAGCTATAGAAACTTTGTAAAAGAATACTCTTGCGACAACTGAGTTTGAATCAGTCTAGCTTAGAAAACTTCGTCAAATGATTACTTACTTCGCGCATTATGTAAATCAGTGTTATTATTATTAAAATATAAACTGATTATAATCTTGAGAAAACATTGTTAATCCAGAATCAATGATGAACAAGAAGTACATGAGGTAGAAAAAGTGGTAATTGCTTACTTTGCGTACCATGTAAATCTGGTATTACTATTAAAATATCAACTAATTGTAATCTTGAGAAACATTATTAATCCGTGATTGAGGATATACAAGAAGTACATGATGTAGATGAAGTTGTAATTGCTTACTTTGCGTACTAGAGTGGTATTGTTTAGGCCTCGTCTACACGAATCCGATCTGGCTGAAACCGCATAGAAATCCACGAATCCTGTTGATCGTTTCCAATTCAAAAGTATGCGGTTTCGGTGACCGGATTCACTGGATTCGAGTTGACGATAGGCCGATTCGCATCAAAAAGTATGCGGTTTCAAAAGTATCCGGATCCGTGTAGCCGGGGTCTTAAAGTGTAATAGTCAAATAACAACAAAAGAACACAATGGAATTAGAGGGTATTAAAGACTGATACACTAAAGGTTACTACCCGTTTCACGGGTTAATAAAACCACTCTATATAAATATGTTATTATTATTAAATATTAACTGTCTAATTATAATCTAATTGAGAAAACATTTTTAATCCAGAATTAAGGATTTACAAGAAGTGCGTATCATTTAGACTAGATTTCTTCTTCTTCTTCTTCCGTGTTACCCCGTCTCTTTCGATTCTATAAGAAAATCCTTACGGGGGAGATTTCGGCAATAAAAATCACGTTTTATTTGGGTTATAAAAAGCACGGGTGTTTTTAATTATAGAAGGTTTTATTGGGTTATCCAAGTATATATATATATAGCATGCCGGAGTGTTTTTAATTATAGAAGGTTTTATTTGGGTTATATATAAAGCACGGGTGTTTGTAATTATAGGCTTGATTTGGATAACAGACCGAGTGTTTTAATAGGAGGGCATACCCATCTAATAAAGAGTCTATTAAAAAACGTTTAACAAGTCAATACGTAGTATCCTTCGCAGCCGGTTCAAATAAATGCTCAGACATCAAGTTTCTGCACAGGAACCCCAAAAATATACAAAGAAGCGAAAAGAAAGCGAGAGTTGGCTTTTGAGGTACCGGTGGATAAAATCATTCTACAATTAACTGCTATTTAAAGGAACACATATCCTTCGCAACCGATTTTAATAAATGCTCGGACATCAAGTTTCTGCACAGGAACCCCAAAAATATACAAAGAAGCGAAAAGAAAGCGAGAGTTGGCTGTGGAAGTACCGGTGGATAAAGTCATTCCACAATTAACTGCTATTTAAAGGAACACATATCCTTCGCAGCCGATTTTAATAAATGCTCGGACATCACGTTTCTCCATAGGAACCCCAAAAATAAATAAAGAAGCGAAAAGAAAGCGAGAGTTGGCTGTGGAAGTACCGGTGGATAAAGTCATTCCACAATTAACTGCTATTTAAAGGAACACATATCCTTCGCAGCCGATTTTAATAAATGCTCGGACATCACGTTTCTCCATAGGAACCCCAAAAATAAACAAAGAAGCGATAAGAAAGCGAGAGTTGGCTGTGGAGGTGGATCAAGTCATTTCACAATTAACTGCTATTTCAAGGTATTGCAGTATTGTTTATCCCCCCTCCCCCCGCCTCCCTCCAGAATACGAGTCCGTTTTCGTATGATAAAAATATTATTTGTTGTAGAGCGACAATACTACATCCATGAAATAAAATAACATTGCTACTTTGGTATGTCTCTATAATTTAGTGACTATTTGTCACTGTCAAAGATAAGCAAAGTTGCAATAAGTTATTGTTTCTTTTTATGTTTGATGTTTCTATCTGATTCAGTGCATCATAAATAGATACTATTACTTATATAAATAGAAACTATTAGTTAATACTATTGTGTCGTCTATTTCATGGTATTATGTTTTCGTACTATACCAAGGAGTGTTTTATCTTTTCTGAAGGAGTACTCTATCTGCCTCGGGGTCATTTTTCACATTTTGATATCGTATCGATGTTGCCCTCTTATTAAGATATAATTGTCTTTGAATCAAACCTTGTTGCGCCCAGGGCGCGTATTTTTGTTACGATAGGAAAGGTTTGATAGCCTCTAAAGATGGCACCAGATAACGGTTTACTATCAAACTGTATATGAAGCTAATTCAATTATGCTTGTTGTTGAAAGAGAATCGTCTGTGATTCCGATCCAATTTTCTGTCAGTTTGCCGTTATTGGTATAGTAATGTTGTTAATGATCATGACGAAGATGTTGTTGTTCTTGTTTTGCTGGAGTTGCTGTTGTTATTGATGTTGTTGTTGTTATTTTTGTTGTAAATTGATGTTGATGTTGTTGTCGTTTATGTTGTTGTAAATTGATGTTGTTGTCGTTGATGTTGTTGTTGTAAATTGCTGTTGCTGTTGTTCTTCTTTCTGTGTTGTTGCTGAAGTTGGTCTAGTACTTGTTGATGATGTTGTTGTTAATGATGATGTGATGTTGTTGTTGCTGACACTTGCTGTTGTTAACGTTATTGCTGTGTTGTTGCTGAAGTTGCTCTAGTAGTTGTTGTTGATGTTGTTGTTATTGCTGTGTTGTTGCTGCAGTTGCTCCAGTACGTAGTTGTTAAAGATGTTGTTGTTGTTAATGTTGTTCTGAAATCTTCAAAACCATACGTTCCAGCTTCTAGGTATAGTCTAATAACATTTCATGACAGAAATTTAAAGATTCCAAATAAATAGTAAATCTAATTAAGGATATCGAAGTCTGCGTGAGCTGCATGCAGCTGTACCACAGGCAGCCCAAGCTCTGAATTACGTCATTGAATATGCTTGTATATTGGTGAATAAAGACTCGAATTACAACAGTTTCAGTGTCTTCACTTTATTCTTCAGTATGTTCACTTCATAATTTGAATAAAATACAAACTTTGTGGCATGCTGTTCTATGAATGTTATATTGTCTATGTGTGTCGTTTTTTACGCGAAAAACGACTTATTTAGGGGTGAAATTGAAGTTTTAGTTTGACCTACCTCACCACTATTAGTAAGTGGTGAAGTAGGTCAAACTAAAACTTCAATTTCACCCCTAAATAAGTCGTTTTTCGCGTAAAAAACGACACACATAGACAATATAACATTCATAGAACAGCATGCCACAAAGTTTGTATTTTATTCAAATTATGAAGTGAACATACTGAAGAATAAAGTGAAGACACTGAAACTGTTGTAATTCGAGTCTTTATTCACCAATATATATATACAAGCATATTCAATGACGTAATTCAGAGCTTGGGCTGCCTGTGGCTGTACGTGTAACTAATCATATCGAATTAATTAAGTGTCATAAGATATCGCCCTTTAAAAAACTCATTAATAATTCATGAGCTATTAGTCCAATCGGGGCATTCCAATTTGGTCACATGCATGACCTTTATACCCCATAAAACACTGCCATAGGTACATTATATAAAAACACATGTGTCTTTATGATAAAGGTACGTGTGTCTTTATGATAAAGGTACGTGTGTCTTTATGTACCTATGACACTTGTAAAGGTCTCAGTTTTAATCTCTCATCATTGACCTTTACTAGAGGCATCACCCGAAACAATGCTATCAATCTCCTACTATATTATACACGACCTTTCTCAAATGTGGGATGCCAAATGTGGTGCTTAATGGTGCATGGTGTGATATGAGCATGCGCAGTGTACCTTGCAAATAAAGTTTGTCTCCAAATTGGACTTTTCTTCAAGAAACTTTTATAATTTAGTTTTGAATAAGTGTTGGAGTTTTTTAAGCTATATAAAAAACTCGCAGCACATGTTTTATCAAGGATCAAAAACCCTCGCTGCGCTCGGGTTTTTATCCTTGATAAAACACTGCTGCTCGTTTTTTATATACTACATAAAAGACTCATATTTACCTGGACGTGATAATCAACTGATCCACCTCTGCCCTGGAATATGAACCTCCACAACGAACGTCTGCAAAAAGATTATTCATTCAACATCAATTATAACATATCAAGATAAATGAAATATTTTTTAGCAAAAAGAATATTTATGTTTTGCCACAATTTGACGGGATCCCTGTCTTATGTTGTATAATGAATGTGATATATATGTATTGTCGATGATTGTGTGCAATAAGAATATTTATGTTTTGCCGCAATTTGACGGGATCCCTGTCTTATGTTGTATAATGAATGAGATATCTGTGTATTGTCGATGATTGTGTGCGACTTAAAAGGGTTGACACGTGATAGGTGCGGCAATTTTTAAAGTCGCAAAATGGTTTTTGAGGTGTAGAATGAATCACCACAGATCGCAATGAGGTGTACAATGAATCACCATAGATCACAATGCGGTGTAGAATGAATCACCATAGATCGCAATGAGGTGAAGAATGAATCACCATAGATCGCAATGAGGTGTAGAATGAATCACCATAGATCGCAATGAGGTGTACAATGAATCACCATAGATCGCAATGAGGTGTAGAATGAATCACCATAGATCGTAATGAGGTGAAGAATGAATCACCATAGATCGCAATGAGGTGTACAATGAATCACCATAGATCGCAATGAGGTGTAGAATGAATCACCATAGATCGTAATGAGGTGAAGAATGAATCACCATAGATCGCAATGAGGTGTAGAATGAATCACCATAGATCGCAATGAGGTGTAGAATGAATCACCATAGATCACAATGAGGTGTAGAATGAATCACCATAGATCGCAATGAGGTGTACAATGAATCACCATAGATCGCAATGAGGTGTAGAATGAATCACCATAGATCGCAATGACGTGTACAATGAATCACCATAGATCGCAATGAGGTGTACAATGAATCACCATAGATCGCAATGAGGTGTACAATGAATCACCATAGATCGCAATGAGGTGTACAATGAATCACCATAGATCGCAATGAGGTGCGGTACAATGAATCACCATAGATCGCAATGAGGTGTACAATGAATCACCACAGATCGCAATGAGGTGTACAATGAATCACCATAGATCGCAATGAGGTGTACAATGAATCACCACAGATCGCAATGAGGTGTACAATGAATCACCATAGATCACAATGAGGTGTACAATGAATCACCATAGATCGCAATGAGGTGTACAATGAATCACCATAGATCGCAATGCGGTGTAGAATGAATCACCATAGATCACAATGAGGTGTACAATGCATGAATCACCATAGATCGCAATGAGGTGTACAATGAATCACCATAGATCGCAATGAGGTGTAGAATGAATCACCATAGATCGCAATGAGGTGTACAATGAATCACCATAGATCACAATGAGGTGTACAATGCATGAATCACCATAGATCGCAATGAGGTGTACAATGAATCACCATAGATCGCAATGAGGTGTAGAATGAATCACCATAGATCGCAATGAGGTGTACAATGAATCACCATAGATCGCAATGAGGTGTACAATGAATCACCATAGATCGCAATGAGGTGTACAATGAATCACCATAGATCGCAATGAGGTGTACAATGAATCACCATAGATCGCAATGAGGTGTACAATGAATCACCATAGATCGCAATGAGGTGTACAATGAATCACCATAGATCGCAATGAGGTGTACAATGAATCACCATAGATCGCAATGAGGTGTAGAATGAATCACCATAGATCGTAATGAGGTGAAGAATGAATCACCATAGATCGCAATGAGGTGTAGAATGAATCACCATAGATCGCAATGAGGTGTAGAATGCATGAATCACCATAGATCGCAATGAGGTGTAGAATGAATCACCATAGATCGCAATGAGGTGTAGAATGAATCACCATAGATCACAATGAGGTGTAGAATGAATCACCATAGATCGCAATGAGGTGTACAATGAATCACCATAGATCGCAATGAGGTGTAGAATGAATCACCATAGATCGCAATGAGGTGTACAATGAATCACCATAGATCGCAATGAGGTGTACAATGAATCACCATAGATCGCAATGAGGTGTACAATGAATCACCACAGATCGCAATGAGGTGTACAATGAATCACCATAGATCGCAATGAGGTGTACAATGAATCACCACAGATCGCAATGAGGTGTACAATGAATCACCATAGATCACAATGAGGTGTACAATGAATCACCATAGATCGCAATGAGGTGTACAATGAATCACCATAGATCGCAATGCGGTATAGAATGAATCACCATAGATCACAATGAGGTGTACAATGCATGAATCACCATAGATCGCAATGAGGTGTACAATGAATCACCATAGATCGCAATGAGGTGTAGAATGAATCACCATAGATCGCAATGAGGTGTACAATGAATCACCATAGATCACAATGAGGTGTACAATGCATGAATCACCATAGATCGCAATGAGGTGTACAATGAATCACCATAGATCGCAATGAGGTGTACAATGAATCACCATAGATCGCAATGAGGTGTACAATGAATCACCTTAGATCGCAATGAGGTGTACAATGAATCACCATAGATCGCAATGAGGTGTACAATGAATCACCATAGATCGCAATGCGGTGTAGAATGAATCACCATAGATCGCAATGAGGTGTAAAATGCATCACCATAGATCGCAATGAGGTGTACAATGAATCACCATAGATCGCAATGAGGCGTACAATGAATCACCATAGATCACAATGAGCTGTACAATGAATCACCATAGATCGCAATGAGGCGTACAATGAATCACCATAGATCGCAATGAGGTGTAGAATTAATCACCATAGATCGCAATGAGACCCCGGCTACACGGATCCGGATACTTTTGAAACCGCATACTTTTTGATGCGAATCGGCCTATCGTCCACACGAATCCAGTGAATCCGGCCACTGAAACCGCATACTTTTGAATAGGAAACGATCAACAGGATTCGTGTGGACGCAAATATTTCTATGCAGTTTCAGCCGGATCAGATTCGTGTAGAAAAGGCCTGAGGTGAAGAATGAATCACCATAGATCGCAATGAGGTGTAGAATGAATCACCATAGATCGCAATGAGGTGTAGAACGAAACACCATAGATCGCAATGAGGTGTAGAATGAATCACCATAGATCGCAATGAGGCATCGTCGAAAAGTCCAAATATTTTTAACGAATTCTAAATTTGGTTTAACCACAGGTAGCCCAAGCTTGCTATCTGTGGTCTTATAAGCCTTATATGGGAGAATATACACGGATTTTAAAAATATATAAAATTTAAAAAAAAAAACGTTTTTACTTGTTTCTTGTGAGTCTTGTGCCATTTGAAGCAGTTTTGAGCGAGTAGTGGAAAATTTTCTCTCCCTTGTGTTAATAATTCTTGTCAACAAGGGAGAGACATTTTTATAGTGAGCTTGGGCTACCTGTGGTTTAACGTGCAAAAAATCCATACAACCCAGAATGAGTATGCTTATTTTCCATAGATGACTAGGGGTTGAACGACTAATATTTGTCGAAAATCGTCAAAAAGTCCAAATATTTTTTGAAACTATAATTCTTTAATGTGGAGGATTTCAATTCGAAAATTTTGATTTTCAGATTTTTTACAGTTAAAAATACGACACTAAAACTCAGGATGTGAGTTAGAATATTGGCATTTTTGCGCAAATGTTGATTTTTAGAAAAAAATAACGATGTTTTAATCTGGAGGATTTCAATACGAAAAGAAAAAGAAGAAAAACAACCAAAAATATTCAAAAACAACACAACACGCGCGAGATGAATAAAACAAAACACTAAAATGAAAATAGCCACTACTCAGCTGGGCTGAAAACGATGGAAAACAAAACAAATGCTCAAACAATAACATAACTTTTGGAGTGCATATGCACTGATTGCAAACGATGCTAAAGGACCACAAATAAAAAATATGTTTTACAAGACCCCTCTGACGCGTACAAAATGTATTTTTATTAATAACAAAAAAATGAAATGGTAGATTTTTTACATTTTTTGGCAATTTGTTCCAATTAAGGTTTAGATTTTGTAGACCATTTTAAGAAAAATCTGTAATGAAAAACCATTTATATCTTTAAAAAAAATCATTTTTTTAATATTTTAAAGGTTTCGCATTACAGATTTTTTTAATTTTTCCAAAGGCAGTTTATTATTTGGCCTTGCATACTATGGATAATAGTAGTATGTAATAGAAGAATAGCAATCAATTAAATTCCAAAAACATCAATGGGAACAAAGTTTATCACGAAGATCTCGATCTTCAGCCGGTAATATAATTTAAGCCTTAGGAAGTTGTGACATACAATCAAATATTCATCACAACTAATTCATCACAATTTTACTTTTTAAGCCCTTAAATAATTGTTAAACTAAACACTTACCTCTTTCTTGTGCTTTTATAAGCATTCGTCTGTGATATGGTCAAACAAGGACTGCTTAAAAGCATCTTACAGAAGTTTGCTCTTGTTGTTGGAATTTCTTGGTGCTACAGCGGGAAATATCCATGAACCGATTAACAAACACCATTTTTGGAGCACTGTTTCTTGCCTGTGCATTTTCTCCAAAGAAAGTCTAAAGAACAATCATTAATGGTTCCTTCTACCATAGTTTTGTTTCAACTTAACCAGGAAAAGGTATCAGAAAATCGTTTTGAATTAGGACTTTCCTATCTCGCTGTACACGGCGAAGCCAAGCTGCCATTCCTGAAATGGATTACTAATTTTTGTTACAATAACACTGTTCAAATATCGCGGGCTCGACCTTTGCCTATCATCACATGCGGGATCATCACGGGATTGTGATATTTGCTTACGGGATTCCCAACAAAGTTCCCGCAAGATTAAGACTGATTAATTAGATAGATAGAGACATAAGTAAATTGAAAAAGATGTTTATTTTCAAGGAAAAAGGTGCTTTCAAAAATGAGCCAAAGAAATGATGAGGGAGGGGAGGGGAGGAGATGGAGAGCTCTGAGCCCAGCATAAAATAGCACAGGCAGCCCAAGCTCTGAATTACGTCATTGAATATGCTTGTATATTGGTGAATTAAAGACTCGAATTACAACAGTTTCAGTGTCTTCACTTTATTCTTCAGTATGTTCACTTCATAATTTGAATAAAATACAAACTTTGTGGCATGCTGTACTATGAATGTTATATTGTCTATGTGTGTCGTTTTTTACGCGAAAAACGACTTATTTAGGGGTGAAATTGAAGTTTTAGTTTGACCTACTTCACCACTTACTAATATTGGCACTCTATATTCTATTTACATATGGCAAATTGTGTAATAATTATATTCTGTTACTTTTGACTTTCAGACATTCCAAGAGGTTGGCCAAGGGGTAACGCGTGACTTAGAAAAATAAAAATATAAGTGTGTGATTCGTGAAAATAACGAACAATTTAGTTAATTGTTTAATTAACACGTGAATACTATGTTGAACGTGACTTAAATTTGTACGTGATGCATGAATAGAGTGAAGTCATTTAACCCGTGAAATAGACATTAAATTAGACTAATACACCTTAGCAGTCTATAGCTAGAATTCCATTGTTTTCTTTTGTGTCTATTTGACTATTACACGTTAACTGCATTTATTTTAAAAAATGATAATTTTATGTGTGTAAAAAAAAAATTAATTAACTTTACATTTTTTACGGTGTTACAAATTTCATTATATTACCTATCATTTATATCAAACACCGACGCAGCCTATACTAGTTTACTCACTAGTTTCCATTTAACTTTACATTGATTTCTCAGGGTTTTTCTATAATTAAAATTTCAAAATTTTTTTCATTTCAAGTAAAAATTATTCATCATTCTAAATTATTATAATGTTATTATAAATAACATAATAATTAAAAATTGAATGATGAATTTTACACTGTTGGTGTTTCTTCAGTGTAGCTAGCTGTGGATTGTCCACGTTGTCTTATACTAGAGCGTATAGGAGAAGCTTCATCAACATCAACACCGCCCTCAACTTTATCATGCAAATTATCTTCAGGCATTTGTTCATAGTTTCCCACAATTTGCACTCGGTCTCTTTTGGACAAAACGGACATGGGGTTCTTGAGGCAGCTGAAAACAAGAAATTAATATTGTTTGATGATGATAGTGAGGATGCTGCATGACGAACGATGACATGGATATTAATTTCATCATCATTAATATCCCAATTACTATCATTTCTCTCATTTTACAGTGCGAATCAAAAAACCGTGGGCACCCAGAAATGTTTTAGAAATTGTTTAGTCTTCGTTGAAAAACTCATAAACAACTCTAACTACAAAAAGTTTATCAAACTACACATATCAGTCAAACTTCTTACGGTGATATAGTTGTTTCTGAGTTGTTCAACAAACAAAAAACGATTTCTAAAATATTTGTTGGTGCCCATGGTTTTGTTATTCGCACTGTAATCATCAACATCATTATCACACAATTTATTAAATTGTCAATATCATTAATATCATCAACATAATTAACATCGACATATTATCATCAATATCATCATCATCACAATCAACATCATCAACATCACCATTACCAACATCACCTTCACCACCATAACATGAAAATGTAAGTACTGTCATCACCATCGATCATCTTTATCTGCAGTCATAATCATTTCTGTCATCACTATCATCATTATTCACCATCAGATTACCTGACACCTGTCAACATTATCACCATCACCATCATCATTCTCAACTTCAACACCATTAATTTTATATTCACCATCATGCAGACAATCACCACTACCACTACATACCACCACCATCATCATCTTCAACATCAACATCATCACTTTTAATCAACATTACTATCGTCATTATTAATTTAATATTACAGTCACAGGACATGAAGCGTGCCCATCTAGACTGCATTATTCATTTCATTTATTCGATTTTTGACTTCATTCTCCGTTTTTCTCAAAATTCATATAAATAATTATGATATCAAAAATAATTGATACTATAATTATTAATATAGATAATAAATCTGATTATTCCATGAGATTTAAATATTAGGTTTCATTCAGTTTTTTAATACTTTAACGGAATTCTGGAAAACGAAGAATTATGAAGTTAAGAATCGAAATAATAAAACAAATAATGCAGTCTAGACGGGCACGCTTCATGACCTTTGACTGTAAACATTAACATACTCCAACTTCAATCTACTATACACTAGATACTTACAACGTAAAGAAAAATGGCAACACAGTAACAGATGCCCCAACAAGAAATGCAAATGCAGGAAAGTCCACTTTCAATGAAGCAGGATAGAGAGTGTTGAACATGAATGCACCAAGAAAAGTTGAAAGTGACTCTAGAGCTGCAATAGCTGAGAAGAGTGCACCTAATAAAAGATGAATATTTCATACAAAAATATTAATTTTACTGGGACAAATTTAGTCTGTATTAAATGAACACAGTAATTATAAAGACATAATGTGGGGGGAAATGAACTGATCTTTTGAAGTAATATTTGAAACATGAGTGCGAGTGTTTCATCAGGTTTCCAAACACGAGCCACAGCAACACATCACTGCTTTTATTGTTTTTGAGTGTGTACGTGGTAATAACCTGTTGAAGCATGAAGGTTTTAAATGACTTCTCTAACAAGTTTATTATTCAAGTATTTCACTGGGTTTTCCAAATGCATGCGTATATGATCAAATTAGATAATCTGAAAGTTGGTTGGCTGAAAAGGTCATTAAATATTCATGAGTTTGAGATATGAAGTAAAAATCCAGCTAAGTAAGAGACTAGTATATGTGATCAGATTTTAAGCTTTGGAATCAAGACTGTTTAGGGATTCAGATCACTGATTTTAGGTGGGATTAGCAATCAGGAATTAGTTTCATATAATGATCTCCCTAGTCACCCCTGCAGCCATGTTTAGCTTCGTCACACAAGGCTTCCTCATGATGAAGCTTATAAAACATGGCTGAAGGACTATATATCTCCTTAATTACTACATTGAAAATATTTATACATCTATACTATATCACACCTTGTTCATCACTTGTAACAATTCTGGACATCATTGCTCTGAATATTGGTACGCTACAACCATTGAACAGACCAGCTAGGGGAACTAAACACAAATAATAGAAACAAGTTAGATATATAAAAGTCACATTTCTCCTCTTCCAAACCCTACCCTTAGAGACATAGGCAGACAGGTACAAAAAGTATGAATTAATGATGTTTTCAATTGCAGTTAATTAAGGCACAAATTTGATACTAAAATTTATGAACAATAACTGTAAATCAGAGTGATTCTGGGCATATATAAGCTATGTAGCAACTGTTCCTACCTGGGAGGATAGCCTAAAAGTATGCACAATTGTATGACAATGAAAAACTCAGCACATATGAACACTGTCAAGGCACAGCAACTGGCACATCAAACATGCACAATCGTCACTGAACTTTTCACAGGCATACAAAATCTGTTCTATTTCTATAACCTACATGTATAACCGTAGGTTATAGCTAGCACACTGTATTGTGCAGCAGGCAATATGGGTTGTATTGTATAGCAATTAAGTTCAGTGCACATAATACAATGTAAATAGCCTACCCATGAACACTTGCAGATTTGTTTTTGAGAATCCCAATAAAACCAAAGAACCCATTTGTGTTAGAATACCAAGTCTAGCAATGGTTAATTCTGATAAACACATGCCCAATAGCTTAATACCCAATATTGCACCAAGGCCAATAGACAAATACCTCCATGCAGTAAAATAACCAACAAATTCAGGAGAAAAGCACAATGGTGTATGAAGAATGAACAAGACGATTACTCCAGAAACACCCATTAATGCAATTTGCATAAATGCACTACTAAATGTGAGCAGAAACAAATTTCGCTTTCCGCCTTCTCTTGGTGTAGTATATATATTATAGATTCGCTTCAAACTTTGACAGCTGAACAGTTTTTGTTTTACATCACTTTCTGCTGGATGTCTAGATTCAGGCACAAACAGCACAATATAGATGAGGGAAAATAGCAAACATCCCAGTATAAACCAGTAAGGTGTAATGAAACCACTGCTTTGAATCCAGACACCACTAGCTAATTGGCTTACCATTCCACCCATGAACGTAATGAGCTCTAGGACAGCTAAAACAGAAAATAAGGAACATTTTTTTTTCAGTAAAAGCTTGTAATATGTCTTAACACAAACTGAGTCTTTTTACATGACTTGTGTACATATCTTTATATACAAATACATGTATATTATATACTTTTTTATTTTATTTTATTTTTTATTTTATTTATTTCTTATTAATAACTAACAACAGAGAAAACAGAACACACACACACAATTTACAATTACAGTGCAACTACTCCAACCAAGGCCACCCAAACAAAATTTTCACAAATCATCCAATCACATTCAAGTATCTAAACAATAGAATTACAGGAAATTGATGATTCAGTAAATTTCACTGTCGAAATATAATGTCAAAGTGTCAACAAAAAACATCAGAATTATCTTGTATAGGGATTGAATAATTTGTGACAAATTTTTTTGGGTGGCCTTGGTTTGAGTAGTAGCACTGTAAAGATTGAGTGCCACTGACAATAAATGTGATACACAAGAAGACAATAGTCTAGCGCATGTATTAACTAGTTACTGCGGTTTTCAACTTTCTGCAAACTCAGACATTTCAACGGCTCGTTGTGAAATACGTTTTTAGCTGCCGTCAAATTAAACAAGGATTTAAAAGGTACCGACTAATTAGTTTTGATTGACGGCAGCTAAAAACGTGTTTCACAATAAGCTGTGTGAATGTCTGAGTTCGCAGAAAGTGGAAAACTGCAGTAATATTTATTATCATCATATTTATTACAGTGTGAATCAAAAAACTATGGACATCCAGTAATAATCTCAGAAATTGTGTATCGTTGATTGAGCAACCTCAAACAACTCCCTAACTGCAAGACGTTTGACTGATTTGTAAACATATAAACTTTGTGTAGTTAGAATCATTTCACATATACTATAAGTTCAACGAACAATAAATCTTTACAGAAATATTTCTCGGTGCCCACAGTTTTTCGATTTTGCACTGTAATAGTATCATCAACATGACACTGAAAATGATGTGTTTACATACCCAAACGTAGAGATCTTTGAGACTCATCTGTGGTATCAGCAATATAAGCCATTACACCCATAATAATGGTAGTAAAATAACCACATACACCATTGATTGCTCCACCAATGAACAACACATAGACAGGCCATTCCATATACATGACAAGTACAGTTATACCAGCCTCTATAGTACTTCCTAGTGCTGGAAGAAACAATGCTGGCTTTCTACCTCTTGTGTCACTCCAGCTACCAATCATTAAAGATGTGAATAGAGATGGTAGTGAAGAGAACATAACAACTCCAAGATGGACGTAGGACGATACAGATTGCACCTTTAAGAAGAAAAGACACTCAGATAAATTCCTTGATTTTGTCAAGGTGACTCTGTCAATATAATATAAATTATGATATGCCATAATTATACTTAATTGGCCTTTTCCATATCAAGCAAGGGACTGGGTACGAGTGTGAAAAACTAATTTGATTATGGTTCTAGATAAAATAACCCCGTCTCATATGGGATAGTAACCAAATAAATTATAAGCTTATGGAGCAAGTTCCAGAACATTTGGCTAAATAGAAAAAAAGTTATGAGCATCCAAACTCTGCCAAATTTACAGAGAAATGTATGGTGTCCTTCCAAAACGTCCTTTCAAACCATACATTCTTTGTATTTTCGGGGAAAAAAATACCATAATTTCATTGCAATTGGCACAAACTTGTTCAATCTTTCAATTCTTATCAATTTGTATTTGTTCTTTCCTGTGAAAGGGTTTATTTTGGAATTAACTTAATTTTGAGAAACTTGGTTCCAGTCCCTTGCCTGATATGAAAAAGGCTAATGATTTAGAGGTATGAAAAACCAAAGCTTGATACGTGTACACTATTATCAATTAAATATCATCATCACTGTCATCACCATCATCATGCATTATGTACATCATTATCATCATCGTTGTCGTGAATATGATCATTGACAATGCAATGCCATCAATTAAAATCACTCCCTAAAATCACCTTTATCATTATCATCACCATCATCATTGTTGTCACTTTCATTATCACCATCATCATTACCATCATCATCATCAATAGCTATTATCATATCATTATCCTCCTCAATGATCAACATTTCATAATTACCAATATCATCATCATCTTCATCATTGTTCACCATCATTGCATTGCTCCAGATCTCCCCGGGGGGAGCGGGGAAAAAGTACTGGGGATGCAGGGAAAAAGTACTGGGGATGCTCGTTGGAAATTTTCAAATATACCACTAAAAGATACCAAAAAGTGTTTTAAAACCCCTAACCCTAACCCTACCTACTATATATATTAACGATAGAAAAAACAAATAGACTAAACTTTCATCCCGACAAGCCTGTTTCGTGATTACTCACTCTTCAGGGGATTTATATATATTGCTATATATATATATGACTTTTTTTATATATATATATGACTTTTTTTTAAATATATATATATATATATATATCTTCTTCTTTTTTTTTCCTTTTTTTCTGGGGGTTAACCCCTTAAGGGTGTGCCTATGTGGTCTAATAGACACAGAAAGTTTGTCTTATCCATCATCATTCGCCTGATCTATTGACCATCCATCCCTAGTTGTTTTTCTAATTTGGTCCATTTCATGGAACGTTCATCAAATAGAATCTGTTTCCTCATATCATCATTGTCCAATCTACATATGTGGGCGAGGTACTTTAGTTGTTGTTGAAGACAGAATATTCTAATTGGCTTTGTATCAGTGATGCGACGTAAGTCCGCATTAGATAGTTTAAAACGCCATCCCAGGTCCTCATTCAGTTCGTCCTCATTCCACTCATCCTTCATTCTCCTATATCCACCCTTCACCATCCTTCTCAGAAACCCATGCCATACAACCTCAATCTTTGTTAGTTCTTTATTCGACAATTGCCAGGTCTGTACACTATAGAGCAGCCGTGATCTCACACATGCATTTAGGAACTTAACCCTGATGGGCATCTGTATATGGCGATCTGTGAGAACATGCTTAAGGTCGTTCCACTTCTCAAACGCCGAACCAATTCTAAGACCAAGAGTCCTCGTGTTCTCATTTGTATTCATGATTGTGTAGCCTAGATATTGAAAGCTTCTCACATTTTTTATGTTGGTGTCGTTTACTTGTACAAGGGTATCTCTGTTCTTAATATCTTCTTCAACATTGAATGCCATCGTTTCAGTTTTTGAGTATGACATTTGCAGTCCAAAACGGGTAAATGTCCGATCGTAGACCTGAAGGATGGTTTGTAGTTCCTCAGTAGACTCGGCAAAAATGGCTTGGTCGTCAGCATAAAGGAGCTCAGTTATTCTGTTCTCACCTCTCATTCTAGCGTTTCTTCGTAAGTGAACATCTAATTATATATATATATATATATATATATATATATATATATATATATATATATATATCAAATATACCAAATATATATATATATATATATATATATATATATATATATATATATATATATATATATATATATATATTAACGATAGAAA
Source organism: Metridium senile (assembly GCA_949775045.1). Lineage (NCBI taxonomy): Eukaryota > Metazoa > Cnidaria > Anthozoa > Actiniaria > Metridiidae > Metridium > Metridium senile. The sequence continues at coordinate 1,777,250 of OX459107.1, forward strand.
AAACAAATAGACTAAACTTTCATCCCGACAAGCCTGTTTCGTGATTACTCACTCTTCAGGGGATTTATATATATATATATATATATATATACACCTACATGTAATTGCAAGAACGTTGTCTTGACTTTTGTAATTTGGTGAGAAAGGAATTAATTAAAAGACAAAAGAAGATCACTCAAGCTTGCTTCTTGCAATTAGATGTTCACTTGTGTCAATCTTTATTTTAAATTCTATTACTACAACAAAATCGTTATTAATTAATATATTTTACCTCTTTCTCTAGCTCAATCATTGTATGATTTAATGTGGTATTTGCACAACTACTTGGTTTGTGAATGTCATATGGTAATCCTTTGGACTTGGCAATACGGGAATAAATATACTGCTGTATGACTGGTTGATGCATAAACAGAGCAAATCCATAGGCAAATATCACTGGTTCAACAGTGGTGAGCTGTCTGATGGAGAATTTCTTTTGCTGTCCCATGTTTGAAATATTTTATTCCTGGAGTATGAAACTGAAATAGAAAAGAGAAATATGATTATCTTAGAAAAAGAAAGACAATGATTAAATATATTCACTTACTGCGCAGTTCTTTGATACATTTTGAAAGATAGCTGTGACTTGACAGTGAAGTGAAACAAACAGTGAGCTTGCAATGATATACATGTAGAGACCTTTTTTAACAACGTTGGACAGTTATTTGTATGATGCTATCATTGCAAATTCATTGTTTGTCTCGCTTTAGGGCAAAGGCATGGTTATCTTTCAAAATGGCAAAGAGAACTGTTTGCGGGACCATTGAGCTAGTGAAGTGAGTGATGACGTATATATAAAGAGAGACTTTGATGTCATTCAAGTAACAAGATATAGGCGATATAATGATGATGCTGATGGTATATTTATACTGCATAGCTGGCCCTGGGGGATTGGGGAGAGGGGTGGAGGGATTGGGAAGAGGAGGGGGAGGGGAGGTGGAAGGGAAGGAAAGGAGTGCCTGCCCGCAAGGCCATGTATTTTACATGCTTACGGTCGCTGGAGACCGTAAACGCTGATTGGCTCATTATTGACAAATGATTGACAGACACTTACATATTTGGATCCTGACGGAAAACAGAACACACATTCATTCAGTTTCTTTGCTTATAAACATGGTAAATGTTTAAATAAAGTTTTGGTAGTGAACAACGAGTATTACTCAACTTTCAAGTAAGGTAAATTATTTTGGCCTGACGACAGCCGATCTATCCGATGAAGCAGATATGCTGTTATAATATGTCGGCCGGAGCCTCGGGGAACATTGAGATTCTCGGGAAACAAAACTAACTGTTTCCCTCGGAACCAGTCATTAAGTGCTTATTATCCCATGTCGTTCTTTGAATGCTAGATTTTCTATGAGGGTAATTTTTTTCACAAGAAATGGCGTATTCAAATAAGTTAAACTTATTAATAACCAACGTATAGACAAGGCCATGCAGTTAGTATCAAGCTGAGAAGTTCTGGTAAGCCCTTACTTCCGGTGCGTTATTTTTAATAGTGGGCGGTTAACTAAATAAGACAGCCTTGTGGGCAGGCTCTCCCTTCCTTCTCTCCCCCCTTCCCCTCCCCCCCTTCCCCCAGAGAGCCAGGCTACGCAGGCTATATTTATATTGATGATTATATCAAAGACTGGTGATAATGATCGACCATGATAATATACTAGTGAATGATTTGTAATGACAAAAAATACTTGCATAGAAACGTGATAGGTAATTAAGTTAATGATGATATTTAAGTTAATTAAGCAAAATAATGCAAGATAAACAATTAAAGCGACCTTTCTTTGATTTATATATATTGGCAATATTTTCATTTGGACGAATTTGAAAAATTGCGAAAGATTTTGATAATAAAAATATACATGATTTTGGTTAAAATCAGTGTTAAAATAAACTTTGCTATTTCAGATTGAATGACTTTTTGATTTTAAGCGTCAAGCTATAAGATTAATTGCAGCTTATTAAAATCACCAGCCATAGCTTTTCGTCCAAATAAAAGGGAAGATTTGTCATACATCAAATATAGAGATACCTACGTTTTATAATAACAGAGTTGATTTCCGATCGAAACCCCAGTAGAGCATAATTTCAGCAATAATAATGTCCTAGTTAGATCTTGCAGAGTAGTTTCTGTATGTGTTGTGCATGAGAGGGATCTAAATAAACTCGTGATCGTACGATATTCTTACTTGTGGGGGACCCATGGGGTATATAATGTACATTCAGTTCGCTGAAATAAAAACTGTTTTATTTAATTTGTCATTTAACAATACAATAAAGGGGCCACATATTATTGGTTTAAATAACTTATAACATATTCTTCTCCATTTTGGGAACATTTATAATTGTTTTCGCAAAACTATACTCAAGCAAACTATTCCAAACCCTCCCCTGACAGAATACCATGAGTCGACTAAGGGGACACCACTGAGTCTGATTTAGTTGACAAAACAAAATGGCGGAAGACTTGGTCAGTTCTTTAGAACGTTCATTGCAGGTTGATCTCTCCTTTAGTATTAATCATTTCATTTATATTTATTGATTGATTTGTATTAATAGTGCTTTATGTTGTTTAGTCGTGTATAACGCTTCTTGGAGTTGACTCGCTGGATAAATTCAAAGGACAAAGTATCGACAACAAAGCAGGCAAGTCGTTTTAGCTGCTCCGCATGTGAACGTTATAGTTGTTTCGACCAAAATCTTAACTAATTTAAAAGCTATTTAGCTTTGTTGATAAAATATGTCTATATGCTTTGTGATTCAAGTATGTTGAGAAATGATTAATTAAGATGTTAAAAGATCAAACTTAATTAATTCATTGTCAGAGTTTAATACAAATATACAAAATAATTTAGATCATTTTGAATAAGGATATTCTAGTATTAAACTTGTGGTGGCCGTTTTAATAGGTGTTGATGCTGCTATTACAAGATTTCTTGAATGTGCCAAACAGCTTGAAGAAGACTTTCTTAAAAAGCAAGCTTATGTCAGGGTGCACCATCCTGATGAAACACTGAAACAGGTAGAATAAAACATTCCAGGTGATCTCGCTTTGAAGTGCGCAAAGGATTGTTTGTCAAAACCAACAGTTCCAAAATGGTGACCCGAGACAGCAATGATTTTGGTTACTTTAAGGCATTCCCGTTTTGTTTTTATTCCTTTTTATTGCTAATAGAGCAGCAGAGGATTTGTTTGCCAAGTTGCATCTAACTTTTTAATGTAAAGTTATGTTATATAGAGGGTTAGCACAGTAAACAGCTCTCTCAAACAACACCATCTTGGAACTGCTGGCAATGCAACAAAAAATGCTTCTGATTGGCTTATACTAGCCGGAAGTGCCCATGCCAAATCACCTGGTTCTATTTTTCGTGTAGACAACACAAAGTCTGCGCACGGCATTATGGAAGCACTTGACAAAATATGAAGAATGATTAACAAGATTAACAAGCATAAGATAGGCACCGCCTGTAGCCAAGTGTCACTCCATCTTGTTAAGATTTCTCTATATTTTCTCAAGTGCATCTTTAGTGCAATTGGAGAGCAACTTTGTGTTTTTAATGATATTGGTGGTGGTTGTTGTGATGAAGGTGAAAGTGGCATTTGATTATTATAATTGTTTATTTGAAAATAATGGTGGTGATGGTGATCGATAGAATAATGATGTTGTTGTGGCAATGTTAATGATGATGGTGATGGTAGTTAAGGTCTTTGGTGGTGATTGTTGTCATGGAGATTATAATGGTCCATTGTAATTAGCATGATAATAATGGAGTGATGGTGATGAAAATAATGATGCAATGATCAGTAGTGGTCATAATGGTAGAAATAATGGTGATGATAATGGCAAAAATAATAGTGGTTATTCTAATAATGGTTGCGATAGCCAAAAGGATATCATCATTGTTTATCTTATATCATTCTCCTTTCTTCAGGAAATTACTCATCTCAGAACAGAAATCAAACAAAAGGAAGAACTACTCAGTAAGCTTTCTGAGAAAGTCACCAACTGGTCTAAAGTCAATGATGAGCTGCAGCGAAAACAAAAAGCAGAAACAAACATTTCAAATGGAGTCATACACATGACAAATAGCTAGTACCCAATAAGCTGAACATTGTGTTAAGCCACTCTATCAAGTTATTAGGGGAGGAAAACAAGCATTCATTGCAAAGTCATTGATTTCTTTCTCTGGCTTTCAAGTCACAAACTGAAAACGGATTTTATTTACCAGCAGCAAAGACTAACATTTATACATTACCAGTTGCGGTTTTCAACTTTCTGGGGACACAGACATTCAAACAACTAGTTGTGAAAGAAGTTTTTAACTGCTGCTAATTACGTGGCAAACATTTTATGTTTTTGATTGATAACAGCCAAAAACATATTTCACATCTAGCCTTTAGAATGCCTGAGTTTGCAGAAAGCCGAAAACCGCAATAACAAGAATATTAAGTATAAGTGGCACCAAGACAGGTCCAGGAAAAAGTTATTCTTGAAAACTTCAAACCGAGCTGTGTATATATTTTGTATTAAATACAATGAAAAGTATTTTTGTTATTGGTTGTAAATGTAATGTTTGCTTCTTGTTGAAGATCTATTAGTGCTTGAATGAGATCACCCCCATTACAAAGCAGCCAGGTGCTATGGGAAAGTCGATTGCCTCTTTTAAAACTAGAGTACAAATAGTACATCTGTGAAACATTAGTAAATACTAAATAGTACATTTTTTGATAATTCTATGTTTAATGTAGCACTATAGGTATTTGTATTTTTTTGGCATCGCAGTATAGGTGGGCGTACAGTGACAAATTTTGTTATGGTTTTACCAACCAACCATTGTTATAAGAACAAAGAAAATTAATAAATCTACTGTGAAAATGGTTGTCAAAATTAATTAGCATCACACTACCAACACGTGTAAACACTATACTCACCTATATTTTAGTATCAGTTAAAAGAAGCACAAGTGTTACAAAGAAAGATTTTATTTCAATAAAATCATTGTAATTTAACAAGTCCCAGTGTCACACATTAATCAGATAAATAGTGTAATAAGATGAATTAAGCAGTTGGTTCCTGTGTAGCCTTTGGTTTTCTGGACTTGTACATAAACATAAGACCAAAGACCACTCCATAGGTGGCAATTACAATCTGTTAAAACAAATCAAATTGTTGCTTTAGTATAAACCAAATGAAAGAAGTTGATTAAGATAGTTTCACTTGGGTCGCTTACCAGCATACATTGCATAAATTACTGAATTTCGTGGAGCATGAAAATCACACATTCAGACAATTTGATGTTTTTAACAATGTGAGTTGGTATTTACGCTCTTACTAAATCATTTCGGATTTTGTTCTATTTGTTTTATCGTAATAAGACTGACTGTGAATAGATTATAACACTAAAATCATAAAAAACAATGCAAAGCATGCTGGTAATCAAGGATCTTTAAGAGTGCACTTAGCAAATCCACGAAAAATAAATAGTCATTTAGAACATAATAAAGAAACAGCAAAACTTTCTTGCTGTAATGCCGTTATAAAGCACACAGGGATTATCTGATCACAATACAAGTGCTTCTCAACACTGACTGTGGTATCATACTAACTTATACTTAAATATTATTAGCAAAATATCGCTTTAGTGCCGCATTTGGATTACGAGAACAGATCCCAGAAAGCAAAAGTGTCCGGTGATAACTTATGGTGCAATACCTAATATTTACAACTGGTGAGTTTTGTAACAGCCATTATTATTAAAGTCACAAACAGAGATTATCCTATATACTCCTATACAAGTCTCAAAACTTCAGTTAAATAATAATATTATCAAGATAACATTACATTTCGTCTTCCCGCAGTAGTGTAAGCATTGAAGTAGACTTCAACTCCCTTGAGACCAAGATCTTCTGCGGTCGGATTGCTGGCCATTCGGCGTACAAGACTTGGACCACGAACTCTGAGCGCTCGAAGTGACGGAATTATCATCTTTCTCTGACAAAATAACGCGACAGTTAGATGTATGATCAACCTAAAAATTATTAACAGACACAACAACTTACATGTTATATGGATGAAATGCAATAAAACCGACAAACTACGTTTCGTCTTGCTGCAAATTCAAGATGGCTACCCGAGAACAGGAAGCCGCTGACAAAACCGATAACGGCTCAAACTTAGACCTCGTTCTCGCGCAGCAATCCACTAACACAGGAAGACCGTCGGTCGTCCGTCATTTTTAGGGAATTCTTTTTTTGGAAACAATGTTTGATATATTGAGAGACAGGTGAAACTTTGAGTTTTGCTTTATATCATATCCAGCATATTTTGTAGAGGAAATTTGAAAAACAAGTTCAATATGTAAAGCTGATATTCAAAAAGGATTTCTTTCATCATGACGACCAACCCCAAAATTCCGATGCTCCCGAGCGCCATTTTCTAATACTACAAGTTTCATAATCTTGTAAAGCGTTCAAAACTATATAACTTGGTCAAGTTTCAAGGTTGAAGATCATTTTGTTGCAGCGTTATGGGCTAGCAAACACGACGCTTTTTTTGGTAAAAATATATGTAGCGGACTATAAAGCAAGGATTCAGTTTATAATCACGATTCAGTTTATCATCATGCATATCACCTATAATAATAACGGACACAATTCACTTAAAGTCATAAAATGTCCCTGCTGTGAAGGGCGCCTGAAATATTGAGTGTGGTAATCATGTCATTGCTTTTCTAGCCTGCATAGCAGGCTATTGCTTTTCCGTTTGATATTGAATAATATATATATACATAAAGTCACTATATATTAAGAACTAACCCGCAGTATCAACAAGGAGGTAAAGGGCTGTTTCGAGAAACGTGACTTGACATTATCTATTGTCCGATCTAGTCCGTGAAACGTGATTCGTTCGCTTGAAATTAAATTTGTTGCTACTTTGTTTTGTTTTGTAAGAATTTCAAGCAAATTAAGAAAACTAGCCGGTATTATCACGATCTTGATCGTTCTTGATCAAAATGGCGTCTACAAATTCTTGACATTAAAAAAGGCTCAATTGGGTTTTTCATTAACCAATAGACCGATCCAAGGTTATTGCCGCCATCTTGTAGGGGGTGCAGAACTACTGGAGCGAGCAGTAAATATATGCAACTTTGAATTTATATAACTCCACTGGAAATTGCCGAATGTTCAATATAAACATTTTATATCAAAGATACTATGCATGGCTATACCTGAGATCAAACTAAGGTTGTTAAATCATGTGAGACGTATGTAAACGGCGATTTCAAATCTCCCTATATTTACTGTGTAATTCTATATCGCTGAAACAAAGTGTTTGTATGTAGATCTAAAATATTGATTACAGAGCCTGTAGCTCGTTTCCCAGCGCTATTGTTTGGATATGTTATAAACAAATGCAAAACCTTTGATAGGAAATTTTAACTGTGAAAATCCAATGAATTCGAAGAAAAATACGTACGTTCAAAGTGGTCCAAAATCACATACATTCTCTACCCGCCCCAGTAGTTTTGCACCCCTTGCAAGATGGCGGCAATAACCTTGGATCGGTCTATTAGATTTAATGCAAACAGCTCAACCCATTTAGAAATCAAGAGTGTTCCCATTGTATGATCACTTTGTTTTGTTGAAAAGCTGCATGAGAGACCGTATGCAGTCTAGGATGCAGCCAATAGTCAGACGAACTATTGTTTAAATAATAGAGGGTAATCGGACTCTATTGTTAGGGTAGAGGGATATATTTTGTGTGTTTGTAGGTGATTTGTGATATGAGCTCATATGTGGTCTAATACACGAATAGATCGAAATAGTGTAATGGTAAACCCATGCAGTTTAACATGACTCATCAGGGGCTAAGATGTTAAACTGTTGTCATTATGGTAGATGACAAACGTGTTTCATACTCCAAGGCCTTAGAGCTTAACCCAAAGTTAAGTCATTTGTTTCAATGCGTTATCTTGAGTGTCGTTTTATCAAACGAATATAGAAGTGCATGATCAAGCATGGATGAACAAATGGACAGCAACGCGCAAAAAGTATGGGCTTGTCTCTTTGGTATAGAAGCTTTGATCATCATATGTGGAAACGCTTTAGCTATCCGTATCTTTATGGGAAGAAAATTTATCATCTGTAAGTCATCGTATCTTTTGATCAATCTAACTGTTGCTGATATGCTTGTCGGCATTTCCTCTTTCTGCACGTTATTGGAGTTGTTATACGCTAGCAACAATATGTTTTCTTTTTGTGAAGACCCAGGATATAATCAAATCAACAATGTATCCTTCAGCTTTTCGATTTGCACCCTCGTTGCAGCATTGAATTCCCTCGCGTTGTTGGCTTTGGAAAGGGCTTTAGCTATTCTTATTCCGCTGCGTTTTCGCCGTGCAAAAACGATGCACTACATCTACTGCATTGGTTTATCATGGCTCCTCTCTATGTTAGTACTACTAAAGAACATTAACGATTGCTCACAAGGTCTCGCCAGGATTATTTTGCGTAATTTCATAATGTTTATTGTTTTTCTAAGTATTTCTGCTATTGTTTTGTCATACACTGTGATAGTTATAAAATTGAAATACCGACCATCACTTCAAATAAATTCAGCTATCATGCTTCAAAACATCAAGTTATCAAAGACGTTAATGTTAACAACGTTAGTTGCGCTCATTACTTGGCTACCAAAATTCATCGCGTACCTCTTGAAACGCGGATCAATAGCAATACCTAGGGACACTAGTCTTGTACTGGAATTGATAATATATAGCAATTCGTTTGCGAATCTATTTGTGTATGCATTTCGTATGCCTGTATTTCGAAAAGAACTGAAGAAGATGATAAGAGTACTTATTTGCAGAAACAGAATTGAAGTGAGCGAAGTTTTACATAGGCCTGTACCACTTGAGATGTTTACACCCAGACAAGAGAGCACTGTGTCTTGCAGCAAAGTAAATGTTACTCTTTAGAACATGCTTACTTATGGACATTGCTGACTAAAAAGAATTAAAGGATTCATTTAAACTATTAACTGGTTTGGACCCAAATGCACATGATCAGAATGATGAACTATGATTTTCCTCTTGTGTTTTGTCTTGATAAAGACTGTTAATGTTGATATCTTGGTCTTTGACATGCTGAGGGAATCTGAAGATTACTTAAACTCTAGACTGAAAACGCAGTAAAATATTCCAACGAAACAAGCTCGAGTCACCCTCGATAGATTAGTGTATTGTACTGTAAGCTGGTTGAAATTTGATCATGTGAGGTTTTGACAGAGAGAGGGAATAAGGAGAGTTGCATGTGCAGACGGAATGGACGAGCAAACATCCTCGGAGTGTTTGTGTAAAAGAAGGAACCAGGTGATCTCGCTTCGAAGCGCGCAAAGGATTGTTTGTCAAAACAAACAGTACTAGTGAGTTCCAAAATGGCGTCTCGAGACAGCAACGATTTCGGTTATTTTAGCATTTGCGTTTTGTTTTTATCCTGTTTTATTGCTGATAGAAAAGCAGAGAGCTTTTGTTGTTCAAGTTAAATATAATTTTTTAATGTAAAGTTATGTTAAGGATGTATTGATAGAGGGTTAACACGGGAAACAACTCTCTAGGACGACGCCATGTTGGAACTGTTGGCGATACAACAAAAATGCTTCCGAATAGCTCATACTAGCCGCGGAAGTGCGCGCGCGAAATTACCTGTGACTGTTTTGCAATCTACTCACACTCAGGTCCGGATGATCATTGCATAAGTGGTCAATGCTGATGAAAAAATAAATAATATTGGCTCTGGTGATATATCCGTGTTTAGCCTCTTCACGCAACACAGAGGTTAAGAGGGCGTCTCCGTAAGAACGGACCACTCGGTCTGGGATCCAAAAAAAGATTTCCCTTAAATTTATACCATCGAAAGTACTATCTATCCATATTACAAAACTGGACTTAGAATTGTTCTAAATAAAATATTTCGGCCGCTAAGCGAATTTTCGTACATCGACCCAAAAACCGCCGAAGGACACTGATTTTCAAGTTCGCAGAGGACTACTTTCAAAGTCCGTTTTCTCGGCTTTTTCTTCAAATGAAAACTTATTTTTTGGGTCTAAACTATGGTTTCAGTTGATGTCTCGCCTGACTAGAAAAAGCAAAATATTTCTTTAGGATGTACCGAATTACGAAAAGTGACTATAAATTTATCGAGACTACCGCTATGCATAACACGAAAAGCAAAGTAGAATTTAGAATTTAAAGTTTTTTCTTAAGTAACCTTGAACAGTAGGAAATAGTATTTCTTTCAAATACGAACAAATACGTCTACGTCATCATGTACAGTTTTTATGACCCATGCACAAAAACTATTTACATGCACATATTGATGTTGTAAGAAAAAATTAAACTGGGAGCTCCGCCTATAGGTATTACCTAATTTGTATATTATTGGCATAATTAGATATTTGAGCTCCATTGAAATTTCACCACAATAATGTTGTTGTTTTTTTGAAAAAATATGCATAAGTATATGCCAAAGTCAAGTTGTCTAACAACATTGACATTTAAACTAATATCTATATTTAGAAAATCCTCGTTTATTAATCTTGAAACATGATTCTTATATTAAGTTGGATAAAACCTGGATGGCTTTTATTTATTTTAACTGAGTTGTTTTATGAGATTATACAATAATGCACGATACAAATATGATTCGCTTGATACGCTGTGGAAGCTAGAGAGGAACTACTGAGTTGGTCAAGTAAAATGAATGCCATAACGATATATCAAACCAATCAACACAGGAAGCCCAACCGCGCGTTCTAAGAATAACAAAATGTTAATTTTATTGGCTTTCTTAGCTTGGTGCGTAGCCTGTGTTACAGCCGGAATTTTTCTCTAGCTCGAAAGTCCGTCTGTGAATCAGCGCAACGAACCGTGTTCTGGCCCCCAACGAACTACACGATTATATATACTCGATGCTGACTGGCTTTCGATGATGCTCTTTCTTACACGAACTCTCATTGGACAATTCAATACTTCCGGTTATGTTGAAATATTTTGTTTTTTCTAGTCAGGCGAGACATCAAACCATAGTTTAGACCAAAAAACTAAGTTTTCATTTGAAGAAAAAGCCGAGAAAACGGACTTTGAAAGTAGGCTTCTGCGAACTTGAAAATCAGTGTCCTTCGGCGGTTTTTGGATCGATGTACGAAAATTCGCCTAGCGGCCGAAATATTTTATTTAAAACATTTCTAAGTCCAGTTTTGTAATAAGGATAGATAGTACTTTCGATGGTAGAAATATAAGGGAAATCGTTTTTTGGATCCTAGACCGAGTGGTCCGTTCTAACGGAGACGCCCTCTTAACAACGACTACAGGGATATGCATGTCAATTCACATAATAGAGTAAATTGTCTTTTACTTTCATGTACAAGTTGATTTGTTAGAAAACACGATCGAATCACGGGGTGAAATTCGTTATTTTCACGAATCAATCACTTATTTTAGCCCGAATCACGCGTCAGTTGGCCACCCTGACCATGATGATGATGATCGTTGGCGCAGATAAGGGTCATTAAATAACTGCAGCATTAAATGATAGTTTTTAAGAATACTTCGTCTTAATCGTCCAAAGCTGCACTGCATGAAGAGTTCCTCCAGGCCAACTTAGACTTTGGTGGAAAGAAGCCAACTTGCAAATGATCATTGTTAATAATGGATAATTAAAATTAAGAAAGGAAAACATGACAAGTCATTAAATGAATAGAGTAAAGTTAACAATAAAATATGCATTCTTAACACAAATGCTTTGTTTTTTATTGTTTATGTACAACCAATCTCATACACATCAGTGAAAGACGTAAAATCCACTGTACCCGGTAAATGGTACATCTCTATTATACGAATCCCGCAACAAGGCCGTTAACTCCCCTTTCGAGGTACATGAACACACCCTCGATATGCTAAATGCAAAACCCGGTAGTGATATATATATATATATACGGGTTTATGAACGTAAAATACTCGGAACAATGAAATTTTCCCCGGTTGCTTATAAATAACGTCAGGCAAAATGGCGTCTACAAATTCTTGACATGAACAAGGCGGAATTGGCTCAATGCGCGCAAAGGATTGTTTGTCATAACGAACAGTTCCAAAATGGCGCCTCGACACAGGGACGATATCGGTTACTTTTAGGCATTTGCGTTTGGTTTTTATTCTTTTTTATTGCTGATAGAGCAGCAGAGAGCTTTTGTTGTCCAAGTGACATGTAATTTTTTTAATGTTAAGTTATGTTAAGGACGTATTTCATTTTATAGAGGGTTCACACGGGAAACAACTCTCTCGAACGACGCCATTTTGGAAATTAGCTTGGCGTCGTGACAAAAATGCTTCTGATTGGCTTATATACTAGCAGGAAGTGCGCTCGCGAAATCAACTGCGTTTCTCATGAATCAATGAGATTTAAATAATGTTTACTTTTTTCGAATCGAAGTTGGTTTTGTTCAAAAGCTGCTCGAGGGAACGTCTGAAGTCCAGGTTGCAGTGCAAACTTTTTGGATTTATTGATTTATCTCCTTCAACATTTACAAAATTATGTAGATAAATCTAATTTATAGATAACGTTTATAGATAAAGTTTACAAAATTATGAAGATAAATCCAATTTATCACACTAAAAGAATTAAAGAAGGAGAAAGGATGAACTACTGATAGTTACCTAATTAATTAATTAAGTGCCCTTTTCTCAAGTTTAAACTGATAAATGAACATCAGTAAAACAGTGAACAGAAAAAAAATTGTATATATACACCTACTTGCAGTAAGGTTGTTATACAAAATAGAACATTTGTCACATAGAAAATAGAACATTTGTGATTTAGTGCGAAAGGAATTAATTAAAAGACAAAAGAGAGAGTTCAGGTTGAGTGATCTTCTTTTGTCTTTTAATCAATTCCTATCATACTAAATCCTAATGTTCTATTTTCTTTATAACAAATGTATATTTTTGTATGACAACCTTACTGCAAGTAGGTGTATATATGAGTAATTCTAAGCACTTATTGGATGAGGTTTTTGTGATATCCGGGCCTCGGCTGATTACACTTGCCTCGTCCTTGATTATTTCGTATATCACAAAACCCGAATTCAATAATTGTTTTATAATACATTGTTTTGCATTGTAACAAAAGATTAATCAAAGAAAAGATTGCAAACTAAAACTTTATTGCGTTACAAAATTTACGCTGTTTGCCCAAGCGGTCATTGTTTTTGGTGCCTTTTGTCAACAATGCATTGCGGGCGCAACCTACAGATTAGTGTTAAGCTTGATTTCTAAAATAAAATGTATACTATCATATCGACCAATCAGAGCAAAGACTGTAAGTACAATGTATTATAATAATAGGTATTTGTATAGGAAATTACACCTATGTTCTCGAAGAATTAATGAAAAATACCGCGCGTATTTGATGAAAGTGGCTTAATACCACTAGTGCGTAGCACGAGTGTTATTAATTCACTTTCATCAAATACAACCGGTATTTTTCATTAATTCTTCGAGCACATAGGTGTAATTTCCTTTTGATATCACATATATAAAAATACGAGTTTCTGAGAATAAAAGTGCAGGGCAATGAATCAATTTGAAAGCATCAAAGTTCCCGGATGTGTGCAATTAATTAATTGCACGGTATTAAGAAAAAATTCACAGTTCGTCAGCCAATCGGAATCGAGTATTTTTTATAGATTTGATATTAGTAAAGTAATTTGTAAACATATATATTGAGATTAATCTTAATATTGGTTTAGATAATCAGTTTGTTGTAAACCTTTTTTGAATAGTTTTGTTTAGATGTAAAGAGGTATATCATTCCAAAAATATCTTCCAATAATAGTTTAATAGAATTTAAAACATCTGTTTAAGGTAGTACCGGATACTTGGATTTCTTCAATGAATTTTTTTATAAATCCTGTCATTTATAGATCATTGTTAGGCAAGTCAAAAAAACGTGAAAAAAAATTGGGGTCACCGTATTGGTTATAGAGTTATAAGATATAGTAAAAGTAGGTTTTTGCAATAATTTGCGGTGATTTGCTCAAAAGTACCTATTCAAAGCAGTCAAGAGAATGCGAACGTATTCTGCTAGGAAAAGCATAATATTATATCAAACGATAGTACTAAGGGTTATCTAACATTTCCTGTTATAAAAATCATTGAATCATTTCCAAATATGGGTATAAGTGAGCCATAGAAGCACAATTATACGCCAATTACGCACACTACATGTGTATAGAGTTGTACCATTTGTAAAATTTCAGAAAATCCAATCATTGAATATTTTATTTTTTATTCTAAATCGTAAGAGTAGTAAATGCAGTCTTGAATAAAAAGGAAAAAAATGGGGGTCCCCGTACTAATAGGCGAGTTATAAGCGACCGAATCCATTTTTTTGTTAAAAAAAAAACACGGCAACGGTCCGCGCGGGACTGTGTTCTAGTACTTTAAACATCTGCTTGAAACTTGTTAAATTATCCTTGTCATCTCCAGAAACCCTAAAACCTATTTTGTATTAGTTTTACGACTAAAGACGTCAAAATCATATTTTATCTATTCATTTTTACAAAGTTGTAAATTTGTTGTTTTGAGACAAAACAGCGACCTTGTCAGGTAGTGAAAATCTGAGCATGTTTCGAAAAATGTCCCATTTTACCTCCAAAGTTGCATGACATGACATAATACTTTCTTAAGTTATAGATAAGGATTCAAATTAAAATATTATTTAGATAAATTTTCAAAAAAACGCAAATAAATGATGGAAAACGAGATGCGCGAAATGGATGCGCAGTAGCAAGTATCCGGTACTACCTTAATTGGAGAGCCGAAAGACTGCTGTATAAATGCGTTGAGTGTCTTTTTATCAATAAACGAATTATAGAAGTGATCATGCATGGATGAACAAATGGACAGCAACGCGCAAAAAGTATGGGCTTGTCTCTTTGGTATAGAAGGTTTCATCATCATATGTGGAAACGCTTTAGCTATCCGTATCTTTATGGGAAGAAAATTTATCATCTGTAAGTCATCGTATCTTTTGATCAATCTAACTGTTGCTGATATGCTTGTCGGCATTTCCTCTTTCTGCACGTTATTGGAGTTGTTATACGCTAGCAACACTATGTTCTCTTCTTGTGAAAACCCAGGATATAATCAAATCAACAAAATATCGTTCAGCTTTTCGATTTGCACCCTCGTTGCAGCACTGAATTCCCTCGCGTTGATGGCTTTGGAAAGGGCTTTAGCTATTCTTATTCCGCTGCGTTTTCGCCGTGCAAAAACGATGCACTACATCTACTGCATTGGTTTATCATGGCTCCTCTCTATGTTAGTACTACTAAAGAACATTAACGATTGCTCACAAGGATTTGTCAGGAATCTTTTGCGAAGTTTTATGATGTTAATTATTTTTGTAAGTATTTCTGCTATTGTATTGTCATACACTGCGATACTTATAAAAGTGAAATACCGACCATCACTTCAGGTTAAAAACTCCGCGATAATGCTTCGAAACATCAAGTTATCGAAGACGTTAATGTTGACAACGTTAGTTGCGCTCATTACTTGGTTACCACGATTCATCACATACATCTTGAAACGCGGGTCAGTATCTACAGATCATGACACTAGTCTTGTACTGGTAATGATCATATATAGCAATTCTATTGCGAATCTATTTGTGTATGCATTTCGTATGCCTGTATTTAGAAAAGAACTGAAGAAGATGATCAGGATTATTACCAGAAATAGAATTGAAGTGAGCGAAGTTTTACATAGGCCTGTACAACTTGAGATGTTTACACCCAGACAAGAGAACACTGTGTCTTGCAGCAAAGTAAATGTTACTCTTTAGAACATGCTTACTTATGGACATTGCTGACTAACAAGAATTAAAGGATTTTAAACTATTAAACTATTAACTGAAATGGTTTGGACCCGGATGCAAATTTGAACTCATGTGGACTCCAGGTGTAAATGATAATGATGAACTATGATTTTCCTCGTGTGTTTTTTTTTTCTTGATAAAGCTACTGTTAATGTTGATCTGGGTCTTTTACATCCTGAGGGAGGATTACTAAAACTCTAGACTGAAAACTCAATCCGAAAAAAATATTCCGAGGAAGCCGAGAGGAAACAAGCTAGTTGAAATTCGTAAAAATGCTGAATTTGTAGCCAGGATTCATATTAAAATACAAATTGGTTTGACTCTGGCCTGATTTTGGTTAAATTTATTTAGACGTTTCGATCTATACTTAAACCTTCATCAGTGATCGTTACAACTGAGTGATTCGTTATAATATATGTTCTAGAATTTACAATAATTATATTTAGTATAAATACGCAGGTGATTATAGAAAATCGCGCGCGCTGATTGGTTTGCTATCTCGGATTATCAGCCGATAATCACCTTTTCGGACAAAATGGCTGCCAGTAGTCGTTTTGTCACTGTTAGCGAAGATGAAATTGAAAACTTTAAAGAAAATGCTGTCCCAAAATCGACTAAAGAAGCTACAAAGTTTGGTGTCAAGCTATTGAGGTATCATAGTAAATTTTTACGTTTTTTTTTTTTGTCATTAAGCGAGACAATGCCAGCCGGACACTTTCGTGTGACGGTCGCGCTTTTAAAAAATAAAATATTTTCACTTTGAATGCTGTTTCCTTCTTTCTTTTTTGAAATAATCACCTTTGTATTTATACTAAAACGATTATTCACCTCAGGCAAAGTGATTATCGGTGAATATTTACCTCGTAGCTCGAAGACTCACCGCTCGGTAAATATTCACCGATAATCACTTCGCCTTCGGCGAATAATTGTTAAATATATTTTAGGTATATAGCAATATGATCATTTCCTGAATTTTCATCAAGTTCAGAGTTTAGTTGGAATTCGATAAAGTGTAGTTTTTGGGTAGAGAAAATGGGGAGAGATGTCAAGACGGGCGACCAAACTCCACTTCATGTTTCCTTTAAGTTTCCGAGTGGGAACTATACAATTAAGCTTTGCAATTTACTTAATACACTCAGGTCCGGACGATCACACTAATGGTTTTTGTCAATGAAAAAGGAATATTGGTTCATGTGATATACATAACAAGTCGTGTTTTAAAAGCCTCTTCACCGTGATACTCGTAAGGGATATATTATAGTGTTAGGTTTGTTAGAAAACACTTGGGTAGGTCTGAGAGCCCTCAAGACTAAAAGAGAAGAAATACTCATCTAAGGCTCGTGCTACTTGAACATTTCTCATAATCCTACAATACACCAATGATAATCAGTCTATCAACTCACTAAATCAAGTAGAGCATGTAGAGCAACACTCAAGAATATAGTGTATAAAGAAATATCTTTATTGAAAAAAATAAGGTCTGAGAGCCCTCAAGACTAAATGAGCAGAAATACTCATCGAACGGAAGGCTCGTGCTGCTTGAACATTTCTCATAATCCTACAATACACCAATGATAAGCAGCCTATCAACTCATTAAATCAAGTAGAGCAACACTCAAGAATATAGTGTATAAAGAAATATTTTTATTAAAAAAAATAGATACATGAACACAGACTAACTGTACAGCAGTCCCAGAAAAATGCTTACAATATTAAAGAAATGCAAAAGGAAGTTAAGCCTCACCAAAAGTTCATCAGTAACGAACTTCTGGCCTCACTTGATATACATGCACTTATTTCAGGAAAGATTGACGGAGTGGACGGTGAATAGAGAATGGCGACCGAAAGGAATGGGGTGTATATATTATATATTATTTTTTATACATCTTGAAAAAACGAATTTACTGCACAACACCAGCCCCATATCGTAAAGAAGACCTTAGAAATTGATAAAAATGTGCTTAGCAATCCAGAAAAACGCTAGGATATTTTGTATGCGTACAAATCCTTACGGTCTTGCATTCGCCGTTCGCCATTCGCCGTAGACATTCGGCGCATCTGCGGCTCTGGCTCCATTATCGACACAATTGAAACATATTACCGATATTGAAACTGAACAGCTACAAAAAATCATTTTCAAACGTATTGAATTCAACAAATGGATCAACACAACATATCCACGGCCAACCAAATTTGTAATGTCAAATTGTATAACTTCTTTGGCTAAATACTATACTGTTAATAACGAAGTCTAAACAAATATTTCATGTCTGCGGACGCCTCTGCATGGTAACGCTTTTTTACTTGTTCTATAACTTTTTACTTGTTCTATTTTTAACTTCTATCGTCTAGATAAACATCAACATTAAACATTAAACATCAACATTAAACATTAAACATCAACATTAAACATTAAACATCAACATTAAACATTAAACATCAACATTAAACATTAAACATCAACATTAAACATTAAACATCAACATTAAACATTAAACATCAACATTAAACATTAAACATCAACATTAAACATTAAACATCAACATTAAACATTAAACATCAACATTAAACATTAAACATCAACATTAAACATTAAACATCAACATTAAACATCAACATTAAACATTAAACATCAACATTAAACATTAAACATCAACATTAAACATTAAACATCAACATTAAACATTAAACATCAACATTAAACATCAACATTAAACATTAAACATCAACATTAAACATTAAACATCAACATTAAACATTAAACATCAACATTAAACATCAGTTAAACATCAACATTAAACATTAAACATCAACATTAAACATTAAACATCAACATTAAACATTAAACATCAACATTAAACATTAAATTCCGTTCAATAAATGATAAAATTAAACATTAAATTCCATTCAGTAAACGGTAAAATTAAACATTAAATTCCGTTCAATAAATGATAAATATAAACTTTAAATTCCATTTAGTAAATGGTAAAATTAAACATTAAATTCCATTCAGTAAACGGTAAAATTAAACATTAAATTCCGTTCATTAAATGGTAAAATTAAACATTAAATTCCGTTCATTAAATGGTAAAATTAAACATTAAATTCCGTTCAGTAAATGGCAAAATTAATTATTATAAATTCCGTTCAGTAAACTGATAAAGTTAAACATTAAATTCCGTTCAGTTAATGATAAAATTAAACATTCAATTCCGTTCAGTAAATAGCAAAATTAAACATTAAATTCCGTTCAGTAAATGATAAAATTAAACATTAAATTCCGTTCAGTAAATAGTAAAATTAAACATTAAATTCCGTTCAGTAAAAGGTAAAATTAAACATTAAATTCCGTTCAGTTAATGGTAAAATTAAACATTAAATTCCGTTCAGTAAATAGCAAAATTAATTATTAAATTCCGTTCAATAAATGATAAAATTAAACATTAAATTCCGTTCAGTAAAAGGTAAAATTAAACATTAAATTCCGTTCAGTAAATGGTAAAATTAAACATTAAATTCCGTTCAGTAAATAGCAAAATTAAACATTAAGTTCAGTAAATGGTAAAATTAAACATTAAATTCCGTTCAGTAAATGAAAAAATTAAACATTAAATTCCGTTCAGTAAGTGGTAAAATTAAACATTAAATTCCGTTCAGTAAATAGTAAAATTAAACATTAAATTCCGTTCAGTAAGTGGTAAAATTAAACATTAAATTCCGTTCAGTAAATAGTAAAATTAAACATTAAATTCCGTTCAGTAAGTGGTAAAATTAAACATTAAATTCCGTTCAGTAAATAGTAAAATTAAACATTAAATTCCGTTCAGTAAATAGTAAAATAAAACATTAAATTCCATTCAATAAATAGTAAAAGTAAATAACTTAACAAAATCAGACAAATTGGGTGCATGCAGGATTGCGAAGTCATATAGTCCCATTTCAAATACAATACGATCTAATGATTGGACTACAAAATATTAGATACTGTTAATTACCTGCAAGTCTTTATCTTTATCTGCATTAGCACCACAATATATTATGACCTTACACAAGTATATACACCTATATATAACTATAAGATCCTCATTGGAAAAGAAATGTGTTCTTTTGTTGTTATTTGAACTGGTTACGTTGCCATTCCATATTTGTTATTGTTGTCGTCCTTATAGTTCTATACTATTAGAAAAGTTCCGTTTTATTTGTTTGCTTCGCTAGCATTGTTAAGCGTTTTTATTTATTCATGTACTGCTTATCTATTTATTTGTATGTTTTATATAGATGTTTTAATATTTCATATTGAAGCGCAATGCTGTTTGTGTACAATAAAAATTTTAGATATTTATATATTAATCCTCGAAGGAGGAGGAGCGCCTAGCTTGAAGGCTGCTCAGAAATTTTATTCTCGTCAAGCTGTAACTCTAGTACATTCTACAAGCAGTAGATAATTAACACTGTTTGACATTTTATTATTATTATTGTCATTTTAGTTTAATATTTAGTTGTTTTTAAGACCCCCTGTATGCCCCCGTAAGGATTTTGTTATAGAGCGAAAACGCTAGAACCATAAAACAAAATCAAATTGTTAGTGTGTAATAGTTCTTATTTAGCAACTATTAGTCACTATCAAAGACAAGTAAAGTTGTAATGAGGTATTGTTTCCTTTTGTATCTGATGTTTTTGGTTAAGTGATACTGACTAAATAGTCACTAAATAAAAACTATTAGTTATAGTAACTATTTTGTTTTTATTTCAATGGTTCTAGTGTTTTCGCTCTAGAAAGAGACGGGGCCGCCGAACACGGAAGAAGAAGAGAAGATCATGAACTGGCCAGAACTGGCCATAATCAGTCCTTCGAGAAGGCGACTTATTACTCTTAATTATAACTTCTTATTTCACAAGGTCGACGGATATCAACCCACAGTGTAATAAACATCTTTTAATGACATGCTGAGAGCATGATAACGTTTTCATTCGCGAGCTTTTCGTATTTTTCATAACTCAAAGTTAACTCAAAGTTAACACAAAATTCACTCAAAGTAACTCAACCTCTAACTCGATGAATATAGGCACTCTCAGTTTGAGTATATTAAAGGACTTGATTTGATTTAATTAAATTACTGATTATATTATATTTTACATTTTAAACTTCTTAGCTTTAATTGTTTTAAATAGTATCTTAGAAACTTAATAGTAATACTGTATTTTTGTAAATATTTAACTATCATATTTTAACATTAAGATTATAAAGCGCCTCTGGACGTTTTGGCTACATATTAAATATGAATTCATATAATGGTAATCGAATTTTTGAAAACCAAAAAAAGCAAAACTTTCTTGTTCTTTCAAGTTACCGTTCATAATATACATCTGGAATTGAAATAGCAATGAGTTTTTTCCTTGTCGACTGCATAAAATTAATAAATGATAAAATTAAACATTAAATTGCGTTCAGTAAATGACAAAATTAAACATTAAATTCCGTTCAGTAAATAGTAAAATTAAACATTAAATTCCTTTCAGTAAATGACAAAATTAAACATTAAATTCCGTTCAGTAAATGATAAAATTAAACATTAAATTCCATTCAATAAATGACAAAATTAAACATTAAATTCCGTTCAGTAAATAGCAAAAGTAAACATTAAATCCGTTCAGTAAATGATAAAATTAAACATTAAATTCCGTTCAGTAAATAGTAAAATTAAACATTAAATTCCGTTCAGTAAATGACAAAATTAAACATTAAATTCCGTTCAGTAAATAGCAAAATTATACATTAAATTCCGTTCAGTAAATGACAAAATTAAACATTAAATTCCGTTCAGTAAATGATAAAATTAAACATTAAATTCCGTTCAGTAAATGACAAAATTAAACATTAAATTCCGTTCAGTAAATGATAAAATTAAACATTAAATTCCGTTCAGTAAATTATAAAATTAAACATTAAATTCCGTTCAGTAAATGACAAAAGTAAACATTAAATTCCATTCAGTAAATAGTAAAATTAAACATTAAATGCCGTTCAGTAAATAGCAAAATTAAACATTAAATTCCGTTCAGTAAATAGCAAAAGTAAACATTAAATGCCGTTCAGTAAATGGTAAAATTATAAACATTAAATTCCGTCCAGTAAATGGAAAACTAAACATTAAATGCCGTTCAGTAACTGATGACAAAATCAAACAAATTGGGTGCATGGGCTCTCGAAGTTTCCCTGATATTAATTAAAAGTATCATTCTTTCCGAAGCTAGGTTTCCAGATTTTAGATTCTTTCTTATATGGCCATGGTGAGCATCCACAGCTTTTAGGATTGCGAAGGCATATAGGCCCGTTTCAAATACAATACGATCTAATGATTGGACTACAAAATATTAGATACTGTTAATTACCTGCAAGTCTTTATCTTTATCTGCACTAGCACCACAATATATTATGACCTTACACAAGTATATACACCTATATATAACTATAAGATCCTCATTGGAAAAGAAATGTGTTCTTTTGTTGTTATTTGAACTGGTTACGTTGCCATTCCATATTTGTTATTGTTGTCGTCCTTATAGTTCTATACTATTAGAAAAGTTCTGTTTTCTTTGTTTGGTTCGCTAGCATTGTTATTAAAGCGTTTTTATTTATTCATGTACTGCTTATCTATTTATTTGTATGTTTTATATAGATGTTTTAATATTTCATATTGAAGCGCAATGCTGTTTGTGTTCAATAAATCATTATATATTTTAATCGTCGAAGGAGGAGGTGCGCCTAGCTTGAAGGCTGCTCAGAAATCTTATTCTCGTCAAACTGTAACTCTAGTACATTCTACAAGCAGTAGATAATTAACACTGTTTGACATTTTATTATTATTATTGTCATTTTAGTTATTTAGTTGTTTTTAAGAAGGATTTTGTAAGGATTTTGTTATAGAAAGAGACGGGGCCGCCGAACACGGAAGAAGAAGAGAAGATCATGAACTGGCCATAATTCCTTCCTTCCTTCGGCTACTTATTACTCTTAACTTCTTATTTCACAAGGTCGACGGATATCAACCCACAGTGTAATAAACATCTTTTAATGACAAGCTAAGAGCATGATAATGTTTTTATTCGCGAGTTTTTCATATTTTTCATAACTCAAAGTTAACTCAAAGTTAACACAAAATTATCTCAAAATTAACTCAACCTCTAACTCGATGAATATAGTCACTCTCAGTTTGAGTATATTAAAGGACTTGATTTGATTTAATTAAATTACTGATTATGTTATATTTTACATTTCAAACTTCTTAGCTTTAATTAAATAGTAATTTAAAATTAAACATTAAATTCCGTTCAATAAATGGTAAAATTAAACATTAAATTCCGTTCAGTAAATGGTAAAATTAAACATTAAATTCCGTTCAATAAATGGTAAAATTAAACATTAAATTCCGTTCAGTAAATGACAAAAGTAAACATTAAATTCCGTTCAGTAAATGGTGAAGTTAATAATTAAATTCCGTTCAGTATTTAATGATAATAATACGTACTGTATTTTTGTAAATATTTAACTATCACATTTATGAAATGAATATGCCGTTTAAGGACTACATAAACAACATGAATTCATATAATGGTAATAATGATAATAATGATAATAAGAATAATAACGACTTTATTTGATAAGGGTAGCACGTAATATCCCAAGGCAATTAAACTTGTGGCCCTAGAAAACCAAAAACAAGCAAAACTTTCTTGTTCTTGCAAGTTACCGTTCAAAATAGACTTCTGGAATTAAAATAGCATTGAGTTTTTTCCTTGTTGACTGCATAAAAGCGATGATTTGGACTCTTTATTTCACAGTTCACTGGAGTCCCATGCAAGAAGAACTTTTCTAAACTGAGCCAGAGGTACGTAGTAAATCATAATTTAATATTTGAAATAATTTAAGCTTTTTGCTTACTCAATTTATATAAATTCTCACATTTATATTAATAACATTTTCATTGTTATATCATTTGATTTAATTAAATGCCCGTGTCCGACAAGCTAAATTTCAAATATCTTCTAAAGTGGTTTAAAACTTTTGTTTGAAATATAGTTACCGATTTTAATTAACGGTACATGCAACCTGCAGCTGCAGATATATACTCAATTACCAACTCTAACTTTATATTTCTCTATATCTTTAATGTTATAATTCTTTTTCCAGATATCCAGAACTACAAGATGAATTTCAAAGTCCTTGCGGTGTTGTGTCTCATTCTAGTACTTGTTGTACCAGACTCTGACAGCTGGCGCCGTCGACGTCGACGTCGTACTACGTCATGTCGCTACTACTGTTACAATGTGTATTACTGCCGATATATCTCTGGCCACGGTTATTACTGCGGTTATGTGCGCCGATGTTATCGGGTGTGTGGCAAGAGAGACGAGCCAGAGCAACAAGTGGTAAGAATTTATATATATATAATCAAGCCGATCGAAAAAAACCCGGCTATAATTTCTCATCTCGCTCAGTTTGTCAACTAAATATTTCTAATCCGTCAAAAATTACAAAAATAGAAAAGTTAAAGTTCCCTTCTAACGTGTAGTTTTGGTTTTTTGATTAGAAGTGCATGTCTGGATTGTAAAATATTATGCGGATTCTAAGTTTCTAAAAGCCGTTATTACTGAAATTTTCCACACAAAAAATCACAATTAATGATATTCAAAAAACTGAGATTTGTCATATGAGTTGCTGTTGGGTATTAGTTGCAAATGAGATAAAAAAGGCTGTTACAGATTAATTTCACAACATGCATGTGCAGTTCTACATATTCCTATATATTTTAAAGTTTTGAAAGTCCACTGATTACGAAATTGTCCACAACTAAATGTTGCTCAAATTAATTTCGACAAACTGCTTAACCTTCAAGAGCAAAACTTTCACTTGGTCTATTTTGTACACCTTTATATTCTTTTTCCATCTACAGTTTTTAATGTTTTTCATTTGCGTTTCATTTTTTAGGAATCCGATGAAGCAAACAGCCCGTCATCGTCTGGGAAAGACAAGTCCTACAAGGTACCACTTCCTTACAAGTTCAACGACTATGACAAGAACAAAGATGGCCGTATTGACTACGCAGAGTTCAAGAAGACTTTGCCTCCTGTTCATAAGGACAAAGAGATAAGAAGCGGTTTCGATATGGCTGACAAAAATGGTAATTATAATGCTAAGTTTTTGATTTACTTTTAGATATCGCTAGTTTAGTTTGATATTGCTGATTAGAGCAGGCTCCTGATTAGAGATGCTCAATGTTTGATTGTACTAGTTGTGCATAATGATAATGATGAATAAACTGGATAATGGCGGACTATTGAATAGAATGACAGTTGTGATGATGATAACAACGATAATGATAATGATGATGGTGTTTGGATGATGATGATATGGTATTTAGCTTGACTATAACTTATGCTATACTTCTAAATATCTGTGCTCTCATCAACTGCAAATGATCAATCTTATATATATCAGGCATAATTGTAATTGATTAATTTACCTTAATGAGCACAATAAAGAATTGTTGTTGTTATTGTTATGATGATGATAGCCGATGGTGATGGTGATGGTGATAATGATGTTGATGATGATGATGATGATGATGATGATGATGATGATGATGATGGTGATAATGATGATGATGATGATAATAATGATGATGCTGGTGCTGATCTGCTGTGTAGGCAGCATTAATGATAGTTTTTAAACGTACTTTATTTATCGTCCAAAGGTGATCATTACATCGACTGCACAGAGTTCCTTCAGGCCCCATTTGACTTCGGTGGCAAGAAGCCAACTTGCAAATGATAATTGTCGGATAATGGATAAAATTAAGAAAGGAAAACACGACGGCAACACTAGCTGTAACAGTGTAATAGTAAATTAATAAAGTAAAAATAGATAAAGTTATAAATAAAATAATAAATAATAAAGAAATAAATAAAATATGCATTCTAAACTCAAATGATTTGTTTTTATTGTTTGTGTACATCGATCAGTGCAAGACTCGAAATCCCCTGTACCCGGTAAACGGTACATCCCCGACATACGATCCCTGCTATAAGCTTGATTCCCCCTTTCGGGATCGAATGTACTAGAAAGCGCCCTCGATACACTAAATGCAAAACCCGGTAACGATATATACGGGTTTATGAACGTAAAATACTCGGAACAATTAAATATTTCCCCCGGCCCAGTGGCTTATAAATGATGAATTATATTACAAATAATCGCTAGTGAAATTACGCGCGGGTTTTCTGTGTAATACTCTACTAGCCGTGCTCGCCTCATACCTTTTTCACATGGCAGCTCACAGTGTGCTGCCCTGGTTACCAGAGGCTTGACTATCAACTCTAATTCTTTACAGGCCCTTAAATCCTTTCATATTTAAGTTTATAGAATTCTGATCCAAGAATGTTATTCTACGGTAATATTTCCTTATATCCATGCCTTATTTTACGGCTCAAATCCACTTCTTTAACCATTGAAATCAATTCATAAAAAATAAATAGTTTGCAAATTCAGAGTAAAGAAGATGATGAATTTGAATTAAGTTGGCGTCGATGCGTTCATTCTCGTGTCCAGATCACCTCGGTGGAAACATGGCGCATGCGCTCTGTTGATGCTGTCACAACAATTCTTGCTCCCGGTTGTAGGGTTTCCCAGAGCCTACGATCTGCCAGAAAGCTGGGTACGAGAATGTCGACTCGTAAGTTGAGAATTACTTTTCCTCTCACAGCACCCCTCCCCTTCGCGCCCCCAATCTCCCCTCGTACGTCCGTGTTTTATTCAAAGGCTCAGTTGTTTCTCGTTTTCCTCGGGAATCTGGAGAGAAAAGTAGATGTTGCTCCTTCAGAATCCGGCTGGAAAATTAGGGACTGCTCGCAGTCTAAGGCGAATACGGTCAAAATATTACACTGGTAACCCGCGTAAATATTAATATCACAACATTAGTTGCGTTTAACTTTTTGAAAATACTAAGAATTGGATATACATCGGGGGTATAATATATTTGCCGTATACCCAGCAGTATCATATATAGCTTGGTGTCATTTATAAGCAACCGGGTGAAAATGAAATTGTTCCGAGTATTTTATGCTCATAAAGCCGTATATATCGCTACCGTGTTCTGCATTTAGCGTATCAATGGCGCGTTCATATTCATTCGAAGGGAGAATCAAGCTTATAGCAAGGAATTGTATAGATCGGGGATGTACCGTTTACCGGGTACAGGGGATTTCACGTTTTGCACTGATGTGTATATGAGATTGCTTGTATACAAACAATAAAAACAAAGCATTTGAGTTTAGAATGCATATTTTATTTATAATTTGATTATTTATTTTTTTATTTATAACTTTAACTTTTTTTACTTTATTAATTTACTATTACACTATTACAGCTAGTGTTGCCGTCGTGTTTTCCTTTCTTAATTTTATCCATTATTAACATAATCATTTGCAAGTTGGCTTCTTGCCACCGAAGTCAAAGTTGGCCTGGAGGAACTCTTTGCAGTCGATAATGATCACCTTTGGACGATAAATAAAGTATTCATAAAAACTATCATAAATGCTGCTTACACGGAGGATCAGCACCAGCATCATCATTTTAATCATTAAACTGTTCAAGGAAAAAGAATACAGTACAAAATGGACCGAGTTTTGCTCTTTAAGGTTAAGCAGTTTGTCGAAATTAATTTGAGCAACATTTTGTGGAAAATTTCAATCATATAACGCTGATGGACTTTCAAAACTTTGAAATATATAAAAATATGTAGACTGAACTGCACATGCATCTGTCTTTTTTATCTCATTTGTAAATAATACCCAACAGCAACTCATATCAAAACTCAGTTTTTTGAATATCATTAATTGTGATTTTTTGTAAATAACGGTTTTTAGAAACTAGAATCCGCATAATATATATCTAATTACATAAGTAAATATACAATCTATGTCTAGAGCCACTTATATGAATTATAGTTTTTAGGCTTCTTTTCGATCGGCTCGATTATATATAAATTCTTACCAATCGTTGCTGTGGTTCGTCTCTCTTGTCATAGCCGCATAATATATACACCTATTTCAATAATCATATTCGTAGGCGAAGGTACAGTCTACACTCTGAAGCCTGCAAAGTATGTCGGTATAGCATGAACATAATTAAATTGTTGGTTTATTACTCCTTTTTTCAATAAATATTTGTTTCATCATCTACTACTGCAACAGCTAGTTGCTGGTCATATAACACAAGCACGCACAAGCGAAAATATGCTATGAATAAATGGCGGGAGAAGAGAAGAAAATACCGACATCCTTTGCAGGCTTCAGAGTGTGGACTGTAGCTTTGATTGCGACAACAATTTTTGAAAGAGGTGTATATAAAACATCTGCGCACAGAATGGCAGTGTTTACCACATTAAATTCCGTTCAGTAAATGGCAAAATTAAACATTAAATTCCGTTCAATAAATGACAAAATTAAACATTAAATTCCGTTCTATAAATGATAAAATTAAACGTAACATTAAATTCCGTTCAGTAAATGATAAAATTAAACATTAAATTCCGTTCAGTAAATGGTAACATTAAACATTAAATTCCGCTCAGTAAATGATAAAATTAAACATTAAATTCCGTTCAGTAAATGATAAAATTAAACATTAAATTCCGCTCAGTAAATGATAAAATTTAACATTAAATTCCGTTCAGTAAATGATAAAATTAAACATTAAATTCCGTTCAGTAAATGATAAAATTGAACATTAAATTCCGCTCAGTAAATGATAAAATTAAACATTAAATTCCGTTCAGTAAATGATAAAATAAAACATTAAATTCCGTTCAGTAAATGATAAAATTAAACATTAAATTCCGTTCAGTAAATGATAAAATTAAACATTAAATTCCGTTCAGTAAATGGTAACATTCAACATTAAATTCCGCTCAGTAAATGATAAAATTAAACATTAAATTCCGTTCAGTAAATGATAACATTAAATTTTAAATTCCGTTCAGTAAATGATAAAATTAAACATTAAATTCCGTTCAGTAAATGATAAAATTAAACATTAAATTCCGCTCAGTAAATGATAAAATTAAACATTAAATTCCGTTCAGTAAATGATAAAATTAAACATTAAATTCCGTTCAGTAAATGACAAAATTAAACATTAAATTCCGTTTAGTAAATGACAAAATTAAACATTAAATTCCGTTCAGTAAATGATAAAATTAAACATTAAATTCCGTTCAATAAATGATAAAATAAAACATTAAATTCCGTTCAGTAAATGATAACATTAAATTTTAAATTCCGTTCAGTAAATGATAAAATTAAACATTAAATTCCGTTCAGTAAATGATAAAATTAAACATTAAATTCCGCTCAGTAAATGATAAAATTAAACATTAAATTCCGTTCAGTAAATGATAAAATTAAACATTAAATTCCGTTCAGTAAATGACAAAATTAAACATTAAATTCCGTTCAGTAAATGACAAAATTAAACATTAAATTCCGTTCAGTAAATGATAAAATTAAACATTAAATTCCGTTCAATAAATGATAAAATAAAACATTAAATTCCGTTCAGTAAATGATAACATTAAATATTAAATTCCGTTCAGTAAATGATAACATTAAATATTAAATTCCGTTCAGTAAATGATAAAATTAAACATTAAATTCCGTTCAGTAAATGATAATATTAAACATTAAATTCCGCTCAGTAAATGATAAAATTAAACATTAAATTCCGTTCAGTAAATGACAAAATTAAACATTAAATTCCGTTCAGTAAATGATAAAATAAAACATTAAATTCCGTTCAGTAAATAATAACATTAAATTTTAAATTCCGTTCAGTAAATGATAAAATTAAACATTAAATTCCGTTCAGTAAATGACAAAATTAAACATTAAATTCCGCTCAGTAAATGATAAAATTAAACATTAAATTCCGTTCATGCAGTAAATGATAAAATTAAACATTAAATTCCGTTCAGTAAATGATAAAATTAAACATTAAATTCCGCTCAGTAAATGATAAAATTAAACATTAAATTCCGTTCAGTAAATGATAAAATTAAACATTAAATTCCGCACAGTAAATGATAAAATTAAACATTAAATTCCGTTCAGTAAATGATCAAATTAAACATTAAATTCCGTTCAGTAAATGACAAAATTAAACATTAAATTCCGTTCAGTAAATGACAAAATTAAACATTAAATTCCGTTCAATAAATGATAAAATAAAACATTAAATTCCGTTCAGTAAATGATAACATTGAATTTTAAATTCCGTTCAGTAAATGATAAAATTAAACATTAAATTCCGTTCAGTAAATGATAAAATTAAACATTAAATTCCGCTCAGTAAATGATAAAATTAAACATTAAATTCCGTTCAGTAAATGATAAAATTAAATACATATACATATACTTTATTGAAATCTCCCCGTAGGACTTTTCGGAATCAATTTACAATTTGAAAAAATAAAATATATAAATATAAAATAAGTGTTAAGATACTATTTACAATCTATCTACAAGTTTGGATTTATAATGTACTTTAAATTGTTTTAAGTTTAACTCTTTCAATTCTTTATCGATTGTGTTCATTATTTTGGTGGCCCTAAATTTGAATGTCCTTTGGCCAGTAGTTGTTCTATACAAAGGAGTTTCCAACAGATCGCAATTTCTTGTGCGGCGGTTATGGATCTCCGATCGCTTGCAAAGTTTATTGTTGAGGTAGTCAGGAGCAAGATTGTTGAGGCATTTAAATGCCATGACTGCATCTTTATAGTGGAGTTGTTGTTTCACGGGTAGCCATTGGAGTTGTTGTAATAAAGGACTAACATGGTCATATTTCTTTGTGTTTGTAACAATCTTGCAAGTAAAGTTTTGTACTTGTTGGAGTTTCTTCAGGTTCTTGGCAGAAGTATTGGACCATACAGAGGAGCAGTAATATAACTTGCTGAAAACCAGTGATTTAATTATGACCAGAAGTGTTTTAGTGTCAAAGCTATTTTTCACACGGTTGATCTGACAGAGTTTAGACATGCAGGATGAAACTAGGTTTGAAATATGGCAATCGTAGGTAAGATGTGGGTCTAAAGTTACGCCCAAGTCTTTGGCTGTAGTTGATGGTTCGAGAGTCTTGCCCAAAAAGGACAAGGAAAAGTTGGTAGACAGACGATGCATTAGCTGACGGCCGATCCAAACACAAGAAACTTCGTTTTGTCTGGATTGATAAGTAGGGCGTTCTGGCAACACCACTTAGCGACTTTTGATAGGTCTTCTTCGAGTTTCTTGATGGCGAAGTTTGTGTCAGTTGATGTAAAGGCGAGATATAACTTGGAGTCGTCTACGTATGATTCCAACTGGCAAGTTTGAGGGGCGCTTGGCAAGTCATTCAGGTAGATACAGAAGAGTAATGGTGATAGGATAGCTCCTTGTGGTACTCCGTGTGTGATTTGAAGATGGTCAGACAAAGTTGGGCCAATACGTACAGATTGAATGCGACCAGTTAGATAGCTTTTAAACCATCTCACTGTGGAAGGAGAGGCTCCAGTTTCACTTAATTTATGTAGCAGGATAGAGTGGCTGATACTGTCGAAGGCTTTCGATAGGTCTAGAAGGATAAGCGCAGTAAGTTGTTTTTTATCCATAGCTTCCAAGATTGTGTCAGTGGTGTAGATATTTAAGGTCTCCGTGGAATGGTATTTTCTGTTACCACTTTGATGAGGAGTTAGGCACTGATTTTTGGCAAGGTAGGAACCAAATTGCTCAAGGACAATTTTTTCACATACCTTTGATGCCACAGCCAAAAGAGATAATGGTCGATTGTTCGATGGTAGTTCGTGATCGCCTTCTTTTAAAATTAAAGTGGGATGACCTCTGCTTCTTTCCAGCTGTCGGGGAAAATAGAAGTACGAAGAGAACAGTTAATTATTTCGGTCAAAGGGCCTAAAATGACGGGAAGGCAATCCTTTAGCACTTTAGTGTGTACTTTGTCGGGGCCTGGTGATTTGTTTGATGGCAGCGAGCTAATAATTCGACGCACATCCTCAACGGTAACCTGTCTAAAGTTAAAGAGTCCATCAGGGGGACAGCAAATAGATGGTGAAGGATGGTCAGACAAGTTGATGTTGTTTTCTTCAGCGAGCTTTAAGGAAGCATCAGCAGCATTCTTGCCAACGGACGTGAAGTACTGATTGAAATCATTTGCGACTATCTTTGGATCTTTATTGTAGGTTTGTATGATCTTTTCTTTGGACGGAATGGCGCGATTTATTATCTTCCAGAGTGAGCCTGGGTTTTCCTTGTGTTGGTGAACTTGATCAAAGGTGTAGTTTCTTTCAGCATTTTTAAGCGCAGCTTTAACTGAATTCCGGGATTTCTTATAGTTATTCCAGTCGGTAGGATCACGTGTTTGGAGAAAACGATGGTGAAGTGCGTCTTTGTTCTTCATTAGTTCTTTCATTTCTTGTGTAACGAAATAAATTAGTTCAGTAAATGACAAAATTAAACATTAAATTCCGTTCAGTAAATGATAAAATAAAACATTAAATTCCGTTCAGTAAATGATAACATTAAATATTAAATTCCGTTCAGTAAATGATAACATTAAATATTAAATTCCGTTCAGTAAATGATAAAATTAAACATTAAATTCCGTTCAAAAAATGGAAAATTAAACATTATATTCCGTTCAGTAAATGGTAAAATTAAACATTAAATTCCGTTCAATAAATGATAAAATAAAACATTAAATTCCGTTCAGAATCAGTGAAAATTTCCGGCAATTCTAGATTTCGGATAGAAATATCATCTGATTCTTAAAAAACTTCATTAAATCGGTATAACAAATTTCGTTTTAAAAATCGAAATTGGAAAATCTTGTACAACTTCCGTGTTTCAATCTTAATCTGCTAATTCGGAATTCACTTACCTATTTTAATTTCACAAATAGAAAAAGGGGGTAAATTTCAGTTTCTTAGATTCAACATAAAAGTCACATTTGAAAATATAGTACTAAATCGAAAAATTTAGTGGGGGTAGGGACAGGCTATGAGACTGTGGGTGCATCCTCGGGAACCCATGGGTAATTTTCTGTCGCTCGTTTCTCGCTCCCAGAATAAATACCCCTGGGAACGTTGGAGCTTGTTCCGGAAGTCAAAATTCATCTCTTTCCTGATGAAAATCAAGATAACTATTCAAAGAAAGTCGTTAGATAAGTTTGATATTTGACTTCCGGGACAAGCTCCAACAGACTACGTTCCCAGGGGTATTTATTCTGGGAGCGAGAAACGAGTAACAGAAGATTACCCATGGGTTCCCGAGGATGCACCCACAGATTCTCGTTGACAAACTCATAGACTGTCCCTACCCCCCTGAGGCTGGTTGTGTGTCCATTATCTCAGACCTAATTTCGACTTATCAAATTGAATTTGAATTCGATAAAATAGCATAAAATTCCAATTTTCTATTGTCACTTCAACAATCAAAATTCACTTAATTTTTCGATTAAGAATTTAGTACTATATTTTCAAATGTGACTTTTATGTTGAAAATCATATTTGACAATATTAAAGGGCAAAACTTGTAATAACCATTTTAATCTAAGAAACTGAAATTTACCCTCTTTTTCTATTTGTGAAATTAAAATAGGTAAGTGAATTCCGAATTAGCAGATTAAGATTGAAACACGGAAGTTGTACAAGATTGTTCAATTTCGATTTTTAAAATGAAAGTTGTTATACTAATTTAATGAAATTTCTTAGAATCGGATGCTAGTTCTATTCGAAATCTAGAATTGCCAGAAATTTTCACTGATTGTTCAGTAAAGGATAACATTAAATATTAAATTCCGCTCAGTAAATGATAAAATTAAACATTAAATTCCTTTCAGTAAATGATCAAATTAAACATTAAATTCCGTTCAGTAAATGACAAAATTAAACATTAAATTCCGTTCAGTAAATGACAAAATTAAACATTAAATTCCGTTCAGTAAATGACAAAATTAAACATTAAATTCCGTTCAATAAACGGAAAATTAAACATTAAATTCCGTTCAATAAATGGTAAAATTAAACATTAAATTGCGTTCAATAAATGATAAAATTAAACATTAAATTCCGTTCAGTAAATGATAAAATTAAACATTAAATTCCGTTCAATAAATGACAAAATTAAACATTAAATTCCGTTCAATAAACGGAAAATTAAACATTAAATTCCGTTCAATAAATGACAAAATTAAACATTAAATTCCGTTCAATAAATGGTAAAATTAAACATTAAATTGCGTTCAATAAATGATAAAATTAAACATTAAATTCCGTTCAGTAAATGATAAAATTAAACATTAAATTCCGTTCAATAAATGATAAAATTAAACATTAAATTCCGTCCTTCGAAGAATAAAGTCCAAAAATATATCATGCATGACCTTATACAAGTATATACATCTAAACATAACTATAAGATCCTCAGCGGACAAGAAATTAGTCATTCCAAAATATCATTATAAACTTACAGCAAACGTTCCTTATTTGTCTCGGCACCATTGCTCTGGAATAATCTGCCACAGAAAATACGCTTTTGCAAGTCTGTAAAATGATTTTAAATCACAGCTTCAAACGGATATTTTCTTTAGAGTTGTTCTCGTTAACCCGTGAAACACTCTTTAGTGTATCACTTTTGAATGCACCTTACTTCCATTGTGTTCTTTTGTTATTATTTGACTATCACGCTTTAATTAACTAATTCACTTTGTTTCACTGGTTAATGAAGACAACTCTAAAACTAGTGTATAAAAGGACTTTATTTAATTTAAATCAATTACTGTATAGATACACCTAATTGCAAGCCGAATGTTGTCAAATGAAAAAAGAACATTAGAAATTTAGTAGCAAAGGAATAACAAAAGAAAAAGTTTTAACTTTTTCTTTTGTTATTCCTTTGCTACTAAAAGCTTGAGTGATCTTCTTTTGTCTTCTAATCAATTCCTTTCCCAATAAATTACAAAAGTCAGGACAACGTTTTTGCATTTAGGTGTATATTTAATATATTACATTTAAAATTTTAAACTTCTTAGCCTAGTTTTAATTGAAATAGTATCTTAGGAACTTAATTAATGATATTGTATTTTTTTAACTATCATATTTTATATAATATTTTTTCATTTTGGACATTTACGGAAGAGTCGCTATAGAAGCCTTAAATTTTTATTTTTTTATTTTAATGATTAATAAAATAGTATTTTTAGGACTACATAAACAATATGAATTCATATAATGGCAATAGAGCTAACTGTGCGACCAAAAACAAACAAAACTTTCTTGTTCTTGCAAGTTCCCTTCAATCAATCAATCAATCAATTTATTAAAGTCAATATGTGGGATAAGGTTGCACTTACTTCGGAGCCACGTATGGCAATTATATAAACATAAAGAATTAGATATAGTAAACATGAAGATGATGCAAGAGCGACCTTATAGAGTACAAACACTAAAAGTGTGCAACATAAATACCACTAAATGCTGCTAAATTATGCAAATTCTTTTGTTCTCTATTATTTAATCAACACTATTTAGTGGTAAATAGTACAAAATATTGCACACTTTTAGTGTTTGTAATCTACCACGTTTTACTTATTAATTTAGTAAATTTATTAATTTATTTTTTGATTTATTGTCCTTATATAAATTCATTCATTCATCCACCTATTCAATCTTCTATAATCTCGACTCCCTACTCACTACTTGATCCTTTATTCATAATTCGGTCAATGTAAATATTTGCATCGCTTTAAATTTAAGAAAATTGAATTAATATTAAATATGATTTAAATGCATTTAATTTGATACAAATGTTGAAAAGAAGATACAAATATAACAAAAAAATGTAAAAAATCAAGGAAGAATAAGGACGAAAAAAACTATATAAAGAGGCGTGATGGTCTAATTATATCACGATTTTTGCTTCGTCCAGGGCGAACTAGTGCCTGTTGGAACAACATACTGCTAGGCCTGGCCATCGATAGAATAGAATAGAATAGAATAGAATAGAATAGAATAGAATAGAATAGAATAGAATAGAATAGAATAGAATAGAATAGAATAGAATAGAATAGAATAGAATAGAATAGAATAGAATAGAATAGAATAGAATAGAATAGAATAGAATAGAATAGAATAGAATAGAATAGAATAGAATAGAATAGAATAGAATAGAATAGAATAGAATAGAATAGAATAGAATAGAATAGAATAGAATAGAATAGAATAGAATAGAATAGAATAGAATAGAATAGAATAGAATAGAATAGAATAGAATAGAATAGAATAGAATAGAATAGAATAGAATAGAATAGAATAGAATAGAATAGAATAGAATAGAATAGAATAGAATAGAATAGAATAGAATAGAATAGAATAGAATAGAATAGAATAGAATAGAATAGAATAGAATAGAATAGAATAGAATAGAATAGAATAGAATAGAATAGAATAGAATAGAATAGAATAGAATAGAATAGAATAGAATAGAATAGAATAGAATAGAATAGAATAGAATAGAATAGAATAGAATAGAATAGAATAGAATAGAATAGAATAGAATAGAATAGAATAGAATAGAATAGAATAGAATAGAATAGAATAGAATAGAATAGAATAGAATAGAATAGAATAGAATAGAATAGAATAGAATAGAATAGAATAGAATAGAATAGAATAGAATAGAATAGAATAGAATAGAATAGAATAGAATAGAATAGAATAGAATAGAATAGAATAGAATAGAATAGAATAGAATAGAATAGAATAGAATAGAATAGAATAGAATAGAATAGAATAGAATAGAATAGAATAGAATAGAATAGAATAGAATAGAATAGAATAGAATAGAATAGAATAGAATAGAATAGAATAGAATAGAATAGAATAGAATAGAATAGAATAGAATAGAATAGAATAGAATAGAATAGAATAGAATAGAATAGAATAGAATAGAATAGAATAGAATAGAATAGAATAGAATAGAATAGAATAGAATAGAATAGAATAGAATAGAATAGAATAGAATAGAATAGAATAGAATAGAATAGAATAGAATAGAATAGAATAGAATAGAATAGAATAGAATAGAATAGAATAGAATAGAATAGAATAGAATAGAATAGAATAGAATAGAATAGAATAGAATAGAATAGAATAGAATAGAATAGAATAGAATAGAATAGAATAGAATAGAATAGAATAGAATAGAATAGAATAGAATAGAATAGAATAGAATAGAATAGAACACATAGATAACAATAACACATGGCCCTCAAAATAATAACAATGAATAAATAAAAGAAAGCTATTAAATTTACAGCGCAACGCGTAAAAGTATGGCCACTGATAATGTATTCGCATACTTCTGTCTCGCAATCGATCCAATCAGCGACAAGATAACACAATCCTACAACGCTGATTGGATCGATGGCGAGACAGAAGTATGCGAATACATTATCAGTGACCATACTTTTACGCGTTGCGCTGTAAGTACCTTAGCTGATTCTATTAAAGTTACTTGGAATAAATAGCCTATCTAAATAATAATTGAATTCTATCTATAACTAATTTACAAATAAAATACGTTTTCTAGTAAATGATCTTAACGATTCCAGTTCTTTTAATTCACTAGGATGAGGAGTGGAAAGAAATTAATATTATAAATTTTAATTTGTAACTAATGTTTTGAAAAACTTGGATTTGTCTCCGGCAGAGCTAATTTTAAATTCAAGGTTTCGGGGTTTTGGGGTAACACTTTGTATATATTTACATTTTTCATACTTCTTAGCTAATGAATTGTTCTTTTTAGTATTTGACGTAGTTACTAGCGGACCCTTCTTAAACCACTGATTTTGATGTTGGTATTCTCAATAAAGATGTTTGTTATTATTCTTATTGATATCGCGCTGCTTGGCTTTTTTCCGCTTTCCTTTTTTGGGTGAAAGTCTGGGTCATTTTATTGCATGATCATAGCGATATATGTGTATTTCTAAATGAAAATATACTTTTTGCCTTCCTTTCTGACTGAAATTGACTATATTCGCACATATTATTGCCGCAGAATGAAGTTTTTCACTTTGTGTTATAAAAATAGACAAATCGTATATATTTTTTCATTGTCTGTCGTGTTATTGATCATAGATGGCGTCAAAAAAATGTTCAACTGAAATTCAAGTGGAACCGGTACCACGAGCGTAGCGAGTGACTAAGGCATTAAAATCTTGTACCATATGTATTTTATTTGATCGGGATTTAATAGAAGGACGAGAGATCGTCCACACCTTCTGTAATAAAGTGATAGCTAATTATTGCCCATTGATAACGCTATTGAATTGTGTTATAATCTAAGTAATCTAAATTGTTTTCTAGATTGAGAAATAGCATTGAAGTTTTTTTCGGCACTGGGCGATATGAATATGCATTTTTAGGACTACAGTAAACAATATGAATTCATACAATGGTAATCGAGCTAAGTGCGCAACCAAAACCACAAAATAAATAAAACGTTCTTGTTCTTGCAAGTTATCGTTCAAAATAGACTTCTGGAATTAAAATAGCATTGAGTTGTTTCCTTGTTGACTGCATAAAAGCGATGATTTGGACTCTTTATTTCACAGTTCACTGGAGTCCCATGCAAGAAGAACTTTTCTAAACTGAGCCAGGTACGTAGTAAATCATAATTTAATAATTGAAATAATTTAAGCTTTTTGCTTACTCAATTTATATAAATTCTCACATTTATATTAATAACATTTTCATTGTTATATTATTTGAATTAATTAAATGCCCGTGTCCGACAAGCTAAATTTCAAATATCTTCTAAAGTGGTTTAAAACTTTTGTTTGAAATATAGTTACCGATTTTAATTAACGGTACATGCAACCTGCAGCTGCAGATATATACTCAATTACCAACTCTAACTTTATATTTCTCTATATCTTTAATGTTATAATTCTTTTTCCAGATATCCAGAACTACAAGATGAATTTCAAAGTCCTTGCGGTGTTGTGTCTCATTCTAGTACTTGTTGTACCAGACTCTGACAGCTGGCGCCGTCGACGTCGACGTCGTACTACGTCATGTCGCTACTACTGTTACAATGTGTATTACTGCCGATATATCTCTGGCTACGGTTATTACTGCGGTTATGTGCGCCGATGTAATCGGGTGTGTGGCAAGAGAGACGAGCCAGAGCAACAAGTGGTAAGAATTTATATATATATAATCAAGCCGATCGAAAAAAACCCCTATAATTTCTCATCTCGCTCAGTTTGTCAACTAAATATTTCTAATCCGTCAAAAATTACAAAAATAGAAAAGTTAAAGTTCCCTTGTAACGTGAAGTTTTGTTTTTTTGATTAGAAGTGCATGTCTGGATTGTAAAATATTATGCGGATTCTAAGTTTCTAAAAGCCGTTATTACTGAAATTTTCCACACAAAAAATCACAATTAATGATATTCAAAAAACTGAGATTTGTCATATGAGTTGCTGTTGGGTATTAGTTGCAAATGAGATAAAAAAGGCTGTTACAGATTAATTTCACAACATGCATGTGCAGTTCTACATATTCCTATATATTTTAAAGTTTTGAAAGTCCACTGATTACGAAATTGTCCACAACTAAATGTTGCTCAAATTAATTTCGACAAACTGCTTAACCTTCAAGAGCAAAACTTTCACTTGGTCTATTTTGTACACCTTTATATTCTTTTTCCATCTACAGTTTTTAATGTTTTTCATTTGCGTTTCATTTTTTAGGAATCCGATGAAGCAAACAGCCCGTCATCGTCTGGGAAAGACAAGTCCTACAAGGTACCACTTCCTTACAAGTTCAACGACTATGACAAGAACAAAGATGGCCGTATTGACTACGCAGAGTTCAAGAAGACTTTGCCTCCTGTTCATAAGGACAAAGAGATAAGAAGCGGTTTCGATATGGCTGACAAAAATGGTAATTATAATGCTAAGTTTTTGATTTACTTTTAGTTTGATATTGCTGATTAGAGCAGGCTCCTGATTAGAGATGCTCAATGTTTGATTGTACTAGTTGTGCATAATGATAATGATGAATAAACTGGATAATGGCGGAACTTCCACTATTGAATAGAATGACAGTTGTGATGATGATAACAACGATAATGATAATGATGATGGTGTTTGGATGATGATGATATGGTATTTAGCTTGACTATAACTTATGCTATACTTCTAAATATCTGTGCTCTCATCAACTGCAAATGATCAATCTTATATATATCAGGCATAATTGTAATTGATTAATTTACCTTAATGAGCATACACAATAAAGAATTGTTGTTGTTATTGTTATGATGATGATAGCCGATGGTGATGGTGGTGGTGATAATGATGTTGATGATGATATGATGATGATGATGATGATGATGATGATGATGGTGATAATGATGATGATGATGATAATGATGATGATGCTGGTGCTGATCTGCTGTGTAGGCAGCATTGATGATAGTTTTTAAACGTACTTTATTTATCGTCCAAAGGTGATCATTATATCGACTGCACAGAGTTCCTTCAGGCCCCATTTGACTTCGGTGGCAAGAAGCCAACTTGCAAATGATAATTGTCGGATAATGGATAAAATTAAGAAAGGAAAACACGACGGCAACACTAGCTGTAACAGTGTAATAGTAAATTAATAAAGTAAAAATAGATAAATTTATAAATAAAATAATAAATAATAAAGAAATAAATAAAATATGCATTCTAAACTCAAATGATTTGTTTTTATTGTTTGTGTACATCGATCAGTGCAAGACTCGAAATCCCCTGTACCCGGTAAACGGTACATCCCCGACATACGATCCCTGCTATAAGCTTGATTCCCCCTTTCGGGATCGAATGTACAAGAAAGCGCCCTCGATGCACTAAATGCAAAACCCGGTAACGATATATACGGGTTTATGAACGTAAAATACTCGGAACAATTAAATATGTCCCCCGGCCCAGTGGCTTATAAATGATGAATTATATTACAAATAATCACTAGTGAAATTACGCGCGGGTTTTCTGTGTAATACTCTACTTGGCCATGCTCGCCTCATACCTTTTTCACATGGCAGCTCACAGTGTGCTGCCCTGGTTACCAGAGGCTTGACTATCAACTCTAATTCTTTACAGGCCCTTAAATCCTTTCATATTTAAGTTTATAGAATTCTGATCCAAGAATGTTATTCTACGGTAATATTTCCTTATATCCATGCCTTATTTTACGGCTCAAATCCACTTCTTTAACCATTGAAATCAATTCATAAAAAATAAATAGTTTGCAAATTCAGAGTACAGAAGATGAGGAATTTGAATTAAGTTGGCGTCGATGCGTTCATTCTCGTGTCCAGATCACCTCGGTGGAAACATGGCGCATGCGCTCTGTTGATGCTGTCACAACAATTCTTGCTTCCGGTTGTAGGGTTTCCCAGAGCCTACGATCTGCCAGAAAGCTGGGTACGAGAATGTCGACTCGTAAGTTGAGAATTACTTTTCCTCTCACAGCACCCCTCCCCTTCGCGCCCCCAATCTCCCCTCGTACGTCCGTGTTTTATTCAAAGGCTCAGTTGTTTCTCGTTTTCCTCGGGAATCTGGAGAGAAAAGTAGATGTTGCTCCCTCAGAATCCGGCGGGAAAATTAGGGACTGCTCGCAGTCTAAGGCGAATACGGTCAAAATATTACACTGGTAACCCGCGTAAATATTAATATCACAACATTATTAGTTGCGTTTAACTTTTTAAAAATACTAAGAATTGGATATACATCGGGGGTATAATATATTTGCCGTATACCCAGCAGTATCATATATAGCTTGGTGTCATTTATAAGCAACCGGGTGAAAATGAAATTGTTCCGAGTATTTTATGCTCAGGGACTGGTCATAAAGTATAGGGGGGGGGGGGGGGGGGGGGGGTGGGGGGGGGGGGGGGGGTGGGCCGGAAAATTCAGAATTCCCAAGGAATGATTTTTATTGGCCCACCCTTTAGTCTATGCATAGTTACACGTAGCCCACCCCTATACAATGCACCACAATTACCCCCAAATACCCCCAGTGTATATTGCTTAATTTTTCATGGCGCACCCCCTTTTTCATGCTCACAAATTATTGCCCACCCCACCATTTTTTCCGGCCCAATAGCCCCCCCCCCCCCCCCCCCCCCCTCTACTTTATGATCAGTCCCTCATAAAGCCGTATATATCGCTACCGTGTTCTGCATATAGCGTATCAATGGCGCGTTCATATAGTTCGAAAGGGAGAACGAAGCTTATAGCCTGAGGAATGGTATAGATCGGGGATGTACCATTGACCGGGTACAGGGGATTTCACGTCTTGCACTGATATGTATAAGGTCGGTTGTATACAAACAATAAAAACAAAGTATTTGAGTTTAGAATGCATATTTTATTGATAACTTGATTATTTATTATTTTATTGATAACTTTATCTATCTTTACTTTATGAATTTACTATTACACTATTACACTATTACAGCTAGTGTTGCCGTCGTGTTTTCCTTTCTTAATGTTATCCATTATTAACAATGATCATTTGCAAGTTGGCTTCTTGCCACCGAAGTCAAAGTTGGCCTGGAGGAACTCTTTGCAGTCGATGTAATGATCACCTTTGGACGATAAATAAAGTATTCATAAAAACTATCATTAAACATTAAATTCCGTTCAGTAAATTATAAAATTAAACATTAAATTCCGTTCAGTAAATTATAAAAGTAAACATTAAATTCCTTTCAGTAAATTCCAAAATTAAACATTAAATTCCGTTCAGTAAATAGTAAATTTAAACATTAAATTCCGTTCAGTTAATGGTAAAATTAAACATTAAATTCCGTTCAGTAAATTATAAAATTAAACATTAAATTCCGTTCAGTTAATGGTAAAATTAAACATTAAATTCCGTTCAGTAAATTATAAAAGTAAACATTAAATTCCTTTCAGTAAATTCCAAAATTAAACATTAAATTCCGTTCAGTAAATAGTAAAATTAAACATTAAATTCCGTTCAGTTAATGGTAAAATTAAACATTAAATTCCGTTCAGTAAATTATAAAATTAAACATTAAATTCCGTTCAGTAAATTATAAAAGTAAACATTAAATTCCTTTCAGTAAATTCCAAAATTAAACATTAAATTCCGTTCAGTAAATAGTAAAATTAAACATTAAATTCCGTTCAGTTAATGGTAAAATTAAACATTAAATTCCGTTCAGTAAATTATAAAATTAAACATTAAATTCCGTTCAGTTAATGGTAAAATTAAACATTAAATTCCGTTCAGTAAATTATAAAAGTAAACATTAAATTCCTTTCAGTAAATTCCAAAATTAAACATTAAATTCCGTTCAGTTAATGATAAAATTAAACATTAAATTCCGTTCAGTTAATGGTAAAATTAAACATTAAATTCCGTTCAGTAAATTATAAAAGTAAACATTAAATTCCTTTCAGTAAATTCCA
Source organism: Metridium senile (assembly GCA_949775045.1). Classification (NCBI taxonomy): domain Eukaryota; kingdom Metazoa; phylum Cnidaria; class Anthozoa; order Actiniaria; family Metridiidae; genus Metridium; species Metridium senile. Next base: position 1,820,820 of record OX459107.1, read on the forward strand.
AAATTAAACATTAAATTCCGTTCAGTTAATGGTAAAATTAAACATTAAATTCCGCTTAAACATGTTAGTTAGCCACTGAAATAAACACACGATGTCACGCTCGATGCAGTAAATTTTCACTCGGCGGGCGCTACTTTCGTACTTCAAATTCGGCGCTACTTTTAAAAGCGTTCTTTCATATGGATTTGGCTACAATTTTGCAATATTATTGACTATATATTTAAAATTGTACTGCGAAGATATCACTCATTTTCGTTAGTTCTTTTGTGAGTTATAGGTAATTGTGATCGTAGTTATGAAAGAGTGAAAACGTCAAGCAAAACGTCATTTTAATAAAAAGCTCGATCTCTGCATTGCCTACATATTAACCAGAGCTGTTCACAGGGAGTTTAAATGAAAGTCCAAGGAAACATTCTGCAGTATTAAGATGATAATTTGTGCATCTTATGAAATGTTTTGACCGCTTATATTTATACGCGAACAAAATACACATTTAAATGTTTTCGTGATTTATTCATTATCGAACAGATAACTTTTCTTCTAACTTTCCCGAATTGATGTGCTAAACGGGGTAGTTAATTTATAGCACATTTATTGGTTTTTCGCAATCAGCTCAAATTCAAAAGATATTTAAGAAAAACCATTTTACAAAAAAGTTGTTTATCGTTGCTATATGGAAACTTTGATTAGCATAATTAAAACATCGTTCAAAACTTTCATCCAAATGTAATTGCGAATTCAAAAAGGGATGTGTGCGCCATTCAAAACTACCTCGAGCCACCTTAATAATCCTTTAATCTCGATTTGCTACTCACTACTCCATCCTGCCTTTATTCATAATTCGGTCAATGTAAATATTTGCATCGCTTTAAATTTAACGGAAAATTGAATTAATATTAAATATCAAAAGAAGATACAAATATAACAAAAACATTTAAAAAATCAAGGAAGAATAAGGACGAATAAAACTAGAAAAAAATTAAACTATATATATAAAGAGGGGTGATGGTCTAATTATAAAACGATGTTTAATTTGCAATGTCCAGGGCGAACTAGTGCCTGTTGGAACAGCATACTGCTAGGCCTGGTCATTGATAGAATAGAATGCAATACAATACAATACAATACAATACAATACAATACAATACAATACAATACAATACAATACAATACAATACAATACAATACAATACAATACAATACAATACAATACAATACAATACAATACAATACAATACAATACAATACAATACAATACAATACAATACAATACAATACAATACAATACAATACAATACAATACAATACAATACAATACAATACAATACAATACAATACAATACAATACAATACAATACAATACAATACAATACAATACAATACAATACAATACAATACAATACAATACAATACAATACAATACAATACAATACAATACAATACAATACAATACAATACAATACAATACAATACAATACAATACAATACAATACAATACAATACAATACAATACAATACAATACAATACAATACAATACAATACAATACAATACAATACAATACAATACAATACAATACAATACAATACAATACAATACAATACAATACAATACAATACAATACAATACAATACAATACAATACAATACAATACAATACAATACAATACAATACAATACTTTATATAAACAGGGTAACACTTAATATCTAAAGATAATATACACCGTGGCCCTCAAAATAATAACAATGAATAAATAAAAGAAAGCTATTAATTTTAACTGCACTAGCTGATTCTAAGTCACTTGGAATACTGGCTAAATAGCCTATCTAAATAATAATTGAATTCTTTCTATAACTAATTTACAAATAATTTAAGTTTTCTAGTAAATGATCTTAACGATTCCAGTTCTTTTAATTCACTAGGATGAGGAATGGAAATAAATTTAATATAAATTTTAATTTGTAACTAATGTTTTGAAAAACTTGGATTTGTCTCCGGCAGAGCTAATTTTAAATTCAAGGTTTCGGGGTTCCGGGGTTACATATTTGTATATATTTACATTTTTCATACTCCTTAGCTAATGAATTGTTCTTTTTAGTATTTGACGTAGATAGTCCAAGGCAATTAAACTTGTGGCCCTAATCAACCACTAGAAAACCAAAAACAAGCAAAACTTTCCTGTTCTTGCAAGTTACCGTTCAAAATAGACTTCTGGAATTAAAATAGCATTAAGGAGTGTTTCCTTGTCGACTGCATAAATACGATGATTTGGACTCTTTATTTCACAGTTCACTGGAGTCCCAAGAAGACCTTTTCTAAACTGAGGTACGTAGTAAATCAAAAACGTCAAGGAAAACATTTAATATTTGAAATAATAAGCTTTTTGCTTACTCATTTTCATTGAGATATTCTTTTAATATAATTCTTTATTCCTTTTCCAGATATCCAGAACTACAAGATGAATTTCAAAGTCCTTGCGGTGTTGTGTCTTATTCTAGTACTTGTTGTACCAGACTCTGACAGCTTCTTTTGGCGTCGACGACGACGACGTCGACGCGTGTGTACCAACGTCTGTAAATGGGTGTATGGCTGCAGTCATTGGTGCAACAGCTCCGGTTGTGGTTACAATTGCGGTCATAAGCATAGATGTTCTTCGGTGTGTGGCAAGAGAGACGAACCACAACAAGTGGTAAGAATTTATATATAATCGAACCGATCGGAAAAAAAAACTAAAATCTATAATCAGTTATAATCTATTTCGTCAACTAAATATTTTTAATCCGTCAAAAATTACAAAAAAATAGAGAATTGAAGTTCCCTTGTGACATGAATCGAAGTTTTGGTTTTGGTTGTTTGACTCGAGAATTAGGGAACGATGAGTCAATGAGTCATGAGTCAATGAGTCATGAGTCAAGAGTTGCGCTATTAGTCACGTACGTCAGTGTTTTTTTGTTTTGTTTTTGTTTTTTGTTTTGTTTTGCGTTAACATTTTGTTGAATTTGTTTATATTTATAAATCAGTCGTTTTATGTTGTTTTTTTCTATTCCTCAAATCAGCATTTCTAAACTGATGTGGAAAAGGTTGCTGTTTGGAGTTTCTTTAGCTTTCTCATGCGTTACAGCGGTTCTCAGTCACATATGCACCGCACGCATAAAAAGCACCGCTATAAAACGTGAAGTTGGTGGACGTGAATCAAACTGTGTTTACAAGACACATGGTGTTTTTACTTCAGTCCATAAAGATTGAAAGCATTCATTAGATATCTTTTCTAAAATAGTATAATTGAGATTCTTTCTTATATACATACCTACGCCCCCACTGGAAAGGGGCGTGGGCACAAATTCAAAAGTACAGTATAATTGTCAATATTTAAATTTACATCTAAGGATTCGTTTCGGGATGTTATTTTAGTTTCAGATAAACCAATTATATCAAAGTTATGTTTGACTTCATTCAATAGATAATTTTCAAGATTTTCAAGATTTTTTCTTAAACTTCTAATACATGTTTGTGTGTAATAAGGAAAAGGATTGGCTCTAATAAAGTCACTAGAGTCACCTACATTAATATTTTGTCTAGTGTTAAGTTTGAACAGATCAAACTTAATGTTATGATTGATATTTTCCACAAAATCTAAAATTAAAGGCAAATTATGACTTATCCCCCAAATTAATTTCGTCCAATAAATTAAATAAACCTTAATAAATTAAAGCTTGACCTTAAAGAGCAAAAGTTGGTCCATTTTCAGTTGTACTATATTCTTTTTCCATCTACAGTTTTTAATGTTTTTCATTTCCGTTTCTTTAGGAATCCGATGAAGCAAACAGCCCGTCGTCATCTGAGAAATACAAGTCCTACAAGGTACCACTTCCTTACAAGTTCAACGACTATGACAAGAACAAAGATGGCCGTATTGACTACGCAGAGTTCAAGAAGACTTTGCCGCCTGTTCATGAGGACAAAGAGATAAGAAGCGGTTTCGATATGGCCGACAAAAATGGTAATTATAATGTTAAGTTTTTGAACTATATGGCGCTAGTTTAGTTTAGTTTAATATTATTGATTAGAAATGTTCAATGCTTGATTGTTGTGTATATATAATTATAATGATGAATTAACTTGATAATTGCAGAACTTTCACTATTGAATAGAATGATAGTGGTGATGATGATTACAACGATAATGATGATGATGATGGTGTTAATGATGATGATATGATGACGGATATTTAGCGCAACTATATAGCTTATATGCTCTCTTTAATGCCTGTAGAAGTCTTCTATCCTCCTTCAGCTTATGTTACTTCTAAATATCAGTGCTCTCATCAACTGTAAATGATCAATCTTATATATATATCAGACATTAATTTACCTTTATTTATTGAGCACAATAAAGAATTGTTGTTGTTGTTGTTGTTGTTGTTGTTGTTGTTGTTGTTGTTGTTGTTATGATGATGATGTTGATGTTGATAGTGATAATGATGATGGTGATGATGGTGATAATGATGATGATGATGATGGTGATGATGATGATGATGATGATGATGATTAAAATGATGATGGTGATAATGATGATGATGATGATGGTGATAATGATGATGATGGTGATGATGATGGTGATAATGATGATGATGATGATGATGATGATGATGATTAAAATGATGATGATGGTGATGATGATTATTAAAATGATGATGCTGGTGCTGATTCGCCTTGTAAGCAGCATTAATGATAGTTCTTAAAAATACTTTATTTATCGTCTAAAGGTGATCATCACATCGACTGCAGAGAGTTCCTCCAGGCCCCATTTGACTTCGGTGGCAAGAAGCCAATTTGCTGAAATGATCATTGTTAATAATGGATAAAATTAAGAAAGGAAAACACGACGGCAACACTAGCTGTAATAGTGTAATAGTAAATTGATAAAGTAAAAATAGATAATTAAGTTATAAATAAAATAATAAATAATCAAGTAATAAATAAAATATGCATTCTAAACTCAAATGATTTGTTTTTATTGTTTGTGTACATCAGTGCAAGACGTGAAATCCCCTGTACCCGATAAACGGTACATCCCTGACATACGATCCCTGCTATAAGCTTGATTCCCCCTTTCGGGATCGAATGTACAAGAAAGCGCCCTCGAGGCACTAAATGCAAAACCTGGTAACGATATATACGGGTTTATGAACGTAAAATACTGGGAACAGTTAAATCTTTTCCCCAGTGGCTTATAAATGATGAATTATATTACAAATAATCGCTAGTGAAATTACGCGCGGTTTTCTGTGTAATACTCTACTTGGCCGTGCTCGCCTCATACCTTTTTCACATGGCAGCTCACAGTGTGCTATCAGAGGCTTGATTATCAACTCTAATTCTTTACAGGCCCTTTAAAAATCCTTTCATATTTAAGTTTATAGAATTCTGATCCAAGAATGTTATTCTACGGTAATATTTCCTTATATCCATGCCTTATTTTACGGCTCAAATCCACTTCTTTAACCATTGAAATCAATTCATAAAAAATAAATAGTTTGCAAATTCAGAGTACAGAAGATGAGGAATTTGAATTAAGAATGGAAAATTCAGAATTCCCAAGGAATGATTTTTATTGGCCCACCCTTTAGTCTATGCATAGTTACACGTAGCCCACCCCTATACAATGCACCACAATTACCCCCAAATACCCGCAGTGTATATTGCTTAATTTTTCATGGCGCACCCCCTTTTTCATGCTCAAAAATTATGGCCCACCCCACCATTTTTTCCGGCCCAATACCCCCCTCCCCTCCTCTACTTTATGATCAGTCCCTCATAAAGCCGTATCTATCGCTACCGTGTTCTGCATATAGCGTATCAATGGCGCGTTCATATACATTCGAAAGGGAGAACGAAGCATATAGCCTGAGGAATGGTATAGATCGGGGATGTACCATTGACCGGGTACAGGGGATTTCACGTCTTGCACTGATATGTATAAGGTCGGTTGTATACAAACAATAAAAACAAAGTATTTGAGTTTAGAATGCATATTTTATTTATAATTTGATTATTTATTTTTTTATTTATAACTTTAACTTTTTTTACTTTATTAATTTACTATTACACTATTACAGCTAGTGTTGCTGTCGTGTTTTCCTTTCTTAATTTTATCCATTATTAACAATGATCATTTGCAAGTTGGCTTCTTGCTACCGAAGTCAAAGTTGGCCTGGAGGAACTCTTTGCAGTCGATAATGATCACCTTTGGACGATAAATAAAGTATTCATAAAAACTATCATAAATGCTGCTTACACGGCGGATCAGCACCAGCATCATCATTTTAATCATTAAACTGTTCAAGGAAAAAGAATACAGTACAAAATGGACCGAGTTTTGCTCTTTAAGGTTAAGCAGTTTGTCGAAATTAATTTGAGCAACATTTTGTGGAAAATTTCAATCATATAACGCTGATGGACTTTCAAAACTTTGAAATATATAAAAATATGTAGACTGAACTGCACATGCATCTGTCTTTTTTATCTCATTTGTAAATAATACCCAACAGCAACTCATATCAAAACTCAGTTTTTTGAATATCATTAATTGTGATTTTTTGTAAATAACGGTTTTTAGAAACTAGAATCCGCATAATATATATCTAATTACATAATTAAATATACAATCTATGTCTAGAGCCACTTATATAAATTATAGTTTTTAGGCTTCTTTTCGATCGGCTCGATTATATATAAATTCTTACCAATCGTTGCTGTGGTTCGTCTCTCTTGTCATAGCCGCATAATATATACACCTATTTCAATAATCATAGTCGTAGGCGAAGGTACAGTCTACACTCTGAAGCCTGCAAAGTATGTCGGTATAGCATGAACATAATTAAATTGTTGGTTTATTACTCCTTTTTTCAATAAATATTTGTTTCATCATCTACTACTGCAACAGCTAGTTGCTGGTCATATAACACAAGCACGCACAAGCGAAAATATGCTATGAATAAATGGAGAAGAGAAGAAAATACCGACATCCTTTGCAGGCTCCAGAGTGTGGACTGTAGCTTTGATTGCGACAACAATTTTTGAAAGAGGTGTATATAAAACATCTGCGCACAGAATGGCAGTGTTTACCACATTAAATTCCGTTCAGTAAATGGCAAAATTAAACATTAAATTCCGTTCAATAAATGACAAAATTAAACATTAAATTCCGTTCAATAAATGGTAAAATTAAACATTAAATTCCGTTCTATAAATGATAAAATTAAACGTAACATTAAATTCCGTTCAGTAAATGATAAAATTAAACATTAAATTCCGTTCAGTAAATGATAAAATTAAACATTAAATTCCGCTCAGTAAATGATAAAATTAAACATTAAATTCCGTTCAGTAAATGATAAAATTAAACATTAAATTCCGCTCAGTAAATGATAAAATTAAACATTAAATTCCGCTCAGTAAATGATAAAATTAAACATTAAATTCCGTTCAGTAAATGATAAAATTAAACATTAAATTCCGTTCACTAAAGGACAAAATTAATTATTAAATTCCGTTCAATAAATGATAAAATTAAACATTAAATTCCATTCAGTAAATGATAAAATAAAACATTAAATTCCGTTCAATAAATGATAAAATTAAACATTAAATTCCGTTCAATAAATGACAAAATTAAACATTAAATTCCGTTCAATAAATGGTAAAATTAAACATTAAATTCCGTTCTATAAATGATAAAATTAAACGTAACATTAAATTCCGTTCAGTAAATGATAAAATTAAACATTAAATTCCGTACAGTAAATGATAAATTAAACATTAAATTCCGTTCAGTAAATGGTAAAATTATACATTAAATTCCGTTCAATAAATGACAAAATTAAACATTAAATTCCGTTCAATAGATGATAAAATTAAACATTAAATTCCGTTCAATAAATGACAAAATTAAACATTAAATTCCGTTCAGTAAATGATAAAATTAAACATTAAATTCCGTTCAGTAAATGATAAAATTAAACATTAAATTCCGTTCAGTAAATGATAAAATTAAACATTAAATTCCGTTCAGTAAATGATAAAATTAAACATTAAATTCCGTTCAATAAATGGAAAATTAAACATTATATTCCGTTCAATAAATGATAACATTAATTATTAAATTCCGTTCAGTAAATGATAAAATTAAACATTAAATTCCGCTCAGTAAATGATAAAATTAAACATTAAATTCCGCTCAGTAAATGATAAAATTAAACATTAAATTCCGTTCAGTAAATGATAAAATTAAACATTAAATTCCGTTCACTAAAGGACAAAATTAATTATTAAATTCCGTTCAATAAATGATAAAATTAAACATTAAATTCCATTCAGTAAATGATAAAATAAAACATTAAATTTCGTTCAATAAATGATAAAATTAAACATTAAATTCCGTTCAATAAATGACAAAATTAAACATTAAATTCAGTTCAATAAATGGTAAAATTAAACATTAAATTCCGTTCTATAAATGATAAAATTAAACGTAACATTAAATTCCGTTCAGTAAATGATAAAATTAAACATTAAATTCCGTACAGTAAATGATAAATTAAACATTAAATTCCGTTCAGTAAATGGTAAAATTATACATTAAATTCCGTTCACTAAAGGACAAAATTAATTATTAAATTCCGTTCAATAAATGATAAAATTAAACATTAAATTCCATTCAGTAAATGATAAAATAAAACATTAAATTCCGTTCAATAAATGATAAAATTAAACATTAAATTCCGTTCAATAAATGACAAAATTAAACATTAAATTCCGTTCAATAAATGGTAAAATTAAACATTAAATTCCGTTCTATAAATGATAAAATTAAACGTAACATTAAATTCCGTTCAGTAAATGATAAAATTAAACATTAAATTCCGTACAGTAAATGATAAATTAAACATTAAATTCCGTTCAGTAAATGGTAAAATTATACATTAAATTCCGTTCAATAAATGACAAAATTAAACATTAAATTCCGTTCAATAGATGATAAAATTAAACATTAAATTCCGTTCAATAAATGACAAAATTAAACATTAAATTCCGTTCAGTAAATGATAAAATTAAACATTAAATTCCGTTCAGTAAATGATAAAATTAAACATTAAATTCCGTTCAGTAAATGATAAAATTAAACATTAAATTCCGTTCAGTAAATGATAAAATTAAACATTAAATTCCGTTCAATAAATGGAAAATTAAACATTATATTCCGTTCAATAAATGATAACATTAATTATTAAATTCCGTTCAGTAAATGATAAAATTAAACATTAAATTCCGTTCAGTAAATGATAAAATTAAACATTAAATTCCGCTCAGTAAATGATAAAATTAAACATTAAATTCCGTTCAGTAAATGATAAAATTAAACATTAAATTCCGTTCACTAAAGGACAAAATTAATTATTAAATTCCGTTCAATAAATGATAAAATTAAACATTAAATTCCATTCAGTAAATGATAAAATAAAACATTAAATTCCGTTCAATAAATGATAAAATAAAACATTAAATTCCGTTCAATAAATGATAAAATTAAACATTAAATTCCGTTCAATAAATGACAAAATTAAACATTAAATTCCGTTCAATAAATGGTAAAATTAAACATTAAATTCCGTTCTATAAATGATAAAATTAAACGTAACATTAAATTCCGTTCAGTAAATGATAAAATTAAACATTAAATTCCGTACAGTAAATGATAAATTAAACATTAAATTCCGTTCAGTAAATGGTAAAATTATACATTAAATTCCGTTCAATAAATGACAAAATTAAACATTAAATTCCGTTCAATAGATGATAAAATTAAACATTAAATTCCGTTCAATAAATGACAAAATTAAACATTAAATTCCGTTCAGTAAATGATAAAATTAAACATTAAATTCCGTTCAGTAAATGATAAAATTAAACATTAAATTCCGTTCAGTAAATGATAAAATTAAACATTAAATTCCGTTCAGTAAATGATAAAATTAAACATTAAATTCCGTTCAATAAATGGAAAATTAAACATTATATTCCGTTCAATAAATGATAACATTAATTATTAAATTCCGTTCAGTAAATGATAAAATTAAACATTAAATTCCGTTCAGTAAATGATAAAATTAAACATTAAATTCCGCTCAGTAAATGATAAAATTAAACATTAAATTCCGTTCAGTAAATGATAAAATTAAACATTAAATTCCGTTCACTAAAGGACAAAATTAATTATTAAATTCCGTTCAATAAATGATAAAATTAAACATTAAATTCCATTCAGTAAATGATAAAATAAAACATTAAATTCCGTTCAATAAATGATAAAATTAAACATTAAATTCCGTTCAATAAATGATAAAATTAAACATTAAATTCCGTTCAATAAATGATAAAATTAAACGTAACATTAAATTCCTTTCAGTAAATGATAAAATTAAACATTAAATTCCGTTCAGTAAATGGTAAAATTAAACATTAAATTCCGTTCTATAAATGATAAAATTAAACGTAACATTAAATTCCTTTCAGTAAATGATAAAATTAAACATTAAATTCCGTTCAGTAAATGATAAAATTAAACATTAAATTCCGCTCAGTAAATGATAAAATTAAACATTAAATTCCGCTCAGTAAATGATAAAATTAAACATTAAATTCCGTTCAGTAAATGATAAAATTAAACATTAAATTCCGTTCACTAAAGGACAAAATTAATTATTAAATTCCGTTCAATAAATGATAAAATTAAACATTAAATTCCATTCAGTAAATGATAAAATAAAACATTAAATTCCGTTCAATAAATGATAAAATTAAACATTAAATTCCGTTCAATAAATGACAAAATTAAACATTAAATTCCGTTCAGTAAATGATAAAATAAAACATTAAATTCCGTTCTATAAATGATAAAATTAAACATTAAATTCCGTTCAATAAATGACAAAATTAAACATTAAATTCCGTTCAATAAATGGTAAAATTAAACATTAAATTCCGTTCTATAAATGATAAAATTAAACGTAACATTAAATTCCGTTCAGTAAATGATAAAATTAAACATTAAATTCCGTACAGTAAATGATAAATTAAACATTAAATTCAGTTCAGTAAATGGTAAAATTATACATTAAATTCCGTCCACTAAAGGACAAAATTAATTATTAAATTCCGTTCAATAAATGATAAAATTAAACATTAAATTCCATTCAGTAAATGATAAAATAAAACATTAAATTCCGTTCAATAAATGATAAAATTAAACATTAAATTCCGTTCAATAAATGACAAAATTAAACATTAAATTCCGTTCAATAAATGGTAAAATTAAACATTAAATTCCGTTCTATAAATGATAAAATTAAACGTAACATTAAATTCCGTTCAGTAAATGATAAAATTAAACATTAAATTCCGTACAGTAAATGATAAATTAAACATTAAATTCCGTTCAGTAAATGGTAAAATTATACATTAAATTCCGTTCAATAAATGACAAAATTAAACATTAAATTCCGTTCAATAGATGATAAAATTAAACATTAAATTCCGTTCAATAAATGACAAAATTAAACATTAAATTCCGTTCAGTAAATGATAAAATTAAACATTAAATTCCGTTCAGTAAATGATAAAATTAAACATTAAATTCCGTTCAGTAAATGATAAAATTAAACATTAAATTCCGTTCAATAAATGACAAAATTAAACATTAAATTCCGTTCAATAAATGGTAAAATTAAACATTAAATTCCGTTCTATAAATGATAAAATTAAACGTAACATTAAATTCCGTTCAGTAAATGATAAAATTAAACATTAAATTCCGTACAGTAAATGATAAATTAAACATTAAATTCCGTTCAGTAAATGGTAAAATTATACATTAAATTCCGTTCAATAAATGACAAAATTAAACATTAAATTCCGTTCAGTAAATGATAAAATTAAACATTAAATTCCGTTCAATAAATGACAAAATTAAACATTAAATTCCGTTCAGTAAATGATAAAATTAAACATTAAATTCCGTTCAGTAAATGATAAAATTAAGCATTAAATTCCATTCAGTAAATGATAAAATAAAACATTAAATTCCGTTCAGTAAATGACAAAAGTAAACATTAAATTCCGTTCAGTAAATGACAAAATTAAACATTAAATTCCGTTCAGTAAATGACAAAATTAAACATTAAATTCCGTTCAGTAAATGATAAAATTAAGCATTAAATTCCATTCAGTAAATGATAAAATAAAACATTAAATTCCATTCAGTAAATGATAAAATAAAACATTAAATTCCGTTCAGTAAATGACAAAAGTAAACATTAAATTCCGTTCAGTAAATGACAAAATTAAACATTAAATTCCGTTCAATAAATGATAAAATAAAACATTAAATTCCGTTCAGTAAATGATAACATTAAATATTAAATTCCGTTCAGTAAATGATAACATTAAATATTAAATTCCGTTCAGTAAATGATAAAATTAAACATTAAATTCCGTTCAGTAAATGATAATATTAAACATTAAATTCCGTTCAGTAAATGATAAAATTAAACATTAAATTCCGTTCAATAAATGACAAAATTAAACATTAAATTCCGTTCAATAAATGGTAAAATTAAACATTAAATTCCGTTCTATAAATGATAAAATTAAACGTAACATTAAATTCCGTTCAGTAAATGATAAAATTAAACATTAAATTCCGTACAGTAAATGATAAATTAAACATTAAATTCCGTTCAGTAAATGGTAAAATTATACATTAAATTCCGTTCAATAAATGACAAAATTAAACATTAAATTCCGTTCAATAGATGATAAAATTAAACATTAAATTCCGTTCAATAAATGACAAAATTAAACATTAAATTCCGTTCAGTAAATGATAAAATTAAACATTAAATTCCGTTCAGTAAATGATAAAATTAAACATTAAATTCCGTTCAATAAATGGAAAATTAAACATTATATTCCGTTCAATAAATGATAACATTAATTATTAAATTCCGTTCAGTAAATGATAAAATTAAACATTAAATTCCGCTCAGTAAATGATAAAATTAAACATTAAATTCCGCTCAGTAAATGATAAAATTAAACATTAAATTCCGTTCAGTAAATGATAAAATTAAACATTAAATTCCGTTCACTAAAGGACAAAATTAATTATTAAATTCCGTTCAATAAATGATAAAATTAAACATTAAATTCCATTCAGTAAATGATAAAATAAAACATTAAATTCCGTTCAATAAATGATAAAATTAAACATTAAATTCCGTTCAATAAATGACAAAATTAAACATTAAATTCCGTTCAATAAATGGTAAAATTAAACATTAAATTCCGTTCTATAAATGATAAAATTAAACGTAACATTAAATTCCGTTCAGTAAATGATAAAATTAAACATTAAATTCCGTACAGTAAATGATAAATTAAACATTAAATTCCGTTCAGTAAATGGTAAAATTATACATTAAATTCCGTTCACTAAAGGACAAAATTAATTATTAAATTCCGTTCAATAAATGATAAAATTAAACATTAAATTCCATTCAGTAAATGATAAAATAAAACATTAAATTCCGTTCAATAAATGATAAAATTAAACATTAAATTCCGTTCAATAAATGACAAAATTAAACATTAAATTCCGTTCAATAAATGGTAAAATTAAACATTAAATTCCGTTCTATAAATGATAAAATTAAACGTAACATTAAATTCCGTTCAGTAAATGATAAAATTAAACATTAAATTCCGTACAGTAAATGATAAATTAAACATTAAATTCCGTTCAGTAAATGGTAAAATTATACATTAAATTCCGTTCAATAAATGACAAAATTAAACATTAAATTCCGTTCAATAGATGATAAAATTAAACATTAAATTCCGTTCAATAAATGACAAAATTAAACATTAAATTCCGTTCAGTAAATGATAAAATTAAACATTAAATTCCGTTCAGTAAATGATAAAATTAAACATTAAATTCCGTTCAGTAAATGATAAAATTAAACATTAAATTGCGTTCAGTAAATGATAAAATTAAACATTAAATTCCGTTCAATAAATGGAAAATTAAACATTATATTCCGTTCAATAAATGATAACATTAATTATTAAATTCCGTTCAGTAAATGATAAAATTAAACATTAAATTCCGTTCAGTAAATGATAAAATTAAACATTAAATTCCGCTCAGTAAATGATAAAATTAAACATTAAATTCCGTTCAGTAAATGATAAAATTAAACATTAAATTCCGTTCACTAAAGGACAAAATTAATTATTAAATTCCGTTCAATAAATGATAAAATTAAACATTAAATTCCATTCAGTAAATGATAAAATTAAACATTAAATTCCGTTCAATAAATGATAAAATTAAACATTAAATTCCGTTCAATAAATGATAAAATTAAACATTAAATTCCGTTCAATAAATGATAAAATTAAACGTAACATTAAATTCCTTTCAGTAAATGATAAAATTAAACATTAAATTCCGTTCAGTAAATGGTAAAATTAAACATTAAATTCCGTTCTATAAATGATAAAATTAAACGTAACATTAAATTCCTTTCAGTAAATGATAAAATTAAACATTAAATTCCGTTCAGTAAATGATAAAATTAAACATTAAATTCCGCTCAGTAAATGATAAAATTAAACATTAAATTCCGCTCAGTAAATGATAAAATTAAACATTAAATTCCGTTCACTAAAGGACAAAATTAATTATTAAATTCCGTTCAATAAATGATAAAATTAAACATTAAATTCCATTCAGTAAATGATAAAATAAAACATTAAATTCCGTTCAATAAATGATAAAATTAAACATTAAATTCCGTTCAATAAATGACAAAATTAAACATTAAATTCCGTTCAATAAATGGTAAAATTAAATATTAAATTCCGTTCTATAAATGATAAAATTAAACGTAACATTAAATTCCGTTCAGTAAATGATAAAATTAAACATTAAATTCCGTACAGTAAATGATAAATTAAACATTAAATTCCGTTCAGTAAATGGTAAAATTATACATTAAATTCCGTTCACTAAAGGACAAAATTAATTATTAAATTCCGTTCAATAAATGATAAAATTAAACATTAAATTCCATTCAGTAAATGATAAAATAAAACATTAAATTCCGTTCAATAAATGATAAAATTAAACATTAAATTCCGTTCAATAAATGACAAAATTAAACATTAAATTCCGTTCAATAAATGGTAAAATTAAACATTAAATTCCGTTCTATAAATGATAAAATTAAACGTAACATTAAATTCCGTTCAGTAAATGATAAAATTAAACATTAAATTCCGTACAGTAAATGATAAATTAAACATTAAATTCCGTTCAGTAAATGGTAAAATTATACATTAAATTCCGTTCAATAAATGACAAAATTAAACATTAAATTCCGTTCAATAGATGATAAAATTAAACATTAAATTCCATTCAATAAATGACAAAATTAAACATTAAATTCCGTTCAGTAAATGATAAAATTAAACATTAAATTCCGTTCAGTAAATGATAAAATTAAACATTAAATTCCGTTCAGTAAATGATAAAATTAAACATTAAATTCCGTTCAATAAATGACAAAATTAAACATTAAATTCCGTTCAATAAATGGTAAAATTAAACATTAAATTGCGTTCAATAAATGACAAAATTAAACATTAAATTCCGTTCAATAAATGATAAAATTAAACGTAACATTAAATTCCTTTCAGTAAATGATAAAATTAAACATTAAATTCCGTTCAGTAAATGGTAAAATAAAACATTAAATTCCGTTCTATAAATGATAAAATTAAACGTAACATTAAATTCCGTTCAGTAAATGATAAAATTAAACATTAAATTCCGTTCAGTAAATGATAAAATTAAACATTAAATTGCGTTCAGTAAATGATAAAATTAAACATTAAATTCCGTTCAATAAATGGAAAATTAAACATTATATTCCGTTCAATAAATGATAACATTAATTATTAAATTCCGTTCAGTAAATGATAAAATTAAACATTAAATTCCGTTCAGTAAATGATAAAATTAAACATTAAATTCCGCTCAGTAAATGATAAAATTAAACATTAAATTCCGTTCAGTAAATGATAAAATTAAACATTAAATTCCGTTCACTAAAGGACAAAATTAATTATTAAATTCCGTTCAATAAATGATAAAATTAAACATTAAATTCCATTCAGTAAATGATAAAATAAAACATTAAATTCCGTTCAATAAATGATAAAATTAAACATTAAATTCCGTTCAATAAATGATAAAATTAAACATTAAATTCCGTTCAATAAATGATAAAATTAAACGTAACATTAAATTCCTTTCAGTAAATGATAAAATTAAACATTAAATTCCGTTCAGTAAATGGTAAAATTAAACATTAAATTCCGTTCTATAAATGATAAAATTAAACGTAACATTAAATTCCTTTCAGTAAATGATAAAATTAAACATTAAATTCCGTTCAGTAAATGATAAAATTAAACATTAAATTCCGCTCAGTAAATGATAAAATTAAACATTAAATTCCGCTCAGTAAATGATAAAATTAAACATTAAATTCCGTTCAGTAAATGATAAAATTAAACATTAAATTCCGTTCACTAAAGGACAAAATTAATTATTAAATTCCGTTCAATAAATGATAAAATTAAACATTAAATTCCATTCAGTAAATGATAAAATAAAACATTAAATTCCGTTCAATAAATGATAAAATTAAACATTAAATTCCGTTCAATAAATGACAAAATTAAACATTAAATTCCGTTCAATAAATGGTAAAATTAAACATTAAATTCCGTTCTATAAATGATAAAATTAAACGTAACATTAAATTCCGTTCAGTAAATGATAAAATTAAACATTAAATTCCGTACAGTAAATGATAAATTAAACATTAAATTCCGTTCAGTAAATGGTAAAATTATACATTAAATTCCGTTCACTAAAGGACAAAATTAATTATTAAATTCCGTTCAATAAATGATAAAATTAAACATTAAATTCCATTCAGTAAATGATAAAATAAAACATTAAATTCCGTTCAATAAATGATAAAATTAAACATTAAATTCCGTTCAATAAATGACAAAATTAAACATTAAATTCCGTTCAATAAATGGTAAAATTAAACATTAAATTCCGTTCTATAAATGATAAAATTAAACGTAACATTAAATTCCGTTCAGTAAATGATAAAATTAAACATTAAATTCCGTACAGTAAATGATAAATTAAACATTAAATTCCGTTCAGTAAATGGTAAAATTATACATTAAATTCCGTTCACTAAAGGACAAAATTAATTATTAAATTCCGTTCAATAAATGATAAAATTAAACATTAAATTCCATTCAGTAAATGATAAAATAAAACATTAAATTCCGTTCAATAAATGATAAAATTAAACATTAAATTCCGTTCAATAAATGACAAAATTAAACATTAAATTCCGTTCAATAAATGGTAAAATTAAACATTAAATTCCGTTCTATAAATGATAAAATTAAACGTAACATTAAATTCCGTTCAGTAAATGATAAAATTAAACATTAAATTCCGTACAGTAAATGATAAATTAAACATTAAATTCCGTTCAGTAAATGGTAAAATTATACATTAAATTCCGTTCAATAAATGACAAAATTAAACATTAAATTCCGTTCAATAGATGATAAAATTAAACATTAAATTCCGTTCAATAAATGACAAAATTAAACATTAAATTCCGTTCAGTAAATGATAAAATTAAACATTAAATTCCGTTCAGTAAATGATAAAATTAAACATTAAATTCCGTTCAGTAAATGATAAAATTAAACATTAAATTCCGTTCAATAAATGACAAAATTAAACATTAAATTCCGTTCAATAAATGGTAAAATTAAACATTAAATTCCGTTCTATAAATGATAAAATTAAACGTAACATTAAATTCCGTTCAGTAAATGATAAAATTAAACATTAAATTCCGTACAGTAAATGATAAATTAAACATTAAATTCCGTTCAGTAAATGGTAAAATTATACATTAAATTCCGTTCACTAAAGGACAAAATTAATTATTAAATTCCGTTCAATAAATGATAAAATTAAACATTAAATTCCATTCAGTAAATGATAAAATAAAACATTAAATTCCGTTCAATAAATGATAAAATTAAACATTAAATTCCGTTCAATAAATGACAAAATTAAACATTAAATTCCGTTCAATAAATGGTAAAATTAAACATTAAATTCCGTTCTATAAATGATAAAATTAAACGTAACATTAAATTCCGTTCAGTAAATGATAAAATTAAACATTAAATTCCGTACAGTAAATGATAAATTAAACATTAAATTCCGTTCAGTAAATGGTAAAATTATACATTAAATTCCGTTCAATAAATGACAAAATTAAACATTAAATTCCGTTCAATAGATGATAAAATTAAACATTAAATTCCGTTCAATAAATGACAAAATTAAACATTAAATTCCGTTCAGTAAATGATAAAATTAAACATTAAATTCCGTTCAGTAAATGATAAAATTAAACATTAAATTCCGTTCAGTAAATGATAAAATTAAACATTAAATTCCGTTCAATAAATGACAAAATTAAACATTAAATTCCGTTCAATAAATGGTAAAATTAAACATTAAATTGCGTTCAATAAATGACAAAATTAAACATTAAATTCCGTTCAATAAATGATAAAATTAAACGTAACATTAAATTCCTTTCAGTAAATGATAAAATTAAACATTAAATTCCGTTCAGTAAATGGTAAAATAAAACATTAAATTCCGTTCTATAAATGATAAAATTAAACGTAACATTAAATTCCGTTCAGTAAATGATAAAATTAAACATTAAATTGCGTACTGTAAATGATAAATTAAACATTAAATTCCGTTCAGTAAATGGTAAAATTATACATTAAATTCCGTTCAATAAATGACAAAATTAAACATTAAATTCCGTTCAATAAATGATAAAATTAAACATTAAATTCCGTTCAGTAAATGGTAAAATTATACATTAAATTCCGTTCAATAAATGACAAAATTAATTATTAAATTCCGTTCAATAAATGATAAAATTAAACATTAAATTCCATTCAGTAAATGATAAAATAAAACATTAAATTCCGTTCAATAAATGATAAAATTAAACATTCAATTCCGTTCAATAAATGATAAAATTAAACATTAAATTCCGTTCAGTAAATGATAAAATTAAACATTAAATTCCGTTCAATAAATGATAAAATTAAACATTAAATTCCGTCCTTCGAAGAATAAAGTCCAAAAATATATCATGCATGACCTTATACAAGTATATACATCTAAACATAACTATAAGAACCTCAGCGGACAAGAAATTAGTCATTCCAAAATATCATTATAAACTTACAGCAAACGTTCCTTATTTGTCTCGGCACCATTGCTCTGGAATAATCTGCCACAGAAAATACGCTTTTGCAAGTCTGTAAAATGATTTTAAATCACAGCTTAAAACGGATATTTTCTTTAGAGTTGTTCTCGTTAACCCGTGAAACACTCTTTAGTGTATCACTTTTGAATGCACCTTACTTCCATTGTGTTCTTTTGTTACTAGTATTTGACTATCACGCTTTAATTAACTAATTCACTTTGTTTCACTGGTTAATGAAGACAACTCTAAAACTAGTGTATAAAAGGACTTTATTTAATTTAAATCAATTACTGTATAGATACACCTAATTGCAAGCCGAATGTTGTCAAATGAAAAAAGAACATTAGAAATTTAATAGCAAAGGAATAACAAAAGAAAAAGTTAAGCTTGAGTGATCTTCTTTTGTCTTCTAATCAATTCCTTTCCCAATAAATTACAAAAGTCAGGACAACGTTTTTGCATTTAGGTGTATATTTAATATATTACATTTAAAATTTTAAACTTCTTAGCCTAGTTTTAATTGAAATAGTATCTTAGGAACTTAATTAATGATATTGTATTTTTTTAACTATCATATTTTATATAATATTTTTTCATTTTGGACATTTACGGAAGAGTCGCTATAGAAGCCTTAAATTATTATTTTTTTATTTTAATGATTAATAAAATAGTATTTTTAGGACTACATAAACAATATGAATTCATATAATGGCAATAGGGCTAACTGTGCGACCAAAAACAAACAAAACTTTCTTGTTCTTGCAAGTTCCCTTCAATCAATCAATCAATCAATTTATTAAGTCAATATGTGGGATAAGGTTGCACTTACTTCGGAGCCACGTATAAATGGCAATTATATAAACATAAAGAATTAGATAACATGAAGATGAAGATGATGCAAGAGCGACCTTATAGAGTACAAACACTAAAAGTGTGCAACATAAATACCACTAAATGCTGCTAAATTATGCAAATTCTTTTGTTCTCTATTATTTAATCAACACTATTTAGTGGTAAATAGTACAAAGTATTGCACACTTTTAGTGTTTGTACTCTACCACGTTTTACTTATTAATTTAGTAAATTTATTAATTTATTTTTTGATTTATTGTCTTTATATAAATTCATTCATTCATCCACCTATTCAATCTTCTATAATCTCGACTCCCTACTCACTACTTGATCCTTTATTCATAATTCGGTCAATGTAAATATTTGCATCGCTTTAAATTTAAGAAAATTGAATTAATATTAAATATGATTTAAATGCATTTAATTTGAGACAAATGTTGAAAAGAAGATACAAATATAACAAAAAAATGTAAAAAAATCAAGGAAGAATAAGGACGAATAAAACTATAGAAAAAAATTAAACTATATATATAAAGAGGCGCGGTGGTCTAATTATAAAACGATGTTTGCTTCGTCCTGGGCGAACTAGTGCCTGTTGGAACAACATACTGCTAGGCCTGGCCATCAATAGAATAGAATAGAATAGAATAGAATAGAATAGAATAGAATAGAATAGAATAGAATAGAATAGAATAGAATAGAATAGAATAGAATAGAATAGAATAGAATAGAATAGAATAGAATAGAATAGAATAGAATAGAATAGAATAGAATAGAATAGAATAGAATAGAATAGAATAGAATAGAATAGAATAGAATAGAATAGAATAGAATAGAATAGAATAGAATAGAATAGAATAGAATAGAATAGAATAGAATAGAATAGAATAGAATAGAATAGAATAGAATAGAATAGAATAGAATAGAATAGAATAGAATAGAATAGAATAGAATAGAATAGAATAGAATAGAATAGAATAGAATAGAATAGAATAGAATAGAATAGAATAGAATAGAATAGAATAGAATAGAATAGAATAGAATAGAATAGAATAGAATAGAATAGAATAGAATAGAATAGAATAGAATAGAATAGAATAGAATAGAATAGAATAGAATAGAATAGAATAGAATAGAATAGAATAGAATAGAATAGAATAGAATAGAATAGAATAGAATAGAATAGAATAGAATAGAATAGAATAGAATAGAATAGAATAGAATAGAATAGAATAGAATAGAATAGAATAGAATAGAATAGAATAGAATAGAATAGAATAGAATAGAATAGAATAGAATAGAATAGAATAGAATAGAATAGAATAGAATAGAATAGAATAGAATAGAATAGAATAGAATAGAATAGAATAGAATAGAATAGAATAGAATAGAATAGAATAGAATAGAATAGAATAGAATAGAATAGAATAGAATAGAATAGAATAGAATAGAATAGAATAGAATAGAATAGAATAGAATAGAATAGAATAGAATAGAATAGAATAGAATAGAATAGAATAGAATAGAATAGAATAGAATAGAATAGAATAGAATAGAATAGAATAGAATAGAATAGAATAGAATAGAATAGAATAGAATAGAATAGAATAGAATAGAATAGAATAGAATAGAATAGAATAGAATAGAATAGAATAGAATAGAATAGAATAGAATAGAATAGAATAGAATAGAATAGAATAGAATAGAATAGAATAGAATAGAATAGAATAGAATAGAATAGAATAGAATAGAATAGAATAGAATAGAATAGAATAGAATAGAATAGAATAGAATAGAATAGAATAGAATAGAATAGAATAGAATAGAATAGAATAGAATAGAATAGAATAGAATAGAATAGAATAGAATAGAATAGAATAGAATAGAATAGAATAGAATAGAATAGAATAGAATAGAATAGAATAGAATAGAATAGAATAGAATAGAATAGAATAGAATAGAATAGAATAGAATAGAATAGAATAGAATAGAATAGAATAGAATAGAATAGAATAGAATAGAATAGAATAGAATAGAATAGAATAGAATAGAATAGAATAGAATAGAATAGAATAGAATAGAATAGAATAGAATAGAATAGAATAGAATAGAATAGAATAGAATAGAATAGAATAGAATAGAATAGAATAGAATAGAATAGAATAGAATAGAATAGAATAGAATAGAATAGAATAGAATAGAATAGAATAGAATAGAATAGAATAGAATAGAATAGAATAGAATAGAATAGAATAGAATAGAATAGAATAGAATAGAATAGAATAGAATAGAATAGAATAGAATAGAATAGAATAGAATAGAATAGAATAGAATAGAATAGAATAGAATAGAATAGAATAGAATAGAATAGAATAGAATAGAATAGAATAGAATAGAATAGAATAGAATAGAATAGAATAGAATAGAATAGAATAGAATAGAATAGAGAGGGTAACACTTAATATCTAAAGATAATATACACATGGCCCTCAAAATAATAACAATGAATAAATAAAAGAAAGCTATTAATTTTAAGTACCCTAGCTGATTCTATTAAAGTCACTTGGAATAAATAGCCTATCTAAATAATAATTGAATTCTATCTATAACTAATTTACAAATAATTTAAGTTTTCTAGTAAATGATCTTATCGATTCCAGTTCCAGTGTAATTCACTAGGATGAGGAGTGGAAAGAAATTAATATTATACATTTTAATTTGTAACTAATGTTTTGAAAAACTTGGATTTGTCTAGATCTCCGGCAGAGCTAATTTTAAATTCAAGGATTCGGGTTTACGGGGTTTTGGGGTAACATATTTGTATATATTTAGATTTTTCATACTCCTTAGCTAATGAATTGTTCTTTTTAGTATTTGACGTACGTAGTGACTTGCGGACCCTTCTAAAACCACTATTTTTGATGTTGGTATTCTCAATAAAGATGTTTGTTATTATTCTTATTGATATCGTGCGCTACTTGGCTTTTTTCCGGGTTTTTTGGGCATTTCGGACTTTCCGGAGTGTTGGGTGACACGTCTGGGTCATTTTTTGCATGATCACAGCTATATTAGCCTCCTATGCAGCCGCTCATTTGTATAAATGAAAATATCCTTTTTGCTTTCCTTTCTGACTGAAACTGACTATTTTCGCACATATTATTGCCGCAGAATGAAGTTTGAATACTTTTTTCACTTTGTGTTATAAAAATAAACAAATCGTACATATTTTTTCATTGTCTATCGTGTTTAATTATTGATCATAGATGGCGTCAAGAAAATGTTCAACACAAATTCAAGTGGAACCACGAGAGTAGCGAGTGACTAAGGCATTAAAATCTTGTACTATATGTATTTTATTTGATGGATTTAATAGAAGGACACACCTTCTGTATTCAAGTAATTGCATATTGATAACGCTTCTGAATTGTATTATACTCTAAATTGTTTTCTAGTTTTGGAAATAGCATTGAAGTTTATTTCACTGGACGATATGAATATTCATTTTTATAACTATAGTAAACAATATGAATTCATATAATGCCCTAGCTAAGTGCGCAACCAAAACCACAAATAAATAAAACGTTCTTGTTCTTGCAAGTTACCGTTCAAAATAGACTTCTAATTAAAACAGCCTTAAAAAAATAGGAATTAAAATAGCATTGGAGTTACGTTGACTGCATAAATACGATGATTTGGACTCTTTATTTCACAGTTCACTGGAGTCCCAAGAAGAACTTTTCTTAACTAAGCCAGAGGTACGTAGTAAATCAAAGATATAAAATAATAGGCTTTTTGCTGACTCAATTTGTATAAATTCTACTTTTATATTATTAACATTTTCAATGATATATTCTTTTAATTAATCAAATGCCCGTGTCCGACTCAGACAAGCTAAATTTCAAATATCTTCTAAAATGGTTTATAGAGTAGACAATTGAAAACTTTTGTTTGAAAAGTTGTTACAATTAATTAAACTACATTCAACCTGCAGCTGCAGATATATATACTCAATTACCAACTCTAACTTTATATTTCTTTATATCTTTAATATAATTCTTCATTCCTTTTCGAGATATCCATAACTACAAGATGAATTTCAAAGTCCTTGCGGTGTTGTGTCTCATTCTAGTACTTAGTGTACCAGACTCTGACAGCTGTTACATCAGATGCTACCATCTGTATTACTGCCGACGTCTGTGCTACGGTAGCATATGTTATAATCACTGTTATTATGTGCGCCGATGTTATCGGGTGTGTGGCAAGAGAGACGAGCCAGAGCAACAAATGGTATAAAGAATGTATATACACCTAATCCAAAAAACGTTGTCTGGTCCGCCGCACAGTCCTCGCGCCAAGACTGTGAAAGATATTGATTATATCTAATCAGTAATTAATTTATTTGCATGTTCACACTCTAGTGTGGTACTTTTTCCAACGAAATAGTGTTGTGCCTACTTTTATTTTCTTGTTTTATCACTCATCAAAATATTCACTGTGTTTTCCTTCACGGTCTTGGCGCGAGGACTCAGTGCGGCTGACCCGACAACGTTTTTTGGATTAGGTGTATATAATCAAGCAGGCAGATCGAAAAAAAAACTCTATAATTTATCATCTATTTTGTCAACTAAATATTTCTAATCCGTCAAAAATTACAAACATAGAAAAGTTAAAGTTCCTTTCTAACGTGAAGTTTTGGTTGTTTGGTTAGAAGTGCATGTCTGGAATCTGGAAGATATTATGCAGATTCTAAGTTTCTAAAAGCCGTTATTACTGAAATTTTCCAAACAAAAAATCACAATTAATGATATTCAAAAAACTGAGATTTGTCATATGAGTTAAAAAAGACTGTTACAGATTAATTTCTAAACATGCATGTGCAGTCCTAAATATTTCTATAGATTTTAAAGTTTTGAAATTAAAGTCCACTGATTACGGTATAGTATGGCTTTCACTCGGTCCATTTTGTACACTTTTATATTCTTTTTCCATCTACAGTTTTTAATTTTTTTCATATGCGTTTCATTTTTTAGGAATCCGATGAAGCAAACAGCCCATCATCGTCTGAGAACTACAAGTCCTACAAAATACCACTTCCTTACAAGTTCAACGACTATGACAAGAACAAAGATGGCCGTATTGACTACGCAGAGTTCAAGAAGACTTTGCCGCATGTTTCTGACGAAAAAGAGATAAGAAGCGGTTTCGATATGGCCGACAAAAATGGTAATGATAATGTTAAGTTTTTGAGTTACATTTAGATATGCTAGTTTAGTTTGATATTACTGATTAGAGCAGGCTCCTGCAGATTAGAGATGTTCAATGTGTGATTGTACTAGTTGTCAGTGTATAATGATAATGATGAATTAACTGGATAATGGCGGAACTTCCACTATTGAATAGAATGACAGTTGTGATGATGATTGCAACGATAATGAGATTGATGGTGGTGTTTGGATGATGATATGGTATTTAGCTAGACTAACTTATGCTACAGTCTAAATATCTGTGCTCTCATAAACTGCAAATGATCAATCTTATATATATCAGGCATAATTGTAATTGATTAATTTACCTTAATGAGCATACACAATAAAGAATTGTTGTTGTTGATGTTGTTATGATGATGATGGTGATGGTGATAATGATGATAATGATAATGATGATTAAGATGATGATGATGATGATAATGATGATGATGATGATGATGATGATCGATGGTGATAATGATGATGATGATCGATGGTTATAATGATATGATGATGATGGTTATAATGATGATGCTGATTCGCCTTGTAAGCAGCATTAATGATAGTTCTTAAAAATACTTTATTTATCGTCCAAAGGTGATCATTACATCGACTGCAAAGAGTTCCTCCAGGTCAACTTTGACTTTGGTGGCAAGAGGCCAACTTGCAAATGATCATTGTTAATAATGGATAACATTAAGAAAGGAAAACACGACAGCAACACTAGCTGTAATAGTGTAATAGTAAATTAATAAAGTAAACATAGATAAAGCCGGTATAAATAAAATAACTGATATTAAAGTTTAACATCAATAAAATATGCATTCTAAACTCAAATGATTTGTTTGTGTACAACCGACCTCATACACATCAGTGCAAGACGTAAAATCCCCTGTACCCGGTAAACGGTACATCCCCGACATACGATCCCTGCTATAAGCTTGATTCAGCTCCTGCTTGATTCCCCCCTTACGGGATCGAGTGTACAAGAAAGCGATTTAAATACACTAAATGCAAAACCCGGTAGCGATATATATGGTTTTATGAACGTAAAATACTCGGCACAATTAAATCTTTTTCCCGGTGGCTTATAAATGATGATGAGTTACATTATATGGGCTCCTGACCCCCGATGTATACCCAAATAAGCGCTACCAGTGAAATTACGCGCGGGTTTCCTGTGTAATACTTTGACCGTGCTCGCCTCGGACCTTTTTCACATGGCAGCTCACTTGTGTGCAAACAAACCTGGTATAGAATGAGCTTCAAAATGACCTAAAAACCGTCTAACCTCAATCATTTTTCGACAGTTGAGCTTCAATATATTTTACTTAGACCTACTGTATAGATATATAGCGTATATTAGCGAACAGTTGTGGATTTTCGACGAAAATGGCTGCTGAAAACATTGACAGTATGACACGTGTTGTGTCTACATCCGACTCGTAAGTTGAGAATTATATCACTTTCGGTATTTAAAATACAGTGTTTCTAAATCACCAAGATTGATTATTGTATATCTACCATGTAGATTTATATTTATGTATTAATCAGTGTCATATTTATGTGTTATTGTTGCTTATTTTTGGTGTAATTGAAGTTGAGCATGATACCATGATACCATGTCGGAAATCCTCATATCATACAAGCACCTTATACACAAATAATTGCGATGAATTGTTTGTATTTGTCGACTTTGAGCAGAATTGAATGTCACAATAATTTGCTATATTGTTGTCTTGAAAAGAGAAGTGATGGTAAACACCCTCGATTATTTATGTTTGAATTATTACTCTATAATATTATGCAAAATTGCTTTCAGTATTCAACTATATCTCAATGCATGGACAACAATTTTAAAATGGCTGTATGACTATAGTTTCTTTGTGTCTTGGAATGACTTTTTTCATGGGACAACCTTTTTGAAATAGTGGAAGCCTTTAGTAATTTTCTACCCTAGAAACTAGAAGGTTTCTTGATCTAGTATTCGTATTTATCATTTGTACGTCTGTGTTTGTTATTTTCAAGAACGAGCCTATTCTTTTGAATTCCAAGCCAATCAGAAGCGGAGGGTTGCTATGTGACCCCGGCCTTCTGATTGGTTTATGTCTATGAAGACCTTTGATTGGATGAAAGCTGACAGCAAGGTGTAAACAAGTTTTGCCAAGTTTCCAGATATGGCTATAATTGACGGGGTCAATCAAAAGCTCTTTGGGCCAGGGGTTAGTCCCGTTGAATCACAAACTGTCAAATTTACAAACGCTACAGCAAGGAGAAAATAACCCCTTGTACCCAGGGTAGTAATTTTCAGAATGAACTATATCTCATAACATGAGAAAATACTATCAAAACAGGTAGAGCTTCAATTGGACCGTTAAAATTTCGAGCCCGCAGGAACGAATTTTTGATCACGTGACGGGTTAAAAGTTATCACATGACGTACACGAGGGTAGCTTCCCGTGCTGTTTTCTGTGTTGGTTGTTATGTTAGTATCTTGAAATACGATTACCACCATTCTCTAAAATACAATCAATGATTTGCCCTCTAATTTCATGGCAAACTGGTTTCCCTTTTTCATAATAGCGTCCTTTCGCGTGTTTGCTGACTGCTCACGTGATAGTTTTTAACCCATCACATGATCAAAAATTTGCTTTCTCGGGATCAAAATTTCAGCAATCCAATTAAAACTCTACCTGTTTTTATAGTATTATGTCACAGAAAGGGAATGGTTGCTGTGACCTGTCTCATGATAATTATTGCCACAGTGACTTATAGCCTAGTATGCCCTTTGGTCAACTGATATAATTTCATTATACAGTTCACTCTCTTTGAATGATCACTTTTGTAAGCAACCATCTCCCATAAGTGATAACTCTTTCAATTTCCTGTTTTGTTTCCCATATAAACTCTGTAATAAATATTTCTTGTGAGCGACTGTGGCCATACCCTGGGTACCAGAGGTTATTTTCTACTTTGGCATTTGTAAATTTGATGGTTTGTGATTCAATGGGACTAACCCCTGGCCCAAAGAGCTTAGAATCTCACTTCCATGCTGTTTTGATTGACACTGTCAATAATAGCCATATCTGGAAACTAATTGGCAAAACTTGCTGTCAGCTTTCATCCGGATCATCTGATGCAACTAGAATTCAACCTCTGGCCCAAAGAGGTTGATAATGGTTGATAATTTTTGATGTGTCCGAACATGTCAAAAATCATGCATGGTTTGGGGTTCATGTGATAGGGTTCTCATGTTCTCCTGTGTTCATGTTCTTGTAAGCGACCATCTGCTGTAAGCAACCACTTTCTTGGTCTAAGGGTGGTCGCTTACAATAGAGTCAACTGTATTGGTAATTTCATTTTGTGTTTGTCAGACCAAACTCCAATGTACATCAAAATGATGGTGTTGATGATGATCTGGAGTCATGGAACCCCATGGCAGAAGACTACGCCAATAAAGCTTTCAATGACTACAAGGAACCCACTACTGCAGAACTAAGAAAATGGATGCCAAAGTAAATATGATCATTATCATAATAATAAGGATGAAAAATGCAATCTAAAAAAAGTAATCCACAGAATAATGATACTATGGAAATCAGTAGACTGGTAATCATGCCCCAAAAATTCTGTCCACGTGACCAATTTTTTTTGTACCACGTGATCGCTTCTTGCCAATATTTTGCTCAAAATTGGTCATGTGGTACAAAAAGACACACCCCCAAGGCCAAATTTTCAACGTACATTTAACCACTCTAGTGATTTTCATAGTAATGTCATGTATTGAGTGCTAACACTATATCCACGAAATCGAATCAAATCAAATCAATTTTATTTCACACATTTTACATGATATTTACATAATTAGTAGCATAAAATTAAAGTGCACCTGATGCCCTTCATGATATTTTGCAAATCTGTTGCACATGAGGTGTATAATAAGTGTACTTAATATTTCTTGATGTCGACCTCTCCTTTTTGAGATATGAACATTTGAAATCTGAAAATGCAAATGAGGTGACTTCATCCCAGGAATTTGTCGAAGTTTTGTTTCAAAGCTGACAGCAAGCTTGTTTTTGTAAAGTGGTAAAAATCTTAATGGTAGTGTGAATATTAGTAATACAGATATTGAGCTTTAAAAAATTGCTAGAACTATTTCCAGAAAACTTTTGTATATTTAATGAGGCCTGGGATGACGTCACTTCATTTGCATTTTCAGATTTCAAATGTTTATATCTCAGAAAGGAGAGGTTGATATCAAGAAAAATTAAGTACACTTTTTATACACCTCATGTACAACAGATTTGCAAAATATCATGAAGGGCGTCAGGTGCACTTTAAGGTAAATAGGCTGAAGTATAAAGATAGTTTTAGTGAGGTAGCGTACAAACACTAAAAGTGTGCAATACTTTGCACTATTTAGCACTAAATAGTGTTGATTAAACAATAGAGAACAATAGAATTAGCATAATTTAGCAGTATTTAGTGGTATTTATGTTGCACACTTTTAAAGTTTGTACTCTAGTGCCTAAAGACTAAATAAACTATGAAGGTATCAAATTGCTACTGTGTAATAGTTCTTATGTTTCCTTATGTATTTCATGTTTCTGGTTGAGTGATACTGACTAAATGTGAGCCGAGTTGTGTCCAAAAAATTAAAATGTAGAGGTAGTGAGTGTGAACAAGTCTCCCGATCAGTAGGGCGCACTGTGTCCAGCTAGAAGATTGATTATTATTATTGTTATATTGTGTATGAGTATAATCGTCGCAAGGTATAATATTACATTATATATTAGATAGAAACTATTACTTAGTAATTATTTTGTTTGTATGTTATGGTTTTAGTGTTTGTTCTCTATACATAACATGTATTTATTATAAAAAAAATCTCAAAACCACCAACTGTCTTGATGATTGTTTCTATAGGAAATACTGATGTACATTATTGGCAGCTATTGTTAGTAGTTGTTATGAGTCATTGTCTCTTTTTTGAAGAACTTTTTGTGTTAATATATTATACTGTTTTGTAGACCTGGTGAAGAAGCACCTACATGTAATGAAGACTTGATGGCGTGCTACAGAAGCAATGATGGTGACGTGAGACTGTTTGTGAATGGCATCCCGCCAGAGCTAACCCAGGTAATCATGCATTTAATGAATGAATTTCAAATTGAATTTCAACATGAATTTAAGTTTGTAACACTCACTCCAAGCATTAAAGAATGTCAAATACAAAACAATAATATTTTATTTAAATAGTTTATTACTGGTTATTTTTGTTCACAATTAGTACTCTTTGATATTTTGAAATAATAGTCTTTCCGAGAACTAATGATTCCACAATGGAATGACTTATTGTGAGATATTGTGTCTGCACCTTCTCTTGATTCCTTGAAAAACAAGCTGTATTGATAGTACAATGTAATTGTTGGATAGTAAATTTTATCAAAGTCACATGTTTTTGTTAAGACCATTTCAGTTTTATATGCCCTCAGCTTACCGAGTATCAAATCAAGAAATCAAGAAATAATAATGATTTATAAGAAGAGTCTTGTTCATTTGTCTCACAAATGCCAAAAGGTTTTGGCCCAGGGGCCGGTTGTTCAAAGCTAGATTAACATTAATCCTTGGTTAACTCTAAAGAAAACCTATTGAGTTAACCCAGGATTACCACTAAACTGTCTTTGAACAACTGGGCCCAGGACGTTTGGTATGCTACTACATGCCTTCATCTAGTGATGGGTGGACTAGTAGTATATACAATATTAGTGGCCGATCTGTATTGGATATACAAATGGCAACTAGAAGACTAGCCATTGTATATCTCATACAGATCGGACAGGAATATCGTATAGTTAGAACTGTACTTATAACAGTCCAATCTTAGTTCTTTGATATTTTACTAAAATTGTTAAAAGTTAAGTTAAAACTTATGCAAATCAGGGAGATTGTGTATCTAAATACAACCTTTTTCTTTTTTACCATTGACCTGATTTCTTTTTTTCAAATTGTTATTACTGTGTAACTCGCAGTACTGTAGTCACTTACAAAAACTTTTGATGAATTTTTGACATTTTTTCATCTCAATCGGACCAATCAGGTACAAGTTTATATCAAGAGGCAGAGTTTGCATCGAGAGGTGGAGACTTTAGAAACTTTGATTTCTGTAATTGGTCCAAATGAGATGAAAAAATGTCAAATTAATGTCAAAAATTCATCAAAAGTTTTTGTAAGTGACTACGGTATGGCGAATTGCACAGTAATTATTCATGAATTTTATAATTATTATGTTATAACATAATGATTTGTTTTTCTAGGAGGGAATTAGAGGTCTGTTCACTCAAGCTGGGAAAGTAGTTTACTGTAAAGTTATCCCACATAGAGATCCTAATAAAAGAGATACATTTGGGTAAGAAAATAGTGACCTATTTCAAATACAAAAAACGTGGAGTATCCCTAGCTCGTTTTTGAGATAATCAACATTTAATGGATGCCTACACTTGCTGCAATGGCAGCAAATTTATGGAAAGAACTGCCACTACCTTTAAAACAAATTAATACTCATCAGTCTTTTGCAAAGAAACTCAAAATATTTTTGTTAGATCTCCAAAATTCCTCGAAAGAAATTTAAATCCTTTGGTAAAATAACTTAATCAAATATTTCTCAACTCTCCTAATCTTATTTAATATTTCAAGGTCTATACTTCCTTCATTCTTTATAAATTCATGTATTTATTGTTGTGTGTATATATTTATTGTTGTGTGTATACTAGCTCATCTAAATATAACTTATAATGTTAGTATCTAACTAGAAAACCTAATGGTTAATTTAGATAACAAAAACAAAAAATTAGTAAAATATATATATATATAAGCAAAATATGCAAACATGTAAAATATATAAATATATATATAAACTTGCTAACAGAAATGTGAATAAAAAGTATTGTATTGTATTGTATATATTGAGATTTTCCAGCTTTAAATTGAATGTTTAAAAGTAGCCAGTCACCTTTAAGAACCCTTAAATTATACATTTCTAATGATACTCAATACATGTTTTCTTCTTTCAGATTTGTTGGTTATCAGTCTTACAGAGAAGCAGAGAAAGCTATTCGACTATTTGATGGGTTTTCCCTGGGAGAGAACATGAGGTTAAGGGTTTCCCTTTCAAAGAAATCCAAAGTGACAGCGTTTCCTTCTGACAGAGATATCAATGCAGGATATAATGCAATAAATGGAGATACTGAAGAGTGAGTTTACATTTAGGATTAAAAAGAAAATATATAAAATAATAAAGATAGGTTCAGATACTTTTTAATACTAAAAATGATAACTGATCATTTAAATTTACTAAAAGATTGATCAATGTTTCTACTAATCACTATGACAACAGAGACCAATAGACCCAGCGCATGCTATTTAAAACTGGCCTTATTCTTTTGAAGACTGCCATAGCAACAGTCAAAATGTCATATTAAATAAATATAAAAATTTGGTAAATTGTAATATTACATGTTGCTTTTTTACCTTTTCTATATAATTTCTTTTGTGATTTCTTCATTTATTTGTGCTTGTTATTTCTTTACTTCCTTTTCTTTCTTTTTCTTTGTTTGGATCAGTCATCAAGTGAACTTAAATATATCCACTATTTATTTGTAATAGGGCGAAAACACTAGAACCATGAAACAAAATCAAATTGTTAGTGTGTAATAGTTCTTATTTAGTAACTATTAGTTACTATAAAAGACAAGTAAAGCTGTAATGAGGTATTGTTTCCTTTTGTATTTGATGTTTCTGGTTGAGTGATACTGACTAAATAGTCACTAAATAAAAACTATTAGTTAGTAACTATTTTTATTTCATGGTTCTAGTGTTTTCACTCTACTTACAAGACATAAATTGTTATATTTCTTAAAACTTAAGTTTCCTTATAACTAAACGACAGCAGTGTTGATCATATATTAACAATTTTTCAGAGGTGACTGGGATGGTCAAACTACCACTACTACTGTTGCCAATGGAGACACCGCTGTTGCTAATGGAGACCACACCATCGCCATGGGAGACAGCTCTGATGCCATAACAAATAGCACAGTTGCTATGAGTAATAACATTACTAGTGATCAACAAACAGCTATGAATCAAAATGGCCAATTATCAGGAGATGTCCACTTCACACAAAGCGAAAATGCCCAAAAACCAGATATTGCCCCTCCCAGGGAAGGGGCTTATTGTCAGCCTCCTATTTCAAGCTCAAGTAGTAGTGTTGATCAAGTTAATGGGGAAGTACATGTGGATCAGAGTGCACAACATAAAACAAAGATCCCTGAAGGTATTGTATTATTTACTTTGATTTATACATGTATGCCCATGGTCACTAACCAGCATGCACTGCATGAAATAATGAATTTCGTGGAACATTCCATTCGCATGTTCAGACATATTTTGTAAAAAAAAAGAATATTTTACTATGTGAGTGGGTATTAACACTTATTAAATCGTTTAGCCTTCTTGTTTTTTTTGTTTTTTTGTTTTCTCGTATTATGACTGATTGTGAATGAACTACAACACTCGAATCAAAATGGACAATGCAAAGCATGCTGGTAATTGACCATTTGTCTTTAAATA
Source organism: Metridium senile (assembly GCA_949775045.1). NCBI lineage: Eukaryota > Metazoa > Cnidaria > Anthozoa > Actiniaria > Metridiidae > Metridium > Metridium senile. The sequence continues at coordinate 1,855,092 of OX459107.1, forward strand.
AATAATAACTATACTTTTTTCATTGTTTTTGATTGATGGCAGCAAAATATCTATTCCAACATATTTAGCTGCAATCAATCAAAAATATACAAAATGTGTAAAAAAGCATTTATTCTCCATTTAGAATTGTGACATTTAATTTTCTATATAAAACCTACATCATCATCATTTTTCACATTCCACAGCTTCAGCTGGTGCATAGGATTTAATTGTTTCAATAAAGGCTGGAAACTTGTCTTGCACTGTACATTGTATTTCTCTTTGTAGTTGCAAGGCTGTGAGTCATACATACATGTACATACATCAGTTTTATAACTCTTCCTATAAAAGTCCATTGAGTTTTTCATAGATTTTCCAGATAATACAAGTATACAATCCTGTACTGTTTGATATTTTAGGACCATGTTCAGTGTGTGGTAAGAACGGACGTAGACGTTGTTCTAGCTGCAAAGCACACTACTGCAGTAAGGAGTGTCAACGGACTAACTGGCCAGAACACAAGAGAGTTTGTAACTGGAAGAAGACTGAAAATCAAGGTACAAATGCTACATTTTATTACTAGCCATTTATTACTAGCCATTTTTTAGCCATTTGTCAATAATAGTAGCATTTTTTACAATAATAATGGCTAGAAGAGTGAATGGTCTGAACCCGGTAACCGGTCGTTTCGCCGACATGGCAGTTCGCCGTCAACCAGTTCGCCGACACTCGAGTCGATTCGCGACACTACTCGAGTCGATTCGCCGACAGTCAGTTACCAGTTCGGCGAACTGGTTGACGGCGAACTGCCATGTCGGCGAAACGACTGGTAATCCTGAACCCAGGTGTAACCGGTGTAAGTGTATGGTTTTCCACCTTTGTGAAGTCTTGAGAAAGATTGTTGGTGTTGTCTGATGTTTGAACTTCCTGAGTTATCTTCAGAGTAAAGAAACAAAAAGACAGAGGTTATGATGGTTCATAATGGTTATACACCAAATCGAAATATGGCATCCAATTTTAATAGTACTATTGTTTTTGACTGGCTAGCCTCACATACATGTGAAAACTCCATTGTGTTTCAACGTGAACACGAGGCTAGTCAGTCAAGAACATTAGTTATTGAAATTGGATGCCATATTTCGATTCGGTCTATGATGATGCTAATCTTGATTATGAGAATCATTATAATGCTGATGATAATAATCATCATTTTAATGATAATGATGGTTAAAAGATATTATGATTCTTATGATAATGAAAATTGGTGTGAGTAAGGATGACTGATGCTGTGGAAACAACAATGAAATAATACCAATGATCATGTTGTTGATAATGATGATGATGATTTTGCAGATGATGATGATAATGATTATGGTAAGCGCCATCAACAATAAACAACATAATTATGAGCATTCTTAATGATGTGATTTTGGTCTTCATACATGTAAACTGTTTATAGTGTGAATAGATTATTATGGTACATGTTATGCATTTGTTATAACAACATTATCATGCTTTTCATATTTGCGTTTTGTTAGTTTCGTACGCCCGCACATTCTATTTACCACGTTTTTAAAATATACTGATTAGTTTCTGTTAGTCCTGAAGACGACACAGTGTGGTAGAAAGCTCAACATTAAAAAATGTTAAAAAGTAGCACCATGTTTAACATTATCATCTTCATTTTCACAGAAATTGAAGCCAAGCCCACCAAGAAGGATGAACCTTATGTCATCGATGAAGATGAGCTAGACATCCCTGACCCCATTGCATTTATGGGGAGTTTTGGACCCACTGTACGTCAGGATGTAATTCATGCAGTCCCCCCTGAGGCATATAAACAAGATAAATACCTCGACTTTGATGAAGAATACATAAGCGTATCTCACCCCTCAAATCGAGCACAGATCACAGAGATTGAAGACACTAGTGAGAACCAAGCACAGATCACAGAGATTGAAGACACTAATGATAACACTACATCACCTTTAATTGAAGAAATGCCAACAAGCAGTTCCCAGTCATTAGTTGCTGAAGGGAGGCACTCACAATCTCCGTCACTTACAGAACTAAATGCTGAACATGCAAAACCTGCAAATTCTGGATTGAACACTGATGCTGTGAGCTCAGAAGGAAAAGAGCCTACCATGAGTGAATTTTCTTCTAAGAAAGAATTTCTAGAGCCTCAATCACAGTTGCCATTCATGAGTGAGATTACCTTAGAAGACAACACTTCCAGCAGTAATGGGTCAAAATTATCTACCACTAATGAAGCTTCCTTGGAGGATAATGCTGCAGCAAAACCAAAACCGTTAATAACAGAGTTGCCATCTGTAGATTGTCATACCCAAGCACCCTTCAAAGCAGAAACTCATGAAAGACCAGCTGAAACTATTCCACAGCAGGCTACAAGGCAGGCAACAAAACCAGATGAAGCAGTTAACAGTAAACTAGAAGTGTTCCACCGTTATCGCCTTGCCGACATACCATGTGAAACTATGACCATCAACTCTTGGTATGATATTGTTGTTACCTCCGTCTCATCTCCTAATGTGTTTTGGGTGCAGCTGTTTCAAATAGATGCTTTAGAGAGACAAAATACTCTGTATCAAACACTGGAAGGCTTGTACACTAACTCGCCTTATAAGAACTATGTCCCTATGGTAGGCGATGTTTGCGCAGCACAGTACACTAAAGATGACAACTGGTACAGATCTAAAGTCAACTATATCAACAACAATGGTTATATTAATGTCACACATATTGACTTTGGTAGCTCTGAAGACGTTGATGTGTCAAGTATTCGTAGGATTACAAATGATCTTGCTTCTATCCCAAGACAAGCGATCAAGTGTTCGTTATACCTGCCAGACCGTTCGCAGAGAGATTGGTCTCCTGAGATGATTGAAACATTTGGTGTCAAAGTTCTTGATGTTAAATGCAGCGCCGAAGTTAAGGCAGTCAAAGATAATGTCTTTTACCTGGAGATTTATGATGAAAGTGGCAATAAAATCAACGATGTGTTTAACAAACGAATGACAGACGAATCAGCAGGCAAAACTCAAGCTGCATCAGAAACCACCAATGCTTTACCTGAAAAATCAATGGAACCACTTCCAGTAAGCCATATGTCAACATTGTCATGCCAGACTTCAGATTCCAGTACTTTTCCTGGTCAATCCACACAGCCAATTCCAACACCATCTGCAACAGAACCACAAGTATTGCAGGACCAATTCTCTGAGACCGTACCTACAGAGTCAACGACAATAACAGATGTTTTACCTGGACAGTCAGTACCACCACCATCAACATCCTCTTCAACCAATCCTGTATTGCCTGGCCAACCATCACAGCAAGAACTACCAGATTCGACCACAACACCAAAAGTGCTGCCTGAACAATCAATGCAGCCAACTCATGCAGATTCAATTGAAAGCAACGGTGGTTTGGTTGACCAAAGTTCTTCACAGTCTCTACCACCAGAGCAGTTGCAAACACATATCCCTGTTTCCACGCCTGACATGTCTGATCAAGCAACTCAGCAAGAACCAAGATCCAATCCAACTGCTAATCCCAGTTTCGAGAATGTTGACACGCCTATGTCTGATCAAGCAACTCAGCAAGAACCAAGATCCAATCCAACTGCTTATCCCAGTTTCGAGAATGTTAACACGCCTATGTCTGATCAAGCATCCCAACAACAAGCAAGATCCAATCCAATTGCTAATCCCAGTTCTGAGAGTGCTGACAGATCTTCAGGGACACTTTCAAGTTCTAGTTCTGAGGTGGACTTAAAGTGTGCTACTCCAAAATCACCAAAACAAGGCAACTACATTCCTAGACCTAGATTTGAAGCAGTTGTCAGCTCTGTAATTACCCCAAGAGAATTCCATATGGTACTAACAGATCCTGTGCTGCTTGAAAAGCTAGAAGCTTTATCAACTCAACTGCAATCCCACTGCAACTCTTCTCCATATGACCCGGCAGTAAAGTACGACTTTGATGAAGTATGTGCCATCAAGTCCAGCGAAGACAAAGAGTGGTACAGAGGTAGAATTATGTTCTGTCGTCAAAAGGACCAATTCGCTGTTCAACTGATGGATTTAGACACCAAGGAGACCATAACACCAGAAAACATCCGTCCTATTCCTGAGTGGTTCAAAGATCTTCCTCCACGTCGTATCTTATGCTGCTTGGGGGGTATTACCAAACGTGCTGGAATGACCATATTTGGTAGAGATGCCATTGACAAGTTCACGTCACTGGTGTTGAACAACAAGTTCACATGTCAGGAGATCAGTCGATTCAAGAACTCGTACATGGTGGATCTCTTGGATGAATCTGGACAACCTTCGGTATCTAAAGAATTGATCGATGCTGGTAAGTATGCAAAATGAGAACACAAACTCTAAGAGTACAATCATGTTCAAAATTGTTGGGAAATTATAACATTTTTATGAACGTTTTTGTTTGAGTTTTAAAAAATATACAAAACGTATCAATTTGATTTGCAAATCCCCTTCCCCCCTGAGCAATGTTGATTGGTCTTTCAAATGACAAACGTTTCACATTCCAAAAACTCAACATTGATACGGGGGAGAGGGGGAAACGGAAAAATGATTGAGACGTAATTCCTCTGGTACATTTTACGCGCATGAGTGGTCTTGTAATACCGACCAAAGTAAAACAAGTAAGCGATAAATCATTTATTGCTTACCATTGAAATATATTTTTTCTGTTACGAGGTTTTCCTCAGTTATACACCCTTTCCGAGAAACTTTGTCACCTGTGAAGTGAAAAGCCTACAAGCTAGTAGCGCAGGGGACTATGGGTAACCTATGTAAATTTTATTAGGACACAGGGAATTCATGGCCACATTGCTTCTTTAGTCAATCTGTTATTGAGAAATGACCGTTTTGACTTATCAAACAACAAGAAAGGCGTTCCGAATGAACATTTAGTTTCTGAAACGATCCATGATCCTTTGCGCCACTAGCTTGTTTGCTTTTCGACGGGTGACACACTTTCTAGGAAATGGTGTATACACTTATATTTTTTTGTGACTGAAAACTATTAAGTTCAAGTAAAAGTATTTTGAGGAAGCATTACTGACGTATCTGTATTACTAATCCGTAATTACGGAATATTAATATTTTCAACAAAAAACATCACTAAACACAGTCGGACTCACTGCGTACCGAAGTATTGGATTGATCACATTCTTATTACATCGAGCAAAGCGCGATGTCTTAAAATGCACAGTGTTCTTCGTCTCTTGGTCGCCAAATTGACTTCAGTACTACCGCCAATACAAAATGGCGGACTTGTTTTATCACAATAAATAAGACAAAAACTACTCACATGTATCTTTTAATTCCAAATGCACAATATGGAAGTCGGCAATAGCTGATGGAACTGAGCTCGATGTGAGCGCTCATAGAGCGTCTAGTTTAAGTTAAGACGTTTAACGTAAAGTAACTGTTCTATTATTGTTCATCTATTCCTGATGATGATTCATGGAGACTTTGAAACGTCGTAAAATTGTTTGTCTTGTATTTATTCTAAATTGTATAACTAGAAGTTCTTTTATTCGAATCAGTAACAACTACGTTTTAGAATCTTTGATCGTGTTGATATTAAATTATTATTGTATAACTAGAAGTTCTTTTATTCGAATAACAACTACGTTCTAGAATCTTTGATGGTGTTGATTTCAAATTAGTATTGTTGTTTATTTATAATGCTTCATTGTTCTTTTTAAGGCCTTGTTGATGCATTTGTCAAGAAAGATTTCAGGAAACCCGTTAATGCTAATAGTGACCGTGACTACAATTTCCTCAACCCTTCTATATTACTACCATGCAAAGGTGCAATCACTTCAGCAAAGCTGCCATTACCAGGACAGGTATTCCAAGCCAGTGTCACACAGTTGGAATCACCAACAGCATTCTTCATTCATCTCAATGATGACCAATCCAAACAGAAACTAGATCAACTGAGTCAAGATATGAATAAATACTACACTGGTATGTCCCAACCAACCGATTGGCAGGCCAGGGAACGGCAGCTTTGCGCTGCGTTCTTTAAAAGCTCATGGTTACGTGCCTTCGTCCAGAACATCACGGAAGACAACGTTGTCACCATCTTCTGTGTTGACTTTGGAAACACTGAGGTTGTTAGCAGCTCGGCACTAAGTCCTCTAGCACCGCAATTCTCGACTCTCCCTTACTGTGCTCTACATTGTTCAATAGCTAATGTCTCTCCAACCCAAGGCACCGAGTGGTCTAAAGAGGCTGTAGACTTTGTCCGCATGAAGATGCCATTGTCTTCCACCTTGGATGTGACTCTTATCTTTAAGGGTCAAACTATCCTCTTCGTCGACGTGATTTTACCAAGTTCAGAAACTTTGTCACAATTGCTGTTTTTCAAGAATTTAGCGTTACGTGGGAAAGCTCACAGTTCTCCAAAGAATTACGAACGGTATGAAATGTTGATATGTAATAAATACAATATGAGCGGCCAATCTGTATGGGTTGTATATCTCTTACAGATCGGACGCGAATATTGTATAGTACTTATACAAGTCCAGCGTTAGTTCTTTCATATTTTACTAAAATTGCCAAGATAAAAAGTAAATCTGGTCGAGAAAATTCAAGTTAAAACTTATGCAAATCAGGACGATTTTGTATCTAAAATACAACCTTTGTGACGGAGGTGATTTCTTTTGTAAAATTCTCATTAATTATTCATGGTTTTTATAACTAAATATAAGGCTTTGGATATTAGCTTGACATCACTTTTCACTGACCACTATGTTTTAAATTGGCTTTTTAATCATTAACGACAAAGGGACAAACTCTATATCCATGGGAAAATCAAGTTCCTATTGTGCAATAGAGTACAAACACCATTTCAATGAAATAATATAAATTTGCAATATCCATGGAATAAAATAAAATTGCGACTGCAAAATAGAGCAAAACACTGCATGTATATCCACGAAATGAAATGAAATTAATTACTGGAATATCATCATTAAGTTGCTTTTTTCAGTAACATATGTTCTTTTATATATGTTCTTTTAAGGTCTGATAAGCAGAGGTTTAGTGAACAAGGCTCATACCAGCAAAGGTTTAAAGAGGGAAGAGGTCCACCCAACAGACAAGGAAGCCGAAACGATAGACAGTTCTCTGCAAGAGCGATGGCAATATCAACTGCTAAACTACCTCAAAGGAAAGAAACTTTCAAAGTTTTTGTGACGCACATCACTTCTCCTGGCTCGTTCGCTATACAAGTCGCTGATTTCGACATGGTATCCAAGATTGCTGCTCTACAGAGTGACATGGGCAACCATTACAATACAAAAACCTATCCACCTTATCTACCTGCAGCGAATCAAGTTTGTGCAGCTCAATTCATGGCGGATGACTCATGGTATAGAGCATGGGTCGAGAAGATTGTTGATGACAAAGTCCAGGTCTATTATCCAGATTATGGTAACTCCGAAACGTTGGATAGTTCACGTCTTCGACCTCTAGAAGTGCCGTTCACAGCTCTTCCATTCGCTGCACTAACATGTTCACTTGCAAGTATCACTTCCCAGGGTGATTGGAGTCAAGATGCTATAGCAATGTTCAGCGATAAAGTCCAACTATTTCAAGCGATTGATGTCAAACTGGTGTACAGAAAGAACGACTGTATCTTCCTGGACATTGCTGACCCCCAAGACCCAAGTAGCACTATCAGTAAAACGTTAGTGGCAAAGAATCTTGCAGTTTGGATGAGTGATTCTAAAAAGCCTAGCCGTGATTGGAAAACCACTGATTCTCATCCTTTGGCCATGCCGATTGATGTAAGAGAAAAGAAGCCAAGAATCGAAAACCAAGAAAACTTCCAGGAAAACACCCAGGAAAACGTCCGGGGAAACGTCCAGGAAAACGTCCAGGAAAACGTCCAGGAAAACGTCCAAGGAAACGTCCAGGGAAACGTCCGGGGAAAAGTCCAAGGAAACGTCCAGGAAAACGCACAGGAAAACGTCCAGGGAAACGTCCAGGAAATTCCAGTCAAAAAGTTCTTTCTGGATGCTTTACCGTTGGTTTCAGTGACCCATGGTGTTTACAATAACTGCATGGTGTGCGATATTAACCCTCAGGGTATTGTCGCTCTACAGATTTTAACTAAAGATCTGGAAGAATTAGTTGCTTTGGGTAGTGGTATTAGTTCTTATTGCAGCGTCGACCAGGTGCCATACACCCCTGCTGAAGGTGAACTTTGTTTTGCTTGCTTCACGGAAGACAAAGAATGGTACCGTGCCGTCGTTAACGATGTTCTTCCTGGCAACCAGTTCAAAGTAACCTTTGTCGATTATGGGAACCAAGACATAGTTTCTTCTCAAAGTATTCGACTTATGGATGAGAAGTTCCTCCAGCTACCACGACAAGCTTACACTGGACCATTGAAAGGTTTAGCTTCTTCTGACCAGACACCATTGCCAGTCGAGATTATCGAGGCTCTTAAAATGCGCCTACTGGAAAAACGCTCGCTTCTACGAGTATGTGAAGATGGAGTTGAGTTTTTCGCTGTTGGCCCCGATGGAGAGCCAGGATTCAACATCAATGAAGACCTCATCCAAGTTTTATATCCCCAAGTTGGAGTCCCAACTGAAATTGATGAAGAATTCGCTGCTGTTGTAACAGAGGTACATGGTACTGCCGAAATATGGCTGCAGCGAGCAGACCTCAGTGACGTCATTAAGGAAATAATGAATGACGTCAATGCATATTGCGAGAGCAATACCGCGTCATCAGTGACTTCACCACCGTCTTCCGGAGAGGTGCTGCTTGCTAAGCATAGTTTCTACAACAAATGGTACCGTGTAAAAGTCCTGGAGTCTCAACCCTCCGTGGCTCGGGTACTGTTTGTTGACTTTGGCTACGTCGAGGAGGTAACGCTAGACAAGCTGCTCACAACGAAACCTGAGCTTCTCAGGCTTCCTTTTCAAGCGGCCAAGTGTTTTCTTGCACGTGTAGCTCAAGGGAATCAATCAGCTGATGATTTTATCAAGCAGATCCTAGGCAGAGAATTTAAGGCGAAGGTTTGTGAGAAGAAAAAAGATCTCCTTGGTGTGGAGCTGGAAGACTATGGTGTCCCTAATGGACCTTTGAACATTAGCGATTACCTAATAGGATTTGGATATCAACCTTAAACAAAAAAACTTTTAAAGACAAAAGTACAAGGTGAAGATTTGCAAGAACGAAGATCTCATTTTGAGTTAGTAAACATAGATAAAAGGCTTTGAACATTAGGTACGGAAAAGACACTATAAAAGACAGGAAAGTATTCTCCAAAAGAAAGGGAAACTCAAAAGCGTCGAGTTTGAACATGGACGATTGTTTGATATGCGTTGGATAGCTTAAAATATACGTTTTAAAGGTATTAGTCAGTTAGGGTTAAGATTTGTGACAAGAGTATATATGAACATGTATAATGTTTTGATAGGATAAGATTTGTGACAAGAGTATATATGAACATGTATAATGTTTTGATAGGATAAGATTTGTGACAAGAGTATATATGAACATGTATAATGTTTTGATAGGATAAGATTTGTGACAAGAGTATATATGAACATGTATAATGTTTTGATAGGATAAGATTTGTGACAAGAGTATATATGAACATGTATAATGTTTTGATAGGATAAGATTTGTGACAAGAGTATATATGAACATGTATAATGTTTTGATAGGATAAGATTTGTGACAAGAGTATATTATATCTATCGGGCATTGTGCTTTGAAAAAGATGCATAGTGAACATTTGAACATGTACAATGTTTTGATAGGCCCTGATTATTAATCCTATTTTCTATATTTATTTCTATAACGTTATAAAGTCACTTGATTTCTAATAGTTGCAATTGCCCGAAAAATACTAGATTTACAGTAAACATTCTTAATTCATTTATTTGTATTTTTTGTTTGTTTATAGTTGTGTCATTTTTTTTAGGGGAAGAGGGTGGTGGGTTTGGTTTGTTTTGCTTTGTAGTGTTTTGTGTTGTATTTTTTTAGGGGGAGGGTGGTTTGGTTTTTGTTTATGTTTGTTGTGTTGTATTGTATTTTTTTGGAAGGGGGGTTGGGTTTTGTTTGTTTGTTGTGTTGTATTTTTTTAGGGGGAGGGTGGTTTGGTTTTTGTTTATGTTTGTTGTGTTGTATTTTTTGAAAGGGGAGTTGGGTTTTGTTTGTTGTGTTGTATTTGGGGGGGGGGGGTGGTTTGGTTTTTGTTTATGTTTGTTGTGTTGTATTTTTGGAAGGTGGGGGGATGGTTTGTTATATTTTGTTTTGTCTTCATTTGTTTTGTTTATATTAATCTTTTTTTTGTTTTTGTTTGTAGGAATGTTAGTGTTCCTTTTCAACAATGTTTTGTCTGTGTTTGCTTGTGGTTTTGTTTTGTTGTTTTGTGTGTGTTTGTGTTCTAGTAATTGTTTTATAGCTGGTTGTTCGTGTTTTATATTTATTAGTATACTTATTAGTATATTTATTAGTATACTTATTAGTATATTTATTAGTATATTTATTAGTATATTTATTAGTATATTTATTAGTATATTTATTAGTATATTTGCTAGTTTACTTATTAGTATATTTATTAGAGTACAATCACTAAAAGTGTGCAATACTTTGCACTATTTACCACTAAATAGTGTTGATTAAACAATAGAGAACAATAGAATTAGCATAATTTAGCAGTATTTATGTTGCACACTTTTAATGTTTGTACTCTAGTATATTTATTAGTATATTTTTATGATTTTGTCTCCCTACAATATTTTTGTATCTTTTGTGAAGCTAACCAAACAATCTTTATTCATTGTTTTGTTGAGTTTGTTTAATTTTACGTCCGGTCATTATCAAGCTGTTTTACTCGTGAGCGCTTTAATTTATTAGCCAATTTTTAAAATCACTGCTGCTAAAAGTTTCGATTCTGATTTTGCCCTTTTTGATCCGCGATCATATATCTTTTTCATGTAGGATTTCTTTGTCTTGTTAGTAACTACATAAATCTTTTAATTTTTACTCTCAATGAACGCTGATAACTTTATTCAATGGTTACGCAAAACGGTATTTTTTCTACAATGACCCTCTTGCTATAAGACCGTCCTTCGATATGTTTCTAGTAATTTCTAAACGAAAAATACTATATCAATTTAATTTTAATAATTTGAATGAAATACAATGTACAAAATTCTATAAAATTTACTTGAATCACGGTGAAACGTATACAGAAAACGTTTCGATTTACATTAACATTATGTATTTTATTCAAATTATTAAAATGAAATTGATATAGTATTTTTCGTACAGAATTCTATAAAATTTACTTAAATCACAGTGAAACGTATATACAGAAAACGTTGTGATTTGTATTAACATTATGTGATGTACCAATAATAAGATAACTAGTCGAAAAGTACTGTTGTAAGTGTAGCTTTTAAGCCTGGTTTTAACTAGCGACGGATGCAAGCGCAAGAGACCTTATTTCGTCGTGAAAACCGTTTGACGCAGTGATACCGCAAGCGCAAGATATCATAAAAATTCCTTTTTTCTTGCGTTTGCGCTTGTGCTTGCGCGTGGCAGTAGTGAATAGTATGTTTGTGCTTGCGCTTATTCACGTCTCGTTTTCACTCAAAAATTAACCCTTAATTGTGTTTGCGTTGCGTCGCTAGTGAAAACTAGGCTTTAATGTTGATCCGTAATGGCTGACTTACAGTCACGTGATCAGTTTCTATTGGTAACAGTATTCTGACGTCTTGTTCTCTATAGCTACCTATAAACTTCTCTTTATTCGCACCTGTACTTTACGAAACTTCAAAGTTAAACAAGTTGTTTCAATTCCTTTACTATTATTTGACTTCATTTATTCTACTTTTGATTGTTGGTCCGGATTGATTAGGTCAAGATGCGAAGATGAGAGAACATATAGAAGCAAATGTAAGTAGTTTTTATGTTAAAAAATAACCGAAGTATCTTTTGATAGTTAAACGTTTTCAGAAATTCATTTTTTTTTTTTAGAAAAAATAGCGATTTTTGCAGTATAATTACTTAGATGTTATTAGATGTTTCCTTCAAAAATTAATTTGTAAATTAATTTTGGTTGATTCAGTTTATACTTTATCAGGTTCAGTTAGGCTACTAAGTATAATTACTGTTTTTAATTTCATTTAGTTAAACACGTATTACATATCACCACATTAGATCTATACCAATTAGAGTGAAGGCATAAAACCCGTGAAATAGAAATTGCTTGCTAAAGTGTAATAGTCAAATAGACTCAAAAGAAAACAATGGAATTAGAGACTGCTAAGGTGTATTAGTCTAATATCTATTTCACGGGTTAAATGACTTCTCTCTACTTTATCATCTAAGTTTTTAACTCTTTAAAAATATATTTTCGTTGAAATGTTTTCACGTGTTTTTGTGTTTTAACACTTAGAATGTTCTATCGATTCTTGACTGAGGCGTTTCTTGAATTATTTATTAGTAAAACGACTTCGATTTACCTCAAGTATTATCAAGAACAATAGCTCTTTGTAGATGACTTAATTGTTTACATTTATCGCCATGAAAACCTAAAGATTTGAAAGAATTGGTAGCGGTTGAGCCTCCTCCTTAGAGAACTCCTTTTCAAATAGTTTTGGGCTTCCTTGTAAGTTGAGTGACCGTACGCGTGAGGAGATTTCAGGCTCCCACAGAGAGACGACTGCGGGGGAGGGTGGTAGTATATGTATGGTTTGAATTGATTAGAATACTTTGTACTCAAGAGCCTGTTCTATATAGCTAATTCAATTCAATGACATCGTCTCACGTCACTTAACAAGTAGTAACTAATTTCTTCATTCAAACATCTTTATATTAGCTTTTTTATATTTCCTTTTTTGGGGGAAACCGTTACTGGATATCTTCTCTGTGTGTTTTATCCCTACCTAACGTAGTGTAGCGGATCTTGTAAATAAAATAAAATAAAACCAGAAAAATAATTGATAGAAAATTTTAACGAAGTTATCTGAACCTGATAATAGTGTTAAGATATCCATTTTACTCTTGTTACGTGTATAACACGATCCAGAAACCCATAAGAGGTTGCTTCGGAAAATTCAGATGTTCAAATTATGTGTTTTTCTTATACCATATTTGGTATTTGAAGCTCAAATCAAGATGGCTGCTTCAAAATTCTGGATACTGAAATTTGGTGGCATTCCGAGGAGATAGACCAAATATTGCATCGGGAGACTTCAAATTTCATTCCTTAAAACTGATTTTAGGGTTTTTTAGGAAGAAGACTTGAGTAACTATGGGGGGAAAAATCCACAAAACAAAATTGAATATTCTGGATCAAAGAACAAAAGAAATCAGTATGGTGGATGCATGCACGTTTCAACCCACTTACGAGTTTCTGCACAATTTTCATAAACATTTTCACTGTTAAAAACGCCTAATCTTGAGACATGCGATTTTAAGTCTTTCATTATATTAGGGTTCTAAAATGTCTAAAATGTATTTTATATTTCAATTTCTGTCTGACTTGTCTCGGCTATGAAACTCGTAAGTGCACCTTGTAAAGGCCCGTGCAAACGCACGCAACAACATCCAACATTGTTGGGCCAACATTGTTGTGTGTTTTTGAGCGATGTTGGCGGGTGTGTCCAAACGCTCGCAACAACTCCCAACATGTTGGGCGCTCCGATGATAATACAAAGGATTCTGGGACACAAATACCCACAATTCCCTACAAACCACTGCTTGTTGGGACGCCATGTTGAATCATGGCTGACTATCTTGCTCACTGTTGAATTTCAAAGTCGTTTTTTAATGTTGATTTTTTATATTTGTTTATATTTGTTTTTTTTTTTCTAAGCGATAGCAGATATTTTTCTTTTGAGTTTTTTTTCAATTTTTTTTTTGTTTTAAAATTATTTTGTAATTTTTCATTGTATTTTTTTATGGAAAAGTTCCATATTATATTATTCCATAATAAACGATGGGCCACCATAGTGTAGTGCGCGTGCGCCAGCGCAACATTGTTGGATGTGCTGTGCAAACGAACGCAACATTGTTGGGCTATGCTTCGATGACCGCGAAACAAAAGAAATGTTGGGACTTGTTGTCTCTGAAGTTTGACCAGTTTCAAACTTCATCCAACAACATGCAACAAGTTGCAACAACACGCAACAACACGCAACATGGTGTGCAAACGCTCGCAACATGTTGGGCCCAACATTGTTGCGTGATGTTGGCCAACAATGTTGCGTGCGTTTGCACGGGCCTTAATATGTCTTCATTGCTCCATGCTATGATTCGGTTCCTCGAATGAACAGTTGAATAAGTTCCCTATTGTTCCAATATTCGTCTTTTTAGCGTTTCTTTACTTATTTTTTTACATTATATTATACGTCTAATTGTTCTCGACATGGACACATATACTTATATAATAACATACAAAATATATTATATATATATTAGTAGAACCGACTGAGTATAAACTGATTGTTTATTTTGCTTGTCATGCAGGTAGTCGTGTGGTTATTGGCGGCAATTATAGCTGCATCCAATGCATCTGGTAAGTAGAGAAGTGACTAGTAATAATGGTTTTGATACCAAAGATATGTGATGATGATTGATCGATGGTGATGTTTAAAATTGGTCATGATTGGTTATGATTAATGTGACGATGAAAATGTGATGATGGTTTTGATGCTAAAGATATGTGATGATGATTGATGATGATGGTTATGATTGATGTGATGATAATTGATGTGATGATGATTGATGATATGATGATTGATGATGATGGTTATGATTGATGTGATGGTGATTGATGTGATGATGATTGATGATTGATGGTGATCATATGATGTTGATGATGATAATGCCATGATGGTGATTATGATATAATGATGATGATATGATGGTGATGATATGATGGTGATGATATTATGGTGACGTTGATATTATGCTAATGCTATAATCATGATGATGGAAGATGATTGTGACAGCAATGATAATAATCCATATATCAACAATAACTGATCAACGTACAACAATTTATTTTCAGAATGTGAAGACCCTCTTGGACTGCAAAATGTAACAATACCTGACCATCAGATCCATGCCTCTTCATGGACTCCCGGTAAAAGCGATCCGTGGTATGGAAGGCTTGGGAACCTATCTAGGAAAAGTTGGTGTTCTACAACACAAGATACCAATCAGTTTCTCCAGGTGAGACTTAAGTCTGATTGACATAAATAATTATAATAATCAATTTCTTATATAGCGCGCCCCATGAAATCACGGTGCAATTTACAAAAGTAACACGAAAGGAAAAATTGCGAAATGTTTTGAGCTTGTTTTTGAAAGAAGGCAGTTGATAAATGTTCCTGAGGTCTACAGGCAAAGTTTTCCAAAAAGAGAGGCATCACGTAGAGATTAATATCGTGCCCTCACGGGACACTTAGTTAGACCCTATCTTTTATTTTCACCATTGTTGCGCAGAGTTACAAAATCCACTCAATTTCTGAAATTCAATTCGTGTACTTTTATAAAAGCAAGAGCTGTGCATAGCTGTGTAATTTATTGTCTGACAGGAACATGCAGTTTCAGAAATATTTTCCCAATTTCAACTCGTGTTTCATAAGATTTCAAAACCTTTCAAACCCCATCACGTGACCAAAATAGTTTGCGTTCAATGGTTAATGATCTTTTGAATTCCCTTCACAGTTCCCTCCAGTTTCCTTTCCCATCTTGAAAGGTAGCCGGGCCTTTATATTGAAGCGAGACGAACGTTGAGCTTGCAATGATTGTGACACGCGAGTAATTGTCCACCAAGGTTTTAAAAGGTCTCTATCATTCCAAGCTCAACGTTCGTCTCGCTTCAATGCAAAGGCCCGGCTACCTTTCAAATAAGCGCAGAGAACTATGGATGGGACTATAACAATGCACTCACCCTTGTAAAGCTCCAATCCTTTTTTAGTCAATTATTATGCTAAATATGAATTAAAAACACTGCAATGTTCGAAACTATGGTTGTCTACAGATCGACTTTGGTCCTAAACGACAACGATTGACTGCTATTAGCACCCAGGGTAGTCACTACAGTGATGTATGGGTCGCAACGTACAGTTTATCATACAGTGACAATGGATCAACGTGGAATGTGTACACTGAAGCAGGACAACAAAAGGTAAAGTGTTCCAAGTGATCTCGCTTCGAAGCGCGCAAAGGATTGTTTACCAAAACAAACAGTTCCAAAATGACGCCTCGAGACAGCAACGATTTCGGTTATTTCTAGGTATTTGCACTTTATTGTTATTCTTTTTTATAGCTGATAGAGCAGCAGAGGGCTTTTGTTGTCTCGGCAGTTACATATAATTTTTAAATGTAAAGTTATGTAAAGAAAGTATTTATAGAGGGTTAACACGGAAAACAACCCTCTCGAACGACGCCATTTTGGAACTGTTGGTGATGCGACAAAAATGTTTCTGATTGGCTTGTACTAGCCGGAAGTGCGCGCGCGAAATCATCTGGTTCTCATAGTAATATTAGAAGAGAATACGAGATACTATCAAATAACTGGCTCAGTCTGCCTTTGACAAAGTGGATTGATGATGATGTTGCTGGTGTAATGACAGTGATGACGATTAAGACGATGGTGATGACATCTACTATAATGGTGATGACGATTATTGGTATCATGATAATGTTGATGATGATGATGATGATGATATTGCTGGTGTAATGATAGTGATGACAATTACCACAATGGTGATGACGTTGGCTATAATGATGTAGACGATTATTGGTATCATGATAATCATAATGTTGATGATGATAACAATATATTGACTATTTTTATACCATCAGGCTTTAATATATGTCATTTCTGTTGTATATTGAAGATAATATTTTTGGTAATAAATCCAAAAGAAAATGGACTTTTTCATATCAGGTGTTTGAAGGAAATGTCGATCGTTATTCAATCGTGAATCACTCGTTACTGGAACCGTTTACTGGTCGGTTCCTACGATTCAATCCAAAATCTTGGAATGGTGGCATATGTATGAGAGTGGAAGCTTTTGGTTGTAATGGTAAGAAATATGATTTGAAAAGTTACTTTATTAATAACTAAGAACAACAACAATACCACTGATTAACACTAACAATAACTACGGCAAAACCAGCATTTCCATTAACAGTACCAACAATAATAAGAACAGTAACAGAAACACTGATTTAACAACAACAACAACAACGACAACAACAACAACAACAACAACAAAAAAAAAAAACAATAACGACGACGACGACGACGACACCAACAGCGTAAAAATAGGAAAACAACATTAAGGATAGCTACGTGTTAGAGAGGGATGCACTGCGTTCAGGAGGGGATGCACCCGTTCAGGAGGGGATGCACTGCGTTCAGGAGGGGATGCACCACGTTCCGTGTGTGGATGTACCGAGTTAAGGAGGATATGCACCGAGTTCAGGAGGGGATGCACCCGTTCAGCAGTGGAAGCACCGCGTCCAGGAGGGGATGCACCACGTTTAGGAGGGGAAGCACCACGTTCAGGAGGGGATGCACCCGTTCAGGAGGGATTGCACCACGTTTAGGAGGGGATGCACCACGTTCAGGAGGGGATGCACCACGTTTAGTAGGGGATGCATCACGTTTAGGAGGGGATGCACCCGTTCAGGAGGGGATGCACAACGTTTAAGAGGGGGAGCACCGCGTCCAGGAGGGGATGCACCACGTTCAGGAATGGTTGCACCATCATATAATTCGGAAACTGTCTAAGTGTATTTGAAAGCAAAATTATTGAGAAGCAAAATAGTAAAAGTCGTCTAAAGAAGAGGTGCGAACATTCTGCACCCTTCCCTTGTATCCTCTCCTAAACATGAACACCCATTCATGATTAGGGTCTTATAGTTTATTCTAATTGTTTGCATTGTATTCTTCGGGTCTTATAATTTATTCTAATTGTTTGCATTGTGTTCTTAGGGTCTTATAGTTTATTCTAATTGTTTGCATTGTGTTCTTAGGGTCTTATAGTTTATTCTAATAGTGTGCATTGTGTTCTAGAATTCCATAAAGCCCTTGGTATAGAAGATGGAACAATTCCTAACGAAAACATGAAATGTCGTCAATACATACACAATGAAAGATCTGATTATGCTCGCCTTAACCATGCTATTGGCGTCAGGATGTATGGCACTTTCTTTGAGTTTTTAGAAGTAAGAATTGGAGGGAGTTTGAAGACTGTTACAGCAGTAGCAACACAAGGTCACGGCAAACGAAAAGAATGGGTTACTCAGTATAAATTATCATACAGTGCAGATGGAGCAGAGTGGTTTAACTACACAGAACATGCCACTGTCAAGGTATTACCTGTGATTACCTACACCTTATACCCCGGGGAGGGGACTCCCGTACAAAATGGATAGGGGTGCTCGACGGACCTTTTAGGGTCGAAAATAAGACCCTCGCGTACCTTTTAGGGTTTCGAACTGGCACCGTACCTTTTAGGGTCAGTTTTCGAACTTAAGATTATACATATATACATCAATTTTAAATTTAAACAAATGTTAAATTGCGGTCGTACCTTTTAGGGTCTGAAATCAGTATTTGAGTTTATTTACAGCTATTTCAAAAAACGTAGAATACTGAATACTGTATACTGAATAGTGCATTGCAAGACTGAAATGCATTTTGGGTCATGTTATATTGTTTAAAGTAAAATAAATGATAATTAGTTATTTTATTCTTAGTGCATTCCATTCAAAACAATATACAAGCTAGTTACAGGGGGTAATTATCGCTGTATATGTATTATTTACTATGAATTAATGAGACCCACAATGCCCTTTGGTCTTGGAATGCACTATTCAGTATTCAACGTTTTTTGAAATAGCTGTATGCGTACCTTTTAGGGTCATTTTCAAAACCGTTCGTCGAGCACCCCTATCCTTTTTTTAGAGAGAGAGAACAACCCCCCCCCCCCCCCCTCCCCCGGGCCTTATACATTTCGAACATTGCCGTAGCGCTTCAAATCCAGCACTGCTGTACTGTTTGACAATACAATGAAATATAACAATATAAGCTCGAAAAGTCAGTAAAGTTCCTTTGTTACGGTGTTACAGAATTCATTCTATTAACCTATCGTTTATATCAAACACCGACGCAGCCTATACTAGTTTACTCGCTAGTTTCCAATTATAATAATATAATATAATAATGAGTAACAGTAAGCATGGAATAAGAATTATGAATTCTAAGTTCATAATTAATTATAGTATCGAGCATTTGGTGTTGCTCAATGTTGCTCGTTGTTCAAATTGTTTATTGACTATGTTTATTAAAAATTATTAGCCTATACTAGCTTACTCGCTAGTTTCCATTTAGAAATAAACAGTTCATTTATTCAATTCATTGATATTAAATTGTTCATTTATGTTGTATTAGATTTTCGATGGAAACACGGACATGCATTCGGTAGTCAAACACGTCCTTCGTCATGACATCACGGCCATCTTGATAAGATTCAACATATACACTGTGTACAAGTATACAGGCATGCGGGTAGAGATATATGGAGGCGAAGGTATGCAGCTTAATATTTGAAATACATACACTGTGTACAAGTATACAGGCATGCGGGTAGAGATATATGGAGGCGAAGGTATGCAGCTTAACATTTGATATATATACACTGTGTACAAGTATACAGGCATGCGGGTAGATATATATATGGAGGCGAAGGTATGCAGCTTAACATTTGATATATATACACCTATTTCCAAAAAGTTTGACGGAGTTAACGGTGAATGGCGAACGGCGATTGCACGACCGTAAGGATTTGTAGTACGCATACAGCATATCCTAGTGTTTTTCTGGATTGCTGAGCACAGTATTCGTGAATCTCAAGATCTTCTTTACTCGATTGGGCTGGCGTTGTGCCGTAAATTCGTTTTCTGTCACCATAGATACATAAATTATCAAAATCAAAGACCCAACATTCCCTTAGGTCGTACAATCGCCGTTCATCGTTCTCTCCGTCAACCTTTTTACTCGGGCTTCCGTGTGGCCCTTCAGTGTACGGAAAAGCCCCAGTCTAAAAATGCAAACGGTTCTTTTTTTTCGTCGTCCTGGTCCTCAAATTGGAGGGTCAGGTCCCAGGCGTTTCTAGCAACAATGACATCACGTCTCATTTGAAGCCCGAGCGATGGCGTCTAGATTGACATACATATATCTACTGTTGTTACAGGGCTTCAAATGTCCCTGTATTATATTTTATAATATTTATAAACATGTTGCAGTTAATTATAGATTGTAAAAACCCGTAAAGGTTTCTTATATAAGCTCCCCTATCACTATCTGTAACATGTTAATAAATATTTTAAAATAAAATATAGGAAATGTACGGACACTTGAAGCCTTGTTGTTACCATAATAGTCATGCTTTATAAAATTTTAATACTACAAAACATCCTCAAAAACTGCATTTACAAATTGTTTAGTTCTGTTGTTTTTGTACTGATTGTATGTTTTATTGCTTTAAGTTTGCATGGACGCGGTTGGGATAGAAAACAACCATATCCCAAACAGCCAAATCAGTGCATCGTCATCAGCGAGGTCAGGGAACGAGGCAGAAAAAGGACGTTTGAACGGAGCAGCAGCCTGGTGTGGAGTTACTAACCTCGACTTTCTTCAAATTGATCTGGGTAAAGTTTATAAGATACAAAAACTAGCTACCCAAGGACGTCCTGACAAGGCAGAATGGACCACCAAGTTCGCTTTTCATTACAGCTTGGATAATATGTATTGGTTTTTATACGAGCCAGAAGAAGGCACGAAAGAGGTATTTCATTTCCATGTCTTTTCATCTTTTATTCTTTTTCTTCCTTACTTAATTCTTTTCTTCTTTTTTTCATTCCTTGTTCTTTCATTTATGTCAATTGTCAATTGCTTGAGTTTTTTATTCCATTGATTCTTTCGTTCTTCCCGTTTTCCACTCTTCCTTCCTTCCTTCATTCCTTTGCTCTGTTCTATATTTTTCTAATGGCTTTATCCTATGTTTGCAACAGCTAAACGGCAACGTAAATCAAAACACAATCGTGTACACCGAGCTAAAGAGAGTACGTCAAGCACGATACGTTAGATTTCAACCAAAAAAATGGAACACTGGAGCTTGTATGAGAGTTGAGTTATATGGTTGCCAAGGTAACATACTGTTTACTGTCAATTATGAAATTCTTTATCCGTCAGTTAAGGTGACTCCGCATTTCCAAATGACTGATTCGCGTATTTCAATTGTCGACTCGTAACTTTCGTGCCCCTGGCACAATTCCCATGAAACTTGTACAAGTTATCGGGAAATCATTCAGTTACAATACTGTAAAATCTGATTGCATGTAAATTAAATAATTTCAATTGCAAGATATTAGAGATTATGTGAATGCATTATTTTCACAAAAATTTTACAGAAAATCTGTCCGTTTTATTTCTATAAAAATTTTCGAATCCTCTTCTTTAAACATTATGCACAACCTGACAAAGTTTTAAAAAAAATCCTCGGAGCCGAAGTTCCGCTACAAAATAATAGCAGTACTTTTTTATGTAACCCTTTTGTAGCGGAACTTCGGCTACAAGGATTTGTTTAAAACTTTGTCATTAGTTGGTCCTTCACTTTATCGATCAGCTATTATTTTACCAATAATCATTCAGACATGCAGTCACCTTAAAGTGCTAGCTGTCAGTGTTGTTCTTGGTCTATTAATCTTCTATCCTACCAATGTAGACTGTATGGATGCCCTCGGGTTTGCAGTGGGCCATATCAAAGATTCTTCGATGTCTGCCACGTCCTGGTATGACGTAGATCACGAGCCATGGCTTGGTCGACTGTACGAGACAAGGGGTGAAATGGCTTGGTGTGCAAAAACAAACGACGGCAACCAGTTCTTGCAGGTTGATCTTGGTCATGTGACGCGTGTAACGGGTGTGGCCACACAGGGTAAATACGTTGGGTCATGGTGGGCTATCAAGGAACCTGCTTGGGTCACAGCATACAAGATAAGC
Source organism: Metridium senile (assembly GCA_949775045.1). Classification (NCBI taxonomy): domain Eukaryota; kingdom Metazoa; phylum Cnidaria; class Anthozoa; order Actiniaria; family Metridiidae; genus Metridium; species Metridium senile. The sequence goes on from OX459107.1 coordinate 1,877,202, forward strand.
TATAGTAACCATACTTATAGCTGGACTTTCTACAAAGACGATGGCAGCAGTGACAAGGTAGCATACAGCAGATCTCTTATGACTGTGAAAAGTTCAGTGCCTTGTATGTGCCTTCCGCGACCTTGATGTTTTCTAGAATGTTTTGACGTGCTTTGCCGTGCCTAGCCGTACCTTGAGCTTTTCATAATAAGAAATTTGCTCTAACATCGATGAGAAAAATAGATCGATTTTCTTGTTCTGGATTATAAGGCCTCGTCTACACGAATCCGATCCGGCTGAAACCGCATAGAAATATTTGCGTCTACACGAATCCTGTTGATCGTTTCCAATTCGGATTCACCCGTCAAAAGTATGCGGTTTCGGTGACCGGATTCACTGGATTCGTGTGGACGATAGGTCGATTCGCATCAAAAAGTATGCGGTTTCAAAAGTATCCGGATCCGTGTAGACAGGGTTTAAGTGTCAGTGTAATTGTTACACGTTATTGGTTAATGTAATTGTAATAGCCCTTTTCACAGTTCCGCCTCAGTGACCACGAATAATAGTTCAAGTCGAGGTTCGCGTTGCTGCGCATGATAAATTATAGTTTTGCTTATGCGCATTAACTCAAACCTCGACTTGAAACTATTATTCGTGGTCACTGAGCGGAACTGTGAAAAGGACTATTGTTAGTAATGTTTTAACTAATAACAATAAAAATAAAAATGGTTTATTGAAAGGTGTATCATCCTGTAGGTATTCACGGGTAACTCGGCATCACGTGATATTATGAAGCACAATCTCAACCAAGATATTGTCACGCGTCACGTAAGATTCATTCCATCAACCTGGGAAACTTGGACCTGTATGCGGGTAGAGGTTTATGGGTGCAAAGGTAAATAAATAAACACATGCACAATATATTTGACCGTATTGGGACAATCAGTACTATTGCTATAAAGTTGCTCCTTCCTTCCTTCCTTCCTTCCTTCCTTCCTTCCTTCCTTCCTTCCTTCCTTCCTTCCTTCCTTCCTTCCTTCCTTCCTTCCTTCCTTCCTTTACTCATTCATCCATTCATTCATCCATTCATTCATCTATTCATTCATCCATTCATACAATATATTCATACAATCAACTTTAATGCGATGTCTTTATTCTCAGCGCTCGAAAATCCTTTGGGGATGGAGTTCTTTCACATTAAAAAGGAAGCAATTATCGAGTCAACTGGCAAAGACTTACGAAACGCTCCTTATCCTGATATGCCAAGATCGGCTCGGTTAAACCAAGATAAATACTTCGGCTGGCAAACTCACGTTCAGATCGAAAATCCACACTTACAAATTGATCTTGGCAGCGAAAGAGTGTTGGTGACTGCGGTCGCTACTCAAGGATCCACACATAGACGTTCTGACGTCGTTTATAAGTATACTTTGTCCTTAAGTAATAACCAGTTAAACTGGTTTGACTATCGGGAGATGTGGGAAACTAAGGTAAGTTTGGAATTGAGACATTATTTCTTTTTTTCATTCATTCTTTCTTTCTTTCTTTCTCTTCTCTCTTTCTCTCTCTCTCTCTCTTTCTCTCTTTCTTTCTTTCTCTCTCTCTGTCTGTCTTTCTTTCTTTCCTTCCTTTTCTCTTTCTATCTATCTATCTTTCTTTCTTGGTTTGTTTGTTTGTTTGATTGTTTCTCTCTTTCTCTCTCTCTCTTTTTCTCTCATTCTTTCTTTGTTTTGTTTTTTTTGTTCGTTTCTCTATTTCTTTTTCATTTCGCTATTATATTTTGTTACTCAGTTTTGTTTGTTTCTTTCTTTATGCTTTTTTTATTCATTCTATAAGTACAAATATAAAAAACAAACAAACAAACTTGCATACTTATATAGTCTATGTACATGCTTACGTACCTTCTTGCATACCTTTTTAATATCTTACCTTGTTTACTTTCCTACTTACATAAGCACACATATACATACATACATGCTTACTTATATAGTCTATGTACATGCTTACGTACCTTCTTGTATACCTCTTTAATATCTTGCTTGTTTACTTTCTTACCTACATAACTGTACACATATACATACATACTTGCTTACTTATATGGTCTATGTACATGCTTACGTACCTTCTTGCATACCTTTATAATATCTTACCTTGTTTACTTTCTTAAGTACACATATACATACATACTTGCTTACTTATTTGCATACTTGCACACTTACGTATCTACTTACTTACTTCTTCCTTATAATAATTATTTGCGTATAATTGTAGGTTTTAGAAGCGAGCAAGTCTAGCTTTCATTCTACCAAGAACTATCTGCAATATCCAGTTACTACAAGATATATTCGATTCTTTCCCAAGCAGACTGTAATGGGCAATTTTTTAAGGGTTGAAATTTATGGTGTGCGAGGTAATGTCTGGACGTTTTCACAGTTAATAGTCTTCTATATCAACCACAACATCAATACACCATCACCACATACAAATCTTTTTGAAAAGTAAACCGTAAATCATTCTACACTTGTCCAGACCACAAAATAAAACTGTCATAAATAATCAAGGTATATTCCAATTATCTTTTAGATTTATTTACATGTATTCTAGTAGAGTGGTTTTCATTAACCCGTGAAACAATCCGGGGGGGGGGGGGGACTCCCTTCAAAAATGGATAGGGGTGCTCGACGGACGGTTTTGAAAATGACCCTAAAAGGTACGCATAAATTAACTCAGGCAGTGATTTCAGACCCTAAAAGGTACGACCACATTTAAAAATTTTTCAATATGTATAAAATTAAGTTCGAAAAATGACCCTAAAAGGTACGGTGCCAGTTTGAGACCCTAAAAGGTACGCGAGGGTCTTATTTTCGACCCTAAAAGGTCCGTCAAGCACCCCTATCCATTTTCGTATTGAGCACTATTACACTTTTGTTCTTTTGTATTTTATTGTCTCTACATGTCTTACTATTACGATCTATTACACTCTTAGTATTACACTTTGTATCACGGGTTAATAAAATCACTCTATATAAATGTTTCTACTTGAAGGTCGTTCAAAGTCACTTCTTGCCTCGGACAAAGTCGAAGCCTTCACCGTTACGAACACTTCTTCTGTAACTTGGACAAAACGAACTAAACTGAATGATATCATTCCTACGAATACTTGGTGCGGCGAAGCTGGAAAGTTTCTACGCCTGGACTTTGGCTCAGTCAAGGAAATCAGAACTATTTTTATTCAAGGTCATCCAACTGAAAAAAAATGGATCAAAACGTTTTCGTTGAGATACAGTAATGATGGGATTTTCTACACGAATTATACTAGTTACTATGACACTAAGGTTGGTATTGAATGGTAGATGGGTGAAAGAATGAATTGGTGGATGAATGAATGAATAGATGTATTAGTAAATGAATGTATGAAATTATGAATCAGAATGAATGGATGGATGATGGAAGAATAAATGGATGGATTGATGAATTAGTAAATGAATGGATGAATTAATGAGCAAGTAGGGATTGAATAAGTACATTTGATGGTGATTCGATAAGTTTATTTTGTACTAATCTTGTACCAATAACTTTTAGGAGTTCACTGCCAACTTTGAGAGACTGAACATTACAAAATTTAATGTCGATCCAAGACTAGCAGCTCGTTACCTTGAAATCCACCCAGTGACTTGGAATATTGCACCATGCATGAGAATCGAGCTATACGGTGACGATGGTAAGTCCGTTCATCATATCAAGGTTGATATGAACTGTTATTCTATGGCTACCTGGCTAGATGTTTTCTACAAAATGGGGAAGGGATGCTCGTCGAAAATTTTGAAATTGAGCCTTAAAAGCCGGGGCTTGGGTCCTGTGCTGGTGGGCATGGCATAGATTAAGTTTTACCCCTGAGAGGGACCACTTTATACAGTCCAGTATTTAAATCACTGTTCTGTAAAATTGATATGTCAATATTCCTTATTTCATATACACCTAATTCAAAAACGTTTGACGGGGCGAACGGCCATTGGCGATTGGTGATTGTACGACCGAAAGGAACTATGGGTAATACGTACCAACAGTCCCTTTCGGTCGTGCAATCACCAATCACCAATCGCCCCGTCAACCTTTTTTGAATTAGGTGTACACTAAGAATCACCAGCAAAGACAGAAAATCTGACAGGTTTCTTTAATCCAATGCACACCGGCTTACAATCTTGGTCATAAATAGTTGACAATTTCTTTACAAGTCATAATTATTCGCATCAAACTACTAAGGGGCGCCCTCATGTTTTGCCCCCTCTCCCTCCCTCTCTGGTCAATGTTGGTAAAGTTGGGTTCGACAATGCTTGAGCCATTATGCAACATTGATTTAGAGGGAGGGGGAGAATTTCATAGACCAAAATATGTCGTCTTTGTGCAGTTTTTACTAAAAGATCACATTTTGTCAACATTTCTGTCCGAGATTGTAGATCCGCGCCAGGTTTTAGTGTGTTTCCTCTACAGTCCATTATTTAACTTGGTTATAATCTTTTTAAGACTGTAGTCAGCCTTTAGGTATGGCAGACCATCGTATCCTCGATAAAGACATCAAAGCAACCAGCTGGATTACAATTGACCAAAGCTCTTCTCAAGCACGACTACACAATACTTATGCCGAGGGAGCGTGGTGCCCAAAGACCTCTGACACGAATCAATACCTTGAGATCAACTTGAATTGGTTTCATCGAATTACTCGTATTGATACCCAAGGACGATTTCCGCTGCCAGACTGTTTGGCAGGTGATTACTGGGTCACGCAGTATTCATTAGAGTATACTGTCAATGGATATACATGGCAGTATTATCAAGAAAATAATATCAAAAAGGTACAGGCACTTTTCCTTTAAATAGATGAATATTATAGATAATAATATCAAATTAACTTAACCATAATAAGCCAACCTCGTTCCCAGGGCCCTCTCCCTTTTTCCCCCGCCCCACCCAAAAGAAAAAAAGGGAGAGGGCCCTGGGAACGAGGTTGAATAATTAGCCGCACTTAAAACAACTACTTTATTTATTTATTTATTTATTTATTTATTTATTTATTTATTTATTTATTTATTTATTTATTTATTTATTTATTTATTTATTTATTTATTTTTTCTTCTTTCTTTCTTGATTTATATGTATATTTATTTGTTTGTTTATTTATATATATTTGTTTATTTATTTAATTTTTTTTTTGCTTGTTTGTTTGTTTGTTTATTTATTTATTTGTTTGTTTATTTCTTTTCTTGTTCGTTTATTTCAGTTTATTTCAGTATTTTACTTAGAAACTGCGTAGTGAGTTTAATGTAATAAAGATAGAGAAACAATTGTTCTTCATAGGTTTTTGCTGGAAATCAAGACTTTCTTAATGTTGCTGTCAATCATCTGAAAGATCCAATCACAGCAAAGGCCGTACGTATCCGTCCGATACAATGGAATCGTGGAATATGTATGCGAGTGGAATTGTATGGGTGTGAAGGTATGCAAAATCGTACAATTCACCATATAGAGTGAAGATATTTAGGCTACGTTTACATGGTACCGGACAAATTTTTGACCGGCCTAAAAACCGCTTACGGGTTCCCTTCACACGAGATCGCGCTAAAAGCGCAATGATTTGGACGCCTAACCGATCAAATATTCGCCTGAACAGAGCGAAAATATTGATTGGTTCCGTGTGAACAGCATGTCCACGACAAATTCAAAAATTCGTCCGGTCGCGTGTAAACCTAGCCTTAACCATTGAAACAAAAATTAATAGTCAAGGTGTAATAGTCAAATAGACACAAAAGAAAACAATGGAGTTAAAGACTGCTCAGATGTATTAGTCTAATATCTATTTCACGGGTTAAATGACTTCACTCTGTTCATGTGTAGCTGTTCATGTATTAATTTGTATATTTCCATTAATTTATCATCTATTCAACTATCCGTCCGTCAGCCCGTCAGTTCGTTTAATTTTCCTCCAACCCGTGTATTAATTCATTTATCTCGTGCACCGGCCAGTTTATGCATATAATTCTCTTTTATTTTATTATTCATCTTTATGTATCCATCCATCCTCATTCATTCATTTCTTCATCCATATCCATTAATCTTTGCAATCATCCATTTATTTGTTTATTCTATTTTTCATTCATCCATTTATTCATCCTCCTATTAATCAACCTCGTTCCCAAACGGGAAGGGAGAGGGCCCTGGGAACGAGGTTGCCTATTAATTCATCCAACCATCCACATTCATCCATCCATCCATCTTTGCATCCATCCATTTATTGATTTATTCTTAATTTTATTCATCCAACTATCCAAAAAATATTAAATCAATAATAATAATAATTAGCATTTATATAGCGCCATTTCCGGAAGTTCAATGACGCTTTATTCACTCATATATTTGTTTCTAAATTATCATATCATTATATTATTTGTGTTTATGGGTGGTATGGCATGGGTGGCCTAGCGGTGAGAGCGCTGGCCTTTCACCACTGAAACCTTGGTTCGAATACCGGCTTGGGCGACAAATGAATAGAGTTTGTTCGATGTGTTGTTCTCTCTTTTGCAACGAGGGTTTTTCTCCGGGCTCTCCGGTTTTCCACCCTCTGCAAAAATCAACATGTGAGCAGAGTTGTGTGCTAAAATATTTAATGTAAGCGTAGAGAGTGTGAGTCTTGGAGGTAAATACTCCACATATTTCGACGTAAACCAGTGTTTTATATATATTATTTATTTAAATTGTTAGTTCTTCTATTGTTGTTTATCTGGTAATATATCTTGTTTGTTTTCAGCGAACCTCTTGCCTATTGGAATGGAAGATTATCGAATTCCGGATAAAAACATCGAGGCAAAAAAATACACGAATCCTAAATACTACAGGCTGAACCTCCCTTACATACCTAGACAAATAGTATCTTCTGGTTTAGATCCTGATGCAGCCTACCTTACCATAACCCTGGGATATATACCATATAAAGTAACTGGTCTTGCGAACCAGTGCAGACAAAGCCGAGTAGATTGTACGACTAAGTTTTCTCTGAGCTTTAGTTTGCACGACGGTGAATGGGCGGATTACATGGAAAAGGGCAAAAAAAAGGTAGAACCTTGTATCGTTGAAGTGGGACACTCGAAGTTTGTTAGTGTTTTGGTTGTTATTGTTTTGTTTGTTAGTGTTTTGTTTGTTAGTGTTTTGTTTGTTAGTGTTTTGTTTGTTAGTGTTTTGTTTGTTAGTGTTTTGTTTGCTTCTTTGTGGGTGTTGTTGTTATTTTATTTACCCGGTATTTTAAGATGATTATATACTTGTTATTAACAATTTATTGCTTTGATTCGGGTCAGGTTTTCTATGATGATGACCTTGATTTCAACTCTGCGAAAATGAAATATCTCAAGTATGAAGTAAAAGCCAGACATGTTAGAATTTGGAGCTTAGGGTACTATGGAGCTCCCTGTCTACGTGTTGAAGTCTATGGCTATAGAGGTGCGTAACAACTACGGTTATCATAATAGCAAAAACAATCAAATTCCTTCCTTCCTTCCTTCCTTCCTTCCTTCCTTCCTTCCTTCCTTCCTTCCTTCCTTCCTTCCTTCCTTCCTTCCTTCCTTCCTTCCTTCCTTCCTTCCTTCCTTCCTTCCTTCCTTTCTCCCTTCCTTCCTTCTTTACTTTCGTTCGTTTCTTTCTTTCTTTTCCTTCCTTCCAGCTACTTTCCTTTCTTTCTTTCTTTCTTCCTTTCTTCCTTTCTTTGTCGCTTCTTCCATTCCTTCTTGTTTTTCTTGTTCTCTCCTTTATTTCTTCCTCACTCACTCCCTCCGTTCATTATTTTCTCATTTCTTTGCTATTTGATTTCCCTTCCCCCTATCCTTTGACGTTTCCTCCTTCAGCCATTGATTTTTGTTTTTTAATCCCCCTCTTTCCTTTTCGTTTTCTTCCCTTTTCATTTTTTTGTTATGTTTTTGTTGTTTTCAGTTGACAATTCACCCCTCGGTCTGTCAACTGGTGCGATCCCTGATTCTTCAATAACCGCGTCAAGTCAAGAGACTGGGTTTGAAGCGGTTAATGCACGTCTAAAAGGCCCTTTCACCAAAGCTTGGTGTGCTAAACCTCCTATTCAGAATGAATACCTCAAGATTGATCTTGGACGAGTGATTGTCGTATCACAAGTAGCAGTGGGAAGACTTACAGACGGCAAGGGAAGAGTGTTTCAGTTTTGGATGTCCTTCAGTCTTGACGGAAAGTTGTGGGAAGTTTACAATGAAGATCAAGTCGGAAGAAAGGTACTGTCATGTGAAAGGTTGGGATTGATGGATAAAATTATTGGGTATATGATTGTTGAATATCTTAAAGGGGTAAAATTAAAAAAACAACAGTGATTTGGTATATTTAAAGGGGCACTTGGACCGACAACAATGGAAATTGAAAATAAATTGGAAAGCGATAATGTATACATGAAAATATTTGTATATATAAAGCCAACTAAAATTCATCAAAAATTGTGCATTTTAAACTTATTAACCTAAAGAAATTTTATTTCGAAATCTCAAAGAACAATAAGGTGAAGTAACTGACGTCACTAGCTTACTTCAAATTTAAATGCTAACAACTCTTATGTTTTTATGTTTCTTTTTTGGATCTAAGCAAAATATTGTTGCATGATAATCATTGTGTCCATAGAGCGGTTTTCGCATGACTGTGAAACGGACGTGCAGTGCCGTCACTGCGTCACTGCCGTGGTTTCTATAAAAACGTTCGAATTTTCTGCCGTATCCGTGCCGTGCGGTGACCGTGCCTTTTTCACAGTCATACGAAAACCGCTCTATAGATAGGTTTAAGTAACTTTCAATTCATTTTAAATTTTAATTGATTTTGGTCCAAGTCCCCCTTTAAGGGTATCAAAATTGAAATTATGAATTTTAGACATTGCTTGGTATTTTTTAGGGTATCGATAAAGGCAAATCCTATCACAAATTGTACGTACCACGCCTATCTTAAAGGACATCCGGAATATTTTTAGTAATGGTGTTTGTCAAAACTCTCGACGTGGCATACCCGATATACGGTTACAGTGCTGCTACTGAAACCGGGGCCACCAAAAAATAATTATCCAATCACGATCGAGAATATGAATAATAGAATGTCTATAACTGTTTGATTTTGTTGGCTTAAAATGCTAATAATATTCATTGTATGTGAACGGAATAGATCGAGATTGAATAAGAAACATCTTATCCTGTTAGAAGTTTATGTTTGATCTCAAAAAGTATCTATTTTGAAATTTGATTGGGTGGCACTGTAACTCTTCTTGGAACCTCCGCTCTGTGGGATGCCCTATCCTTTCAATTGCGAAGCAAAGAAAATAAATAAAATATTAATTCCAATGGTTCGATTTGTTTCAGGATTTCAAGTTGTATCAGTATGAAATAGCAAGTACAAATGAAGCTGCCATGTTCACCCTCAGGTTTCCTTTCAGAGCTCGTTTTGTCAAGATTCGTCCATCTTCATTCAGTGGCCAGGCTCCCTGTCTGACTGTAGAGCTGTATGGAAAAGAAGGTATTTTCTAGGACTTAAACTTCAAAACTCGTCACGTTATCTAGTACCGCTGTACTATCTGACAAAAGGCGCATTTGCACAGGCTAATCCTCGATTTGTTGCAAAAAATATTCACAATTCCCAAGCCAAGCACGGGAAAATACTACCGCTAAACAATAGAAAAAAATAATTAAATTTACTCCGGATCGAGATTACCCCTGTGCAAATGCGCCTCTTGTCAAATTGTATAGCGGTGCTAGGCGGTGCTAGAGAATATGAAACTGGAGTATTTATTGCAAGGACGTTCGCGGGTCTTTTTTTTTTTTTTTTTTAAAATAAGGTGACCGCGAATGTCCTTAAGATTCAATATACAGATTATTGACATTTTATGAAATGTTATGAACAGATTGTCAGGATGAGCTTGGACTGGCTGATTGGAGAATACTTAAGAAAGCCATGACTGCTTCTTCGTCTATTAGTAACAACTATCCCCCGTGGATGGGTAGGGTAGGGAGTAATGATATCGGCGGAGCCTGGTGCGCAAGGTAAGAAGTTTATAGAGGGTAAAATATAAATATAAAAATATTTTACAACCATCACTCCCAGTCGGAACTCTTCCGTGAGGTTCACTCACACTCTCACTCACTACCACTACATTCCATATTTACAACACACAACTCTGCTCACATGTTGATTTTAACAGAGGAAGGAAAACCGGATAACCCGGTTAAAAACCCTCGTGGTACATATATGATATGAGAGAACATATCAAACAAACTCTATTCACTTGGCGCCCGAGCCGGGAATCGAACCCAGGTTACAGTGGTGAGAGGCCAACGAGGATCTTCCAAGGATTCGCAGCTTGTTGTAACTATGTTAATATCTGTTATGACAATTATACACCCTTTCCGAGAAACTTTGGTCACCCGTGAAGTGAAAAGTCTACAAGCTAGTTGCGCAGGGGATTATGGGTAACCTATATGTACACTTTATTAGAACACAGGGATTTCATGGCCACATTGCAACACTTGTCAATGTGTTATTGAGAAATGTCCATTTTGACTTATCAAACAACAACAAGGCGCTCCGAATGCACACTGATTTAGTTTCTGAACTGAACCATAATCCTTTGCGCCACTAGCTTGTGTGCTTTTCACGGGTGACAAACTTTCTCGGAAAGGGTGTATGCACATGATTTTAAGCAATGGCTTCATGTAACTGTGATAACATATATTTCTTGATGAGTAAGGCCTATTTCAAACGTCGCATCTCACATGTGCCAAATCTAATGCAAATGAACAAAACCTATTGTTTCAATATATTATAATATATATTGAGATGCGTTGTTTGAACTAGGGCTCAAGAAATAATTTAAATATAGTTTAAATATTATGCCAAGCTTTCGGCGAAATCGGCCATCATCACGGCATGAAGTTTATACTGAAATATAAAGAGATTAAACTTTACTCATCACTTATTCTACACCTATTTAAAAAAAACATAATTCAATGTTGGTTTTGTTTGATCTAGGTACAATGATGAAAACCAGTTCCTTCAGGTCGATCTTGGCTCACAACATAAAATAACACGTGTTTATATCCAAGGCAAAGAAAAGGCCACTGACTTACCAAAAGTGCTTCAGGCTTGGGTCAAGACGTTTAGTCTATCATCATCAAAAGATGGTTACAATTGGACGGACGTTAAAGAGAACAGTGCTGTAAAGGTATTTATAAAGATCCTGCTCCTGCTCCTGCTCCTGCTTCTGCTCCTAAACCTGCTCCTGCTCCTAAACCGGCTCCTAAACCTGTTCAACAAACTTAAAATATTTTTTTCAGGTTTTTGAAGGGAATACAAACAACTACGAAGTTAAGAAAGTCAATGTTAGTGTAGAGGTGTCTGGAAGGTTTATACGAGTACATCCCAAAACATGGCACAATCATATATGTATGAGGGTAGAATTGGTTGGCTGTGAAGGTTAGCATTTAAACGATTTTCATTAAAACTTGAGTGATATAACAATCGAGAAGCCAATTCTTTGATAACCATTATTATCCCAGTAATCGTATCATCACTATTATCATCGTCATCATATTATAAAGTGTCATCCTCATTATTAACATAATCATCATCGCCATAGTTATCGTCATCATCATTGTCATCCCATTATCATTATCACCACCATAATATCATCGTCACCATCACCATTATCAACTTTATCACCATCATCATCACCATTATCAACTTTATCACCATCATCATCACCATCATCATCACCATCATCATTAACATCGTCATCACTATCGTCATCGTCATTATCATCTTCATCATCATCATCGTCATCATTATCATTATAATCATCGTCAACATCATCATCATCACCACTATCATCACTATCATCATCGTCATCACTATCGTCATCGCTATCATCATAATTATTATCATCGTCATCATTATCATTATAATCATCGTCAACATCATCATCATCACCACTATCATCACTATCATCATCGTCATCACTATCATTATCGCTATCATCATAATTATTGTCATCGTCATCACCACTATCTTCATATTCATCGTCATTATCATCATCATTATGTATAGTTTAATAAACGAGCAGGAGTGTCAAGATTTGAAACTACTCAGGCGAAGCCAAGTGGTTTTAGAACTGAAAAAACTCGATCTGCGAGTTTATTGAACGGCTTCAAAAACTCCGACCTATATATTTTTTTTTTGTAAAAAAAAAATCAAGGGTTTTTGAAAGTTTATTAGAGAAAATTCAGGTTAAAGTTTATGCAGATTAGGGTGAAACTATATCTTCAGTTAAAACACTCGTCATGGTTACGATTTCTTTTGTAAATTTCTCATGAATCATTAATGAGTTTTGAATATCATCATTATCAACATCATCATCATCATCATCATCATTATTAACATTATCATCATCTATAGCAATAGAGCTCTAACACTATATCCATGAAACAAAATCAAATTGTTAGTGTTAAATATGTCTTATTTAGTGACTATTAGTCACTATAAAAGACAAGTAAAGTTGTAATAAGGTAATGTTTTCTTTTGTATTTGATGTTTCTGGTTGAGTGATACTGATTAAATAGTCACTAAATAGAAACTATTAGTTAGAGTGAAGACATTCAACCCGTGAAACAAAATTGAATAGTCAAGGTGTAATAGTCAAATAGAAACAAAAGAATACAATGGAATTAGAGACTGCTAAGGTGTATTAGTCTAATATCTATTTCACGCGTTAAATGACTTCACTCTAGTAACTATATTGTTTATATTTTATGGTTTTAGTGTTTTCGCTCTACTGTAATTGTGTTCTGTTTTGGTATTGGTATCACAGTTTGGTATTCTTTTTTAATAGAATGTGGCATGCCTCTTGGGATGGAAAACTGGAAGATTAATAACCGTGCCATCCAGTCATCATCCTTTAACGGTGGCTACGATTCGTGGAGGGCTCGTTTGAATTATTTGACTTCCACCAATAGCTTCTGCACAAGTATTCATGCTCCCGGGCAGTTTCTTCAGATAGATGTTGGGCCTGCTAGCAAGATTGTCAGCGGTGTTGCTTTACAAGGAAGGGGTCATGTTGGACATGTTGGATTTCTTACCAAGTTTTCTTTAGCGTACAGTAAAGATGGCGTCGACCATGTTCCTTTCCAGGAAAAGGGCAAGAAAAAAGTAAGTACTTTTCCGTTATGAGTCAATTTAGCTCAATCAGTCCATTTGTTAAATCTTATGGTGTCATATGACCCGTGCATATGATATGTGGGGTCAAGTGATATGTGGGGTCAAGTGATATATGGGGTCATGTGATATATGGGGTCATGTGAGATATTGGGTCATGTGATATATGGGGTCATATGATATATAAGGTCATGTGATATATGGGGTCATGTGATATATGGGATCATGTGATATATGGGGGCATATGATATATGGGGTTCCGGTGCGAAGAGAAGCAAGTGAGGCTTTTAAACCGCATACTTTTTCTTATTTTAGGTATTCAAGGGAACGATCGGTTTATTACAGACTGTCAAACATCGATTTGGTTATAGTATTGTAGTTCGAAGTGTCAGAATTGTTGTGGAAGACTTCGAGGTAAATGCATGTATGCGAGCTGAGCTGTATGGATGTAATGGTGAGTGTTTATTCATTGTCTTTATTACTGTCAACATCGTAATCATCACCAATTTTATTCGCTTCGCTTTTTTTCTCACCCAAAAGAAGCTCAAAATGCTTATTTCTACTAATACACTGTTATACTAGTTGTTTAATGATGTTTATTATTATTAATTTAATGAAATAACAAAGAGGACGAATGGTTCGTAAAGGGAGCGAATCATCGAGGTGGTGAAAGATCTAGTTACCTCATCACCGTCAAGTGCATATGATATTGTTCTCATGTATCTGTCATCACCATTATGATTATCATTGTCGCGTTGTTATGATGATCGTCATCGTCTTTGTAGCCACCATGATCATCTTCATCGCCATCACGATGTCATCTCGACGTTGTCATTGCCATTATATCATTGTCGTCGTTATAATGATTGTCATCGTCTTTGTAATCACCATGATCATCTTCATCGCCATCTCGACGTTATCATTGCCATTATATCATTGTCGTCGTTATAATGATTGTCATCGTCTTTGTAATCACCATGATCATCTTCATCGCCATCACGACGTCATCTCGACGTTATCATTGCCATTATATCATTGTCGTCGTTATAATGATCGTCATCGCCTTTGTAATCACCATGATCATCTTCATCGCCATCACGACGTCATCTCGACGTTATCATTGCCATTATATCATTGTCGTCGTTATGATGACCGTCATCGTCTTTGTAATCACCATGATCATCTTCATCGCCATCACGACGTCATCTCGACGTTATCATTGCCATTATATCATTGTCGTCGTTATAATGATCGTCATCGTCTTTGTAGCCACCATGATCATCTTCATCGCCATCACGACGTCATCTCGACGTTATCATTGCCATTATATCATTGTCGTCGTTATAATGATCGTCATCGTCTTTGTAGCCACCATGATCATCTTCATCGCCATCACGACGTCATCTCGACGTTATCATTGCCATTATATCATTGTCGTCGTTTTAATGATCGTCATCGTCTTTGTAATCATCATGATTATCTGTCATGCACTGTCATTCGTTCTTCTCCCTATCATGACCCCCGTCACTACGGTACACGTTACTAATCCGTTTGTACAAAAGGCGCATTTCTACAGGGATAACCTCGATTCAGAGAAAATTCAAATTTGATTTCTATTGTTAAGCGATAACACTTTTCCGTGCTTTGATTGGAATTTGTGAATATTTTGACAACAAATCAAACCAAAAAAAAAATAACGCGCACGCAAGATCAGTTGGTAAGAAAAAAATATATAATGCACAGACAAACCATATCAAATGGTCCGTCCCCAAATGATTTGATTTGATAATCTTGTCTAGGATGTAACAAAGCTTATGGCCATCATCTTCTTACGGGATACTCCCTTAGCGCGTCCAGCGAACTGGCTGGTCATACCGTAGACAAAGCTCATCTTTCTGTCTTGGACAGTGCCTGGTGTGCAACGACCTCTGATTCCAGTCCTTACCTACAAGCAACACTCACTAGTGTCAAGGTCATCTCACAGATAGTGACGATGGGTCATCCTGTCACCGGTGAATATGTCAAGATATATCAGTTGGAATATTCCGATGATGGAACTACTTGGATACAGTACAGAGAGGATTTACCTGCTGGAAACGATTTTACAGTAAGGATTAACGAGTAAATGTTGAGAAACAAATAACGGAGAGGACGCCATCCTTGAATCAAAACTATATGTGTACTTTGTCAATGTACTATTTTGTACAAAAAAGTGAATAACTATTGCTCTGAATAGTAGCCTCTTATACATAAACACTGCTTCATTGCTTATTCGCTTATTTGGGTGTGTGGAAGTTGCCGGTGTGTGTAGCTAGTGCTTGACTTGATTAACGGGCAAACCTCGACGGCCATATATTAGAATATTCTAATTGTGGTTTATACGTTATCCTCGTAAAACAAAGAGAAGCAAACAAAAATTGACAAACAAACAAACAAACAAACAAGTGAACAAACAAGAGCATAACAGAACAAATAAACAAAACAAACAAACTTACAAACGATCAAAGAAACAAAACAAACAAACAAGAGCTCAACAAAACAAACAAACAACAGGCAAAACAAACAAACAATCCAACAAGCGAACAAACAAGAGCATAACAAAACAAATAAACAAAACAAACAAACTAACAAACGATCAAAGAAACAAAACAAACAAACAAGAGCTCAACAAAACAAACAAACAACAAACAAACATATAAAAACGTACAAACAAAGAAAAATACAAACAAACGAACTTATAAAATACATACATACAAACAAACAATCATACAAACATACGACCGATGAAAGAAACAAAACAAACAAACAAGAGCTCAAACAAAACAAACAAACAACAAACAAACAAAGAAAAACGTACAAACAAAGAAAAATACAAACAAACAAACGAACTTATAAAATACATACAAACAAACAAACATACAAACATACGAACGATGAAAGAAAAAAAACCCATACAAACAAACAAAGTTATAAAAAACATACCAACAAAGAAACATCCCAAGTATGTCCAACAACCGAACAAACAAACACAAACAATTAACAAACATGCAAACTAACAAACATACAAGCGTGATCAAAGAAACAAAACATACAAACATACATACAAACTGAATCAAAATATGACGACGTTGAACTATTGTTTTTGACTGAATACCCTCCAATACATGTACAGTATGTGGAACCCTTAACTTTTAGTATCTATTGTTATTTTTGATAAATTGCTAACATAGGAATTCTATTACTTTGATATATAGCGAGATATATCACGTGAGTCAGCCATGATGGAAGCATTCGTTCACGAGTTACAGTTTTCCATAGAAACAAAATACCTAAAGATTTTGTTTGCTAACACTGCTGGCCAATTGTGCTTGAAATTTGCTCTTTATGGACATGAAGGTGCAAATATGTTCTTCATATATTTCTTTCCTTTCTTCCTTCCTTTGTTACATCATTTTCCCTCCTTTCTTCATTCGTTTTAATTCCTCCCTTCAATCCTTCCTTCCTTCCTTTCATATTTCCCTACTCCCTCCCTCCCTTCCTCCTTTCCTTCCTTCCTGCCTCCCTTCCTTCCTTCCTTCCTTCCTTCCTTCCTTCCTTCCTTCCTTCCTTCCTTCCTTCCTTCCTTCCTTCCTTCCTTCCTTCCTTCCTTTCTTCCTTCCTTCCTTCCTTCCTTCCTTCCTTCCTTCCTTCCTTCCTTCCTTCCTTCCTTCCTTCCTTCCTTCCTTCCTTCCTTCCTTCCTTCCTTCCTTCCTGATTATCTTCCTTTCTTAATAATTCCTAATCTAATTCTCATTTGATAGTTTGCAAGGCTAGTCTTGGAATTGAAGATCACATAATCCCCGACTCTTCCTTCGCGGCATCCAGTTCACTGAGCGTCGATCATTCTCCTGGTTATGCACGAATTAACCGTCATCTTGGTCATGGTGCCTGGTGTTCTAATATTCAATCAGCTGGTGAGTATCTACAGGTTGATCTAAACATTCCTCACAAGGTTAACCGCTTAGCTCTTCAAGCTAAGTTGAAGTCGGTTGAATCTAGCGATGGTCAAGCGTGGGTCAAAGGGTTTACATTGAAATACAGTCAGGACGGGAGTCAGTGGTTTGATTACATGGTCGGTGGATCTATCAAGGTAAACATGAACTGAATATATTTACATATACACCTACTTGCAGTAAAGTTGTCATACAAAAATATACATTTGTTATAAAGAAAATAGAACATTTGTGATTTATAAGTACGATAGGAATTAATTAAAAGACATGAGAAGATCACTCAAGCTGAACTCTCTCTTTTGTCTTTTAATTAATTCCTTTCGCACTAAATCACAAATGTTCTATTTTCTTTGTGACAAATGTTCTATTTTGTATGACAACCTTACTGCAAGTAGGTGTATCTCCCGAAAGAAAACCATATTATAGTTCTCCTCTGCTTCTTTTCCTTTTACCTTTCTCTCCCTCTTGCTTCCTCTCCCTCCCTCTTTTACTTGTCTTCTCCTCAGAGCAGTCATAAATACTGAACACTCGTACATTCTATAGCTTTCCTCGCTAGGAAAAAAATGTGAATCAGGACTCGGCGAGTTTTATACTGTTACTGCGGTTTTCGACTTTCTGCGAACTCAGACATTTCAACGGCTCGTTGTGAAATACGTTTTTAGCTGCCGTCAATCAAGGATTTAAAAGGTACCGACTAATTAGTTTTGATTGAAGGCAGCTAAAAACGTGTTTTCACAATAAGCCGTGGGAATGTCTGAGTTCGCAGAAAGTGAAAAACCGCAGTAACAGCTCTTTGTACATTTCAACCTGAATGTTCATGTCATTTTTGAATATCTTTTTCGCAGTCGTTTACAGGAATAACAAACAAAAAAGAAACAGCTGAATACGACCTGGACCCTACTTTAGTCGGTCGTTTTGTAAGGATTGTAGTCTCATCATGGCAAAACATGATCTGTCTGAGGATGGAACTATATGGATGTAAAGGTAAAAGAATTATCGATGATGATGATGAAGGTTGCGGTGATGATAATATTGATGGCGATGATGATGATGATGATAATATTGGTGATGGTACATGTGATGATGATGATGCGGTCATGATGATATGGTGGTGGTGGTAGGGACGACGATGATAATGAAGATGATGGTGTTGGTGTTGATGATAATGTTAATGATGGTGTGGGTGCAGGTCATGATTTAATGAAGTTGAAGATGATAATCAGTGGTTTTATTAATAATAGTTATGACATTACAATAATAATGATGATGATAATAATGAAAATTAATTACCATCATCATCATCATCATCATCATAGTCATCATAAAGGGCTCTAATTTCCTTTCAGCGTGCGGTGATCCTCTTGGCATTGGAAGTTTCAAAATCCCTGACGCCAATTTTAAAGGTTCCTCAAGTAATTCACATTATGGGCGACTCTCTATTAATCTTCGTCGAAGTTACTCGCCTTACACGGCTCATCCAATAATATACTGGAAGGTATAATATACACCATTTCCGAGAAAGTTTGTCACCCGTGAAAAACACACAAGCTAGTGACGCACAGGATCATTGATCAGTCCAGAAACGAAATATGCATTAGGTGCACTTTACTTGTTTATAATAAGTCAAAATGGCCATGTCATTTCGCAATTACACAAGTGTAGCGATGTGACAATGAAATCCCTGCGTTCTAAAATGAATACATATATGTTACCCATAGTCCCCTGCGCTGCTAGCTTGTAGGCTTTTCACTTCACGGGTGACAAAGTTCAGGAACATAATGGTAATGATGTTGTTGATGATGATGATGATGACGATAATGTTAATTGTAATGATGATGGTAATGATGATAATGGTGGTGGTAATGGTAATGATAATGATGGTGGTGGTGATGATGGTAATGATGATGATAGTGATGATGACGGTGGGGATTATAATGATGATGATAATGATAATGATGGTGGCGGTTGTAATGGTGATGGTGATGATGATGTTGGTGGTGATGATGGTAATGATAATATGGTGGTGGTGATGGTAATGATAATGATGGTGGTGGTGATGATGGTAATAATGATGATAGTGATAATGATGGTGGAGATTATAATAATGTTGATAATGATGATAATGGTGGCGGTGGTGATGGTGGTGGTGATGATGATGATGGTGGTGGTGATGGTAATAATGATGCTGATGGTAATGATGATGGTGGTGGTGGTAGTGATAGTAATGATGATGGTGGTGGTAATGATGTGATGGTGATGATGGTAATAATGCCTGATCATGATGATAGTAATGATGATGATCATAATGATGGTGGTGTAATGACGAATTGTATTGATGATGTTAATGGTAATAAAAATGATGGTAACGGTGGTTACAATGATGAAAATGTTGGTAATGATGATGGTGGAAATAATGATGACGATAATGATAAAAACGATGGTGTTTATACAGTCAATGCCATTAACATTCTCCACACAAAAAAAAATTGTAAAAAAAAAATTATAAAAAATATTTTGTAATGTCAGGTTGATCTTGGAAGCCCAAAACAAGTGGCGGGAGTGGCAACTAGTGTTCGTAAAGATCGCAGTTCTAGCAAAATAGAGGGATATATCCTGGAATGTTCTTTAGATGGTTCTACCTGGACAACATACCAAGAGAACTCCAAAACTAAGGTACTATACACCCTTCCCATGATGCGGGACGCCATTTTGAATTAATTACTTGTGACGTCAAACGCTGAAAGGTATGTATATTTCTCTGTACTTTTCACTCAGCGCTTCAGGTCCTGCAGGTGTATATATACGATATTTAAAGAAGATTTTTAAGAAATTCTTTAGATTAGACCTTTAACTTTAAACTTGTTTCGACATTTTTACAGAAAATATAGCTAGATTGTCTTGTATTTTTCAGCTTTGCTACAGTGAGCACTGAGCCCGGGATATCTTCGCATATTAGCTCAAGTAAATAAAAGAAAATAGGCATTATATTGAGAAAGTGAAAGCAGTAAATTACCTTCACATGTACGGCTCAGTTCGGCGGGAGCCGCTAAAGAAGCTTCTTCTTTGCGTGCGATTTATGGCGTTTTAAAAATACTTGTTAAAATTTGAATATAGACAAATTAAAGTTAAAGGTTTAATCTAAAGTATTTCTTCAAAATCTTCTTTAAATATCGTATATATACACCTGCAGGACCTTAAGCGCTGAGTGAAAAGTACATACAATGGGAAAACCTTTCAGCGTTTGACGTCACAAGTAATTAATTCAAAATGGCGTCCCGCATTATGGGAAGAGTTTTTACAGAAACCATATCATTTCCAGTATTGTAAATGTACTCTTCATAACATTGTATTGTTAATTTAGTGATATGATGACGATGATGGTTATTTTGATGGTGATGATGATTATGATAATATTTAATGTTGCTTCTATAAAGCTCAGAGCAGTTTTTCAAAACATTGGATTCGGTGGAATTGTAATAATTACTATTATGATGGTATGAATAATGACAATGATCAACAAAGATGATTTTCGGTGGTGTGAAAAGCAGGAGGAAAGCAAAGCAACAGGGGCCGGTTGTACGAAATAGGGCTATCCACCGGATAAATCCTTATCCAGCGGATAAAGTCTATAAAAAACCTATGCAGTAGATAACTTTTATCCGCGGATAACTTTATCCACCCTTCGTACAACCGGCCCCAGGATTATATTACCATCTTCATTGTCATAATAATTCAATTTGCGATCAATTTTAATTGATTTAACGACTGCATAAATGATGTCTTTGTAGATGTTTACTGGAGGGAATGCGTCTCCACACATCCTTCGTTATTATCTCACCGATAAGATGACATGCCAGCACGTTCGATTGGTCATTAAGAATTGGCATCATAGTATCAATGTGAATGCAGAACTCTATGGCTGCAATCCGTGAAACAACCTAATGGTAAGTAGCTTTATGGAGAAAAGTAAATAGAGGATATTACATGGGCGCGCGGAGATGCGAATTTCATCTTCGAGTGCTGAAATGATCTTTCACGAGTGAGCGCAGCGAACGAGTGAGAGATTTCTGAGTAACTTTTCTATCAAATATGATGTTTCAGGTTGAGTGATAATGACTAAAAAGTCATTAAATGTTTTACTTATTTATTTATTTATTTATTTATTCATTCATTCATTCATATATTTATTTATTTATTCATTCATTCATTCATATAATTATTTACTTATTGGTTATTGTTGATTTATTCATTCATTCTTTCCTTTATCTACTTATTTATTTATTTACTTATCTATCTACTTATTTATTTATTCATATACTTATTTATTCATATACTTATTTATTCATTTATTGATTGATTGATTTTCTCATTCATACATTTATTCTTTCATTCATTTATTTATATATTTATTCATTTATTTTTTTATTCATTTATTTATATATTTATTGATTTGTTTTTATATTCATTTATTTATATATTTATTGATTTGTTTTTATATTCATTTATTGATTGATTGATTGATTTCTCATGCATTCATTTTTTTTTTTCAGGAGTTGCTGTTTTACGTTTATCTTTATCTTGGTTCTCTTTACAATGCATGCTATCACAATAAATACTGCACAGTAAAGATTTAGCACACGACACAGGTACATAGAAAAAACAGTTAGATATAGAGCTGTATTCATTAACCCTTGGAACAAAGTGTATTAAAGTGTGTCAGTCAACAAAAGAACACGATGCAATTAAAGTGCATTAAAGAGTGATACACTAAAGAGTTTTTCACGGGTTAATGAAAACCGCTCTATTGTAAGTAAGTAGGGATAAAATAAAGTATTAGTAACTATGTGATGTTGTTATATCATAGAGAGATTTTTCTTTGTCCGTACAACGAAGTAGACTAGCTAGTGAGTAATAGTCGAAATAAAACAAAAGAAAACAATGGGATTAGTGTGTACTGCTATGTATTACGTTGACTATTCTTTCACAGACGAAGGAAAATCACTCTAGCACTGTGAAACCAACAAAACAAAGTCTGATAATTACGGTGTAACAATCCAGACAATCACTGATAAACACAAAAATCATTGGAATTTAAGCCAGACTTATATGTAATGTTTACAACATGAGCGGCTGAAGGTGCGTGATTGTATAGCCGATACAACACAAGCGCGAATTGTAAACAACCTAAAACGTCTACGTCAGTTCTTTCATATTTCACTTATCAAATTCATGAATAATTCATGACCTATTAGTCCAATTGTGGTTGTCCATTGTGGTCACATGTACATGTACATGCATCAGTTTCATTAACTTTGATAAAGATCTGATGAATAAAACATCCAATCTGTATCAAAGTTAATAGTGCTGATGGCACAAACACCAGCAAAGCCTCATCGAATCATTGACCTTTGCCGATTTTTCGAACCATCTCGCTTTCCTAGCAACCTCCTACTGTACCTTACAAGATCTCTTTCAAATGTGGGATGTCAAGAGTGACACAGTGCGCATGATCATAATTTAATGATCACGTCATTACTAGGAATATGCATCAATCTTGGACTTTTCTTCAATAACTAATTAGTAAATGAGTTTTTAATGAATGTTGGGATTTGATAAGTCTCATAAAATATTCGCGTCCGACCTTTATGGGCTTAAAAAGGCTCGCCTTTTTAAATGCCCATAAAGTTCTCCAGCTCATATTTTATTAATTACTTAAATAAATATTCAAGATAAAAATAATTTCGTCGAGAGATTTCAAGTTAAAGCTTAATTATATGCAAATCAGGACGATTTTGTATGGTATATTTGGGTAATATCTATTTCATATATATATAGTCCTTTTCGCTCTCTTCTTCATTTTCTCCGCCCTCTATCTCTCTCAAATAGTTAACTTAGGGGTGGACCATTTAACTTTTGAGGGGGGGGGGGGGGGGTGGATGATTTTGAAAAAAAAAATCCTGCAAGCCAAAATTTCCACTGAATGCCACTGAAATCTTTGCTTTTCTATAAAATAAATTGCGTGCACATGCCAGCGGGCTAAAAAAAATTTCCTGCACGGACAAAATCATCCACCCCCCCCCCCCCCCCCCTCAAAAGTCAAATGGTCCACCCCTTAGTAAATAGTCCTTAATTTTTTAATATTCTTGATAAGCAAAAATGCTTATTACCATACAATCTTTCACCTACTTAACAATTAAACTGTAAAATCAGTGAGTTTTCACTGAGTTTACAGTTTAATTGTTAAGTACATGAAAGATTGTATGGTAATAAGCATTATTGCTTATAAAACATCAAGAATATTAATGGATGGAAAATCTTTCTTGGTCTCAGCAAAGAATATTACAAATTGTCCTTAATTCGCTAAACCGTAGTTCCTGAAATCTCCACACTACACTCACTAACCTGATCAGTGGGGATATGACTGAGGATATGATGCAAGTTGATGATGGAGGACGGATCAAACCCTGACAGAAAGGGCGCTATATAAATTTCACGTCATCGGTTATCATTATTTTTTATTATAATTTACTTTAATTTATTCTAAAGTTGTTATAGTATTTCGTGCTTACCGTCTTTAAATAAAGAGTTCATTCATTCATTTACCTCATTAACATTGTCATGCATTACTAATAACTCATACTAAATCCTTTGTTTATATTATTCAGTACTAAACAGTACGGAGTATTGTGCTAGCAGTCGGTCTCTATCGTCAGTTTTTAGACCGCATTTCTTGCTGCCCCCTTATCCATCCAATAAAACTACTGACTCTTGTAAATACTGAATAGTGATTGGACGAAGAGCAATCAGGGTCACCCCAGCTCACCACACCTTGTAGGGCCCAACGGTCATTTTCTTTATTCTTGCAAACAAACGGTCCACCACTATCACCATAGCAACCATTCCTCTTAGTCCTCCCAGCATCCCCTGCGCAGAGCATTCTGTTCGTGACGGTCCAGGTTCGATTATCGATTCTTAGACCTCCGTTGAGTGAAGAATCGAGCTTAGCTGCGCATGCGTGGTTTGTTACTATGGGCATTGCTGCTTGTTGTAGGAACTCTGCTGAATCTCCCGGATGTAGCATCTGTCCCCATCCTGTAGAATGGACCACAAATATGATTGAAAGAATCAATAGATGAT
The DNA here is from genome assembly GCA_949775045.1 of Metridium senile. Classification (NCBI taxonomy): domain Eukaryota; kingdom Metazoa; phylum Cnidaria; class Anthozoa; order Actiniaria; family Metridiidae; genus Metridium; species Metridium senile. Next base: position 1,901,552 of record OX459107.1, read on the forward strand.
TATATTGAACAAACAATTGCATGAATGGAGGAATGCATGCATAGGCTACCTTGGATAGATGGATGAATGATATATTATAATAATAATATAATAATAATAATAAAGCACTTTATTTCAATAGGGTAACTAGAATTACACAAGTAATTTTCATCTAGGCCCTATTGAATGAGTGAGTTAAGGAATGAATGAATGAGTTAATGAATGGTATATATAATTCTGTAATTATGATGTATTTAATGAACAAATGAATGCATGTATTATTTCTGTAGTTAGAGGGAAAGCACTAGAACCATGAAATAGTTACTAACTAATAGTTTCTATTTAGTGACTATTTAGTCAGTATCACTCAACCAGAAACATCAAATACAAAAGGAAACTATACCTCATTACAACTTTACTTGTCTTTTATAGTAACTAATAGTCGCTAAATAAGAACTATTAGTTAGTAACTATTTTGTTTTTATTTCATGGTTCTAGTGCTTTCGCGAATGAACGGATGAATGAATACATGGATAGATAATTTAGTTTCTGAAAAAATTGATAAATTAATTAACGAGTGGATAGATGGTTTCGGGAAAGAATAAATAACTAGATGATGAGTAATGAATGAATGGATGGATAGACTGATAAATGATTGATAAACGACTCGTTCTTATATCATTATTGAGAGTGTATTAACCTGAGATGTAACACTTTGTTCCTTCAGTAACTTCCTCCCCTTGTTTCGGCAGACATACAGTATTGACAAACGGCGTGACACGTGCCTTGTGTGACAGCTGCAGTAACGCAATATCGTTAGTATAAGGAGCACCCGTGTTGTACAGCCGATGTTTAACAATTCTTTTCACTTTGAACACTTGTTCTGAATTTTCCATCTTTTTTTTATCTATTCCACCGATGATCACAAAATACTTGTTCTCATCGTTGTCTATGATACAGTGGCCAGCGGTCAATACCCATTCCCTGTCAATTAGGGAGCCTCCACAAAAGAATCTTAGTTCTCCAGATGGCTGTTTTAGATTTAGTTGTACCTGCCAAGGCCATTCCCCTAGAGTGGCGTTATGACCTGAGATAACACGCGAGGATCCCGTACTGACGATCCCGCAATCACCTGCAATAAAATATTTAGTTTTTTAGTACAATATCTCTTATCACAATATTTTTTATCACAATTTATTTTATTACAATTAAGAAGGAAAACTAACAGTAAAAGACAACGTTTCGTTGTCATCATCTCGACAACATCATCAGGTAAATGAATAACAACTATAATGACTAACTATGAATAATAACTATATGCAAATATATAGCTAGATCGAACTAGATTGACAATACGTTAAGTCAAGTGTAAAGAGATATAAAACAACAGGAAAAGATAATAGAATTAAATACAAAAAAAAAAGAAGAATAGCAAAAATAAACAGAATTAAATAAATACTTTTATATTTTCAAATTTTATTACAATATTTTTATTACAATATTTTTTAATTATTACAATATTTTTATTGAAATATTTTTTATTACAATATTGATTTTTTCATTACTATATTGGTTATTACATAAAATATTATTGTATATTAGTGATAAGTATTTAATATAGTTCTTATTAGTTAGAGTACAAGCAATAACAGTAGAAAAGTAAAAGAATTAGCATAAAATATCACAATTTCGCGGTACTATTTGTATAGTAATACCATGATCACCTCGGATTCTTTTGTCTTCCGAGGGGTTTACAAACCCGAATTTTCCTCATGCATACAACATGAGGGAAATTTAGAAGACAAAGAAATTATTTGTCCTTTACTAAATTTCCCTCTATTTAATCTTTCAAACACACAATTTGATAAGTATAGCTTTGAATGTAAATACAGGAAATTGTCCGGCTTGTCTGGAATAAGAGCTTAGTCTCCCAGACATGAAGATAATCAAACAGCCAAACAGATATATAGGCTGATAAATCTTTGTTTTGTGAAAGCTGTTTCCGCATTTAATTCATTACACGTTTTGTTTTTGTGTATGTATAGACGACTTTCATAAATGGCCGTCACTAATTATCATAATTTAAAAAAATTGATGTTTAAGAAAAAGAAAGGTATCAAATGATAGGCAATCGCTATAACAATAACTTTTGAGTTTGGAAAATCAGAAGAACCCAAAAACGAGACATGAAAGGCTTCAGTAGAAAATTACATACAAATCTCTACATTTTTCATAATTGAGCATAACTTCTTTAGTATTTTAGCCAAAGCATCAAAACCTTCCAAACATATCTATTTCAGGTGAATCTTTCATATGACAGTGCTAAAATATTGAAACTGATATCTGTTTACTTGAAAAAAAATCATTTTCCGGTACATATTATGGTATTTATGAAAGTGGTTTATTTCCTACCGTTTTCCAGGAGATCAAAACGTCTGTAGTTTCTCAGAAGGACAGCATTTCGATGTAAAGCCCGATGGTATTTACCTAAAAAACAAAGCAATTCATCTTTCTAAAGTAAAATACAACAATTCATCTTTCCAAAATATAAGAAAACAATTCATCTTTCAAAAATAAAAGAAAACAATTCATCATTCCAAAAAAAAAAAAAAAAATTCGGAATTAAAAAAAAAAAAAAAGATTCCAAGGACTAGACAGCGGGGCCTTATATATCAGATGCGCTCGCCTGATATCTATTGGTAAAATCAGCGATTTGGATCTTTTACGGTAATGATAATAATAATGATAATAATAATATAATTCATTAAGCAAAATAAGTTTCAATGATCACTCTTTTTACATTAAGAATCAAAGAAGTTAAATAATTTAACTATTTACAATAAAGAAACACACTATTTACAATTATACAGTCCTGATCAATTTCAATTTCATATATGCATGTATGTTCAAATACAAAAATCTAGGTTAATTGCAAATCAAAATGTTTGCGAATCAAGTAGGTCTTGAGAGACGTTTTGAACGAATTTAACGATCGAGTCAGAGCTTCTTGATAACAGAGGTCAGTATCTTTTACGGTATTGATAAGGGAAGAGCCCATCGATTTTCGTATACAGCATAGACGCACTTTTTAATATTATCTTTATGTTGTGTTCAAATGTAAATGAATTCAAACAATAGATTTTGCTTATTTACATTAGATTCGGCACATATATATGAGATGCAACTTTTCTTAGTCAACTAAAATCGCCTAAAATCGTCTATGAGATCGCCTTAGAATTTTGGAGCTTTTCGCCAAAATCGACTTAAATCCGCCTAAAATCGCCTAAAATCGTCACATGCCCTTTTAAGGTAGTACCGGATACTTGCTACTGCGCATCCATTTCGCGCATCTCGTTTTCCATCATTTATTTGCGTTTTTTTGAAAATTTATCTAAATAATATTTTAATTTGAATCCTTATCTATAACTTAAGAAAGTATTATGTCATTTTATGCAACTTTGGAGGTAAAATGGGACATTTTTCGAAACATGCTCAGATTTTCACTACCTGACAATAGGTCGCTGTTTTGTCTCAAAACAACAAATTTACAACTTTGTAAAAATGAATAGATAAAATATGATTTTGACGTCTTTAGTCGTAAAACTAATACAAAATAGGTTTTAGGGTTTCTGGAGATGAGAAGGATAATTTGACAAGTTTCAAGCAGATGTTTAAAGTACTAGAACCCAGTCCCGCGCGGACCGTTGCCGTGTTTTTATTTTTTAACAAAAAAATGGATTCGGTCGCTTATAACTCGCCTATTAGTACGGGGACCCCCATTTTTTTTCTTTTTATTCAAGACTGCATTTACTACTCTTACGATTTAAAATAAAAAATAAAATATTCATTGATTGGATTTTCTGAAATTTTACAAATGGTACAACTCTATACACATGTAGTGTGCGTAATTGGCGTATAATTGTGCTTCTATGGCTCACTTATACCCATATTTGGAAATGATTCAATGATTTTTATGACAGGAAATGTTAGATAACCCTTAGATCTATCGTTTGATATAATATTATGCGTTTCCTAGCAGAATACGTTCGCATTCTCTTGACTGCTTTGAAAAGGTACTTTTGAGCAAATCACCGCAAATTATTGCAAAAATAATAATAATAATGTTTATTTATATAGCGCTCATTTCCAAATTGTCCAAGGCGCTTTACAACTATACTAATCTATTTACAATATATACAATCGATATATATTTACAACGTTAATTAAGTAATGATAATAAATAAATGATAAATACATAATACGTCTAGATATAATTACTATTATTTAGAAACAGAGTAAATAAATGTGTTTTCAGCTTACTTTTAAAAGAAGGAACAGTGGTACAAGAGCGGATCACAACCACAAACCTACTTTTACTATATCTTATAACTCTATAACCAATACGGTGACCCCAATTTTTTTTCACGGTTTTTGACTTGCCTAACAATGATCTATAAATGACAGGATTTATAAAAAAATTCATTGAAGAAATCCAAGTATCCGGTACTACCTTAAAAGGACTTGCAGTATATTTTAGGGATGGTTTTCAATATTCCCGACGAGCATAACAATTATATAACAATAATAATAAAGTCTTTATTTAAACGAGGGTATAACACGAAATAGTGTAAAAACACTAATAAACTTGTGTCCTCAGCATATATATATCCAATACTTTTAACCCGAGTCCCCCGAGTATTGATGAATGTTAAAACAATGAGAAACGTACGACTTCGCCACGATTCACTCGACAAAGCAAATGGTATAGAAAACGTTTTATGAACTGAAACAAGCAATAAGTACATTGAAAGATATACAATCGATAAGTGTTCTAGAACACGTGATCAGTATTCGAACTTTCGAATAATATTCATTAATATACTTTGCCTTTTTTTGAACCAAAGCATTTTTTTAGTCGAACGATATATTTCAAAAGATCAAGAAGCGAAAATTAGCAGTGAGTTTTTAACTTGTTTACACGAGACAGTGAACGCAGGTGTGAAATGACAATTCATATCTTGTCAATGTTTTTCGCCCACACAAAGTTGTCCATGATTTGAAATGTTCGTATTATTATTATATTCATACCATACCATGTAATAATTCGTGGCTCCCACAGGAAAGAAGCGAAGCGAGAAACAGAAAAGCCAGTACGAAGCGATTTCCCATGATATTTCCACTAGTTTTGCATGATAAATGACTTTAGGCAAGGTGTTTTTGAATTGTCACCTGAGCTCAAGTCTCTTCATTGGCTAAGAACAGGAAATTGATTTACAATTAAGGCAAACGCAAATAGTCCTATTCACAGTTCCGTTCAGTAACCACGAATAATAGTTTCTAGTCGAGATTCGAGGTTCTGCGCATAACAAAACTATAATTTATCATGCGCAGCAACGTGAACCTCGACTTGGAACTATTTTTGATGGTCACCGAATGGAACTGTGAACAGGCCTATTAGTAAATGTCCAAGTAATTCATTCTGTCAGATATTCGAAAGATTCAGGTGCTTTATATTGATTTTACAAACAATTTGTTTAGTTTAATAATGTGATAAATTGGTATTCAAATTGATTTATTTACTGATTTACTTTTTACTCCGACGAAGGGCTAAAGCTCGAAACGTCAGTAAAGTTAAGTCAACATTTTTTTTGACGGTGAAAAAAAAATTTCATTATATTACTTATCGTTTATATCAAACACCAACACAGCCTATACTAGTTTACTCGCTAGTTTCTATTTAATGTATTTACTAGTATCGAATTGAATTTGCAAATATTTTCTATTTAAATATAGATAGCCTTCTGCGCAGGATCTTAAAAGGTACCTACTTTTTCATTTTATTTTAAAATATATGAAAACTTAAGTTCCATCAAATTTAATCAGTCAGTGTATCATTTTTTTTGCGTAGAAGACTGTGTGAAGATATTTGTAATTGGCTATACACGTGATAATGACCACACCCTCTTCGTGATGACGATTAGTTCATCATCCACGCATAGCGGGATTTAGTTTGAAGTTGTACTCGCTCGTGTTACTGACCACACTTTTCTGATAAGGCACAGTCAGTTTTCACCCATCTATAGTATATTTGGGTGGCAGTGGCATACACGTGTTGACCACACCCTTTTGATAAGGCAAAGTCAGTTCTCATCCATCTATAGTACAGATTTTTATGCACCCGTAGAATTTATCTGGGGCATCAAGCACTTGTTAATGACCACGCCCTCATCATGGGGTACAGATTCTTGTCCATCTCCAATACTGTTTAAGAATAAGCCACACGTGTTAATGACCACACCCTTCTCATGGGGTACAGATTCTCGTCCATCTCCAATATTCGTTTTGAATATATAAAACTACAAAAAACTATACAGTGGATAACTTTTATCCGCGGATAACTATATCCACCCTTCGTACACCCGGCCCCAGAATTATATAGATAATGATCGTCTTCATTGTCATACTAATGCAATTTGCGATCAACTTTGATTGATTTAACAACTGCATAAATGATGTCTTTGTAGATGTTTACTGGAGCGAATGCGTCTCCACACATCCTTCGTTATTATTTCACCGATAAGATGACATGCCAGCACGTTCGATTGGTCATTAAGAATTGGCTTCATAGTATCAATGTGAATGCAGAACTCTATGGCTACAATCCGTGAAACAACCTAATGGTAAGTAGCTTTATGGCGAAAAATAAATAGAGGATATTACCTGGGCGCGCGGAGATGCGAATTTTATCTTCGAGTGTTGAAATGATATTTCACGAGTGAGCGCAGCGATTTCTGAGTAACTTTTCTATCAAATATGATGTTTCAGGTTGAGTGATAATGTTTAATAGGCATTAAATATTTTATTTATTTATTTATTTATTTATTTATTTATTTATTTATTTATTTATTTATTTATTTATTTATTTATTTATTTATTTATTTATTTATTTATTTATTTATTTATTTATTTATTTATTTATTTATTTATTCATTCATATATTTTTTTTACTTATTTGTTATTGTTTGTTTATTCATTCATTCTTTCCTTTATCTACTTAATAATTATTTATTTACTTATCTATCTACTTATTTATTTTTTCATATACTTATTTATTCATATACTTATTTATTCATATACTTATTTATTCATATACTTATTTATTCATATACTTATTTATTCATATACTTATTTATTCATATACTTATTTATTCATATACTTATTTATTCATATACTTATTTATTCATTTATTGATTGATTGATTGATTGATTTTCTCATTCATTTATTCTTTCATTCATTTGTTTATGTATTTATTCCTTTGTATTTTTATTCATTTATTTATCGATTTTCTCATTCAATTTTTTTTTTCAGGAGTTGCTGTTTTACGTTTATCTTCTTGGTTCTCTATACAATGCATGCTATCATAATAAATACTGCACAGTAAAGATTTAGCACACGACACAGGTACATAGAAAAAACAGTTAGATAGAGCTGTTCCCATTAACCCTTGAAACAAAGTGTTAATTAATGTAATTAAGAAACAAACCTCATAATTAAAGAGAGCACATCGAGATATTTTAGATTCCTGAGTTTGGTTGCATTTAGTTGTATTCTGACTATGATGCAGCCTCTTAAAAATGCCTAAAAATAGAAGAAAATGTATGGTTTGGAAGGACGCCTGTCCTTCCAATCCATACATTTCTTTGTAATTTTGGGCAGTGTAACTCGCTCAATATCCAACCAAAAGCAACAAATCTCAGGAAACTTACATATCTTGATCTGCTCTTATATCTTAATTACATTAATTAGGAAAACTAGTACCCAGTCCTTTACTCGTTTTGTTACTGGCCAATTAAGGTGCATTAAAGAGTGATACACTAAAGAGTTTTTGACGGGTTAATGAAAACCGCTCTATTGTAAGTAAGTAGGGATAAAATAAAGTATTAGGAACTATGTGATGTTGTTATATCATAGAGAGATTTTTCTTCGTCCGTGCAACGAAGTAGACTGGTTAGTGAGTAATAGTCGAAATAAAACAAAAGAAAACAATTGGATTAGTGTGTACTACTATGTACTACGTTGACTATTCTTTCACAGACGAAGGAAAATCACTCTAGTTAATAGAGTTAACTATGGTTAGATCGAGTAAAAGCACCGTTAAACCCACGAAACAAAGTCTGATAATTACGGTGTAACAATCCAGACAACCACTGATAGACACAATCAAAAGTTTACACTGATACTCTAGTGAGTGAGTGAGCGAGTGACAATTCCGGCTCAAAAGCTAATGTTTACAACATGAGCGGCTGAAGGTGCGTGATTGTATAGCCGATACAACACAAGCGCGAATTGTAAACTACCTAAAACGTCTACGTCAGTTCTTTCATATTTCACTTAAATAAATATTCAAGATAAAAATAATTTCGTCGAGAGATTTCAAGTTAAAGCTTAATTATATGCAAATCAGATGATTTTGTATGGTATATTTGGGTGATATCTATGTCACATATCTATAAAGTAAATAGTCCTTAATACGCTAAACTGTAGTTCTTGAATCTCCACACTACACTCACTAACCTGATGGGGATATGACTGGGGATATGATGCAAGTTGATGATGGAGGACGTATCAAACCCTGGCCTTGACTACTCTTTGTTGTATTCCACACAGAAAGAGCGCTATATAAATTTCACGTCATTGGTTATCATTATTTTTGTTATAATTTAGTATTATTTAGGCTAAAATTGTTATAGTATTTCGTTCTTACCGTCTTTAAATAAAGAGTTCATTCATTCATTCACCTCATTAACATTGCCATTTATTACTAATAACTCATACTAAATCCTTTGTTTATATTATTCAGTACTAAACAGTACGGAGTATAGTGCTAGCAGTCGGTCTCTACCGTCAGTTTTTAGACATCTCTTGCTGCCCCCTTATCCATTCAATAAAACTACTGACTCTTGTAAATACTGAATAGTGACTGGACGAAGAGCAATCAGGGTCGCCCCAGCTCACCACACCTTGTAGGACCCAACGGTCATTTTCTTTATTCTTGCAAACAAACGGCCCACCACTATCACCATAGCAACCACTCCTCTTAGTCCTCCCAGCATCCCCTGCGCAGAGCATTTTGTTCGTGACGGTCCAGGTTCGATTATCGATTTTTAGGCCTCCGTTGAGTGAAGAATCGAGCTTAGCTGCGCATGCGTGGTTTGTTATTATGGGCATTGCTGCTTGTTGTAGGAATTCGGCTGAATCTCCCGGATGTAGCATCTGTCCCCATCCTGTAGAATGGACCGCAAATATGATTGAAATAATTAATAGAACATTTGCATGAATGGAATATATTGAATGAATGAGTACTCATAGATGGATGGATGAATGAATGAGATATTGAATGAATTAGTACTCATAAATGGATGGATGAATGAATGAGATATTGAATGAATTAGTACTCATAAATGGATGGATGAATGAATGAGATATTAAATGAATTAGTACTCATAAATGGATGGATGAATGAATGAGATACTGAATGAATTAGTACTCATAAATGGATGGATGAATGAATGAATGAGATATTGAATGAATGAGTAAATGATAGATGGATGAATGAATGAGATATTGAATGAGTGCATGAGTACTCATAAATGGATGGATGGATGAATGAATGAGATATTGAATGAGTGAGTACTCATTTAATGAATGGATGAATGAATGAATGAATGAGATATTGAATGAATAAGTAAATGATAGATGGATGAATGAATGAGATGTTGAATGAGTGAATACTCATAAATGGATGGATGGATGAATGAATGAGATGTTGAATGAATGAGTTAATGGATGGATGGATGAATGAATGAATGAGATCTTGAATGAATGAGTAAAGGAATGGATCGATGGATAAATGAAATATTGAATGAATGAGTGAATGGATGATATATTCAATCAGTGATTAAATAAATGAATGAATGATATATTGATGAATAAGTTAAACATGGATGATATATTGAATGAATGATTAAATGAATGGATGGATGAATGAATGAATGACATATTCAATGAATGAGTTAATCAATGAATGATATATATAATTCTGTAATTATGATGTATTTAATGAACAAATGAATGAATGTATTATTTCTGTAATTAATGATACATTGAATAAGTAAATGAACGGATAAATTAAATAAATACATGGATAGATCGATAATTGAGTTTATGAAAAAATAAATTAATTAACGAGTGGATAGATGGTTTCGGGAAAAAATAAATAACTAGATGATGAGTAATGAATGAATGGATGGATAGATTGATAAATAGTTGATAAACGACTCGTTCTTATATCATTATTGAGAGTGTATTAACCTGAGATGTAACACTTTGTTCCTTCGGTAACTTTCTCCCCTTGTCTCGGTAGACATACAGTATTGACAAACGGCGTGACACGTGCCTTGTGTGACAGCTGCAGTAACGCAATATCGTTAGTAGCAGGACCACCCGTGTTGTACAGGCGATGTTTAACGATTCTTTTCACTTTGAACACTTGTTCTGAATTTTCCATCTTTTTTCGATCTATTCCACCGATGATCACAAAATACTTGCTCTCATCGTTGTCTATGATACAGTGGCCAGCGGTCAATACCCATTCCCTGTCAATAAGGGAGCCTCCACAAAAGAATTTTAGTTCTCCAGATGGCCGTTTTAGATTTAGTTGTACCTGCCAAGGCCATTCCCCTAGTGTAGCGTTATGACCCGAGATAACCCGCGAGGATCCCGTACTGACGATCCCGCAATCACCTGCAATAAAATTTTAAGTTTTTTATTACAATATTTTTTATTACAATATTATTTATTACAATATTTTTTATTACAATATTATTTATTACAATATTTTTTATTGCAATATTTTTTTATTTCTTAATTATTATATTGTTTTCTTTTCCTTTATTGTAATTTTCACTCATTATTATTCATGTTTATAAGTTTATCATTTTCACTTGATAATGGCGTTTGATAACGTCGAAACGTGTAAAAACTTTGTTAATTTCAATGTCTTTCCAAATCTTTACTTTTTATTGCAATATTTTTTATTAAAATATTGATTTTTCATTAACAATATTGGTTATTAAATACATTATTATTGTATATTAGTGATATCAGTATATTAGTCTATTAGTTAGAGTACAAGCAAAAACAGTAGAAAAGTAAAAAAATTAGCATAAAATATCACTATTTCGCGGTACTATTTGTATAAGAAATCGCACGATCTTAAGTACAATCTGTGGTTAATAGGTACGAGTGGTGTTTTGAAAGTCCAATTTGATAACTATCAGAACATCACGAGTATCTATTTATTACAAATTGTACGAAAAGTTGGTACATTCGTTCGATTTTTCATTTATAATAGTACTGGAAAACTAATTGGTACTCTGCAGAGTACAATTTGCGATTTAATTGTACTCTTCTCGTCCAATCAGAATGGAGTAATTTTGTACAGTGTATTATAAATATTTATATTTTTTGTATTATATTAACTATTTTGTTTTTATTTCATGGTTTCCCGCTTTAAACTGATAGAATCTTTCAAACACACAAATTGATAAAGTATAGCTTTGAATGTAAACACAGGAAATTGTCCGGCTTGTCTGGAAAAAGAGCTTAGTCTCCCAGACATGAAGATAATCAAACAGCCAAACAGATATATAGGCTGATAAACATTTGTTTCGTGAAAGCTGTTTCCGCATTTAATTCATTACACGTTTTGTTTTTGTGTATGTATAGACGCCTTTCATTAATGGCCGCCACTAATTATCATAATTTTTAGAATTGATGTTTTAAGAAAAGAAAAAAAAGCTATCATATGATAGTCATTCACTGTAACTATAACATGTGAAAGTTTGAGAGAAAAAAAAAACAATTAAATTTGCAAGAAGCTATAAGATTTTAAAAAATCAGAAAAACACCAAAACGAGACATCAAAGGCTTCAGTAGAAAATTACATACAAATCTCTACATTTTTCATAATTGAGCATAACTTCTTTAGTATTTTAGCCAGAGCATTAAAACCTTCCAAACATGCCTATTTCAGGTGGTTCTTTCATATGACAGTGCTAAAATATTAAAATATCTGTTTACTTGAAAAATCATTTTCCGGTACATATTATTGTATTTATGAAAGTGGTTTATTTCCTACCGTTTTCCAGGAGATCAAAACGTCTGTAGTTTCTCAGAAGGACAGCATTTCGATGTAAAGCCCGATGGTATTTACCTAAAAAACAAAGCAATTCATCTTTCTAAAGTAAAATACAACAATTCATCTTTCCAAAATAAAAGAAAACAATTCGGAATTAAAAAAAAAAGAAAGAAAAAAGATTCCAAGGACTAGACAGCGGGGAAAGGGACTTTAAGGTTAAAATATCAGATGCGCTCGCCTGATATCTATTGGTAAAATCAGCGATTTGGATCTTTTACGATAATAATAATAATAATAATAATAATAATAATAATAATAATAATAATAATAATAATAATAATAATAATAATAATAATAATAATAATAATAATAATAATAATAATAATCATACGATTACAACTATCAAGCTCAACCAAACAGTGCTGGTTCGCGGATGACGCAACCGGAAGTGGCTCGCTTGATGACGTCAAAAAGTGGTGGGACGATCTTTCCAAAAGTGGACCAGCATTAGGATACTTCCCTAACGCGAAGAAATGCTGGTTAATCACCAAGCCCGAGAGAGAGAACGCTGCAAGAAAGGTGTTTGGTGATACTGCGATCAACATCACTTCTGAAGGCCACAAGCACCTTGGAGCAGTCCTCGGATCCAGGTCTTTCCTAGAGGAATATGTTGAAGAGAAAGTTGAGGACTGGGTTCGCCAAATCAGCAAGCTTGCATAGTTCGCCATATCCCAACCTCAGGCGAGTTACGCTGCCTTTACCGCTGGTCTACGTCACCGCTGGACCTATTTTTTAAGGACACTTCCTGATATTACCGACTTGCTTGAGCCACTTGAGCGTGCGTTAACTGAAGTTCTGATTCCCGCCATCACAGATCATCAAGTTACTACAGACGAACGTGGCTTGCTTGCACTCCCAGTACGTATTGGCGGACTGGGTATCGCAAATCCAACTGAATCGTCATCTCTAGAATACCAGGCCTCAGTTACCATCACTGAACCCCTGGTAAAACGCATTGTGACTCAAAACCATCAACCTCCAGATGAGGCAGATATGCGCTCTGCTAAACTACAGGCAGGAGCTAGGAAAAACGAGCTTCTAAAGGAGACACAAGAGATGGTCAAGAACAATCTAATACCGAGATCTCTGAGAGCGTTAGAACTAACGTCGGAAAAAGGCGCTTCGAGCTGGTTAACTGTAATACCCATAAAAGATCTGGGTTACGATCTAAACAAACGAGAATTTAGAGACGCCATCAAGATGAGATATAATTGGGAAATCTCCGACATACCGAAGACGTGCATCTGTGGAGATATATTTGATGTCGACCATGCGATGATCTGTAGGAGGGGCGGCTTCGTGATACAACGTCACAATGAGCTTCGTGATCTGGAAGCAGAGCTGTTGAGCACAGTGTGCAAGGATGTAGAGGTGGAGCCGGTTCTTCAGCAGATAACCGGAGAGACTTTGAACAGGGGTGCGAACAGATCCCCCGACACCCGTCTTGACATCCACGCCAAAGGTTTCTGGGAGCGACAGAGGTCTGTATACTTTGATGTCCGGGTATGCCACCCTTATGCAGACTCCTACCGTGAGCAGACACCTGAGCAAGTCTACAGGCAGCATGAGAATGAGAAGAAACGCAAATATGCCAACAGGGTCATGGAGGTGGAGCAAGGAACGTTTACGCCTTTAGTGTTCAGTACAACAGGTGGAATGGGCACTGAGTGCAAGACTTACCATAAACGCTTAGCTGAATTAATATCGATTAAGAAGGGAGAGAACTATGCTAATACGATGTCATGGGTTAGGGCCAAAGTTTCCTTTGCACTGATACGCTCTGCTTTGCTATGCCTTAGAGGATCAAGGTCAATAAGAAGAACTGTTGATACTACAAATGTAGACATTTCCCTCGATAACGCTATTGCCCGAATAAGCTAGACTTTTATTTATTTTTATATCTTTTTATATTATTATTATTCTGATCTGTATTATTTGTTTGTATAAGTTTGATCAGAACATTCTTAGATGATCCTTTTTATAAATTGAATGCATTGTAATTTGTATATTTATATATAATCGAAATTGTAAATTTTTTAGATAGTTTTATATATTTTTATATTAATATTATATTATTATTAAAGTGATTATTATTATTATTAAAATAAAAAAAAAATAAAAAAAAAAAAAAAAAAAATAATAATAATAATAATAATAATAATAATAATAATAATAATAATAATAATAATAATAATAATAATAATAATAATAATAATAATAATAATAATAACTCATTAATCAAAATAAGTTTCAATGATCACTCTTTTTACATGAAGAATCAAAGAAGTTACAAAAGAAATAATTTAACTATTTACAATAAAGAAAGTTAACACACTATTTACAATTATACAGTCCTGATCAATTTCAATTTCATATATGCATGTATGTTCAAATACAAAAATCTAGGTATCATTACAAATCAAAATGTTTGCGAATCAACTAAGTCTTAAGAGAACGAAAGATTTGAACGAATTTAACGAGTCAGAGTTTCTTATAACAGAGGTCAGTTTCTTTTACGGTATTGAGAAGGGAAGAGCCCATCGATTTTCGTATACGGCATAGACGCGCTTTTATAAATTATCTTTTTGTGTGGTGTTCAAATTTAAATGAATTCAAACAATAGATTTTACATTTGATTAGGCACATGTAAGATGCAACTTTTCTTAGGGAAGGCCTTTTCCGAGTCGTAAGATCGCCCAAGATCGCTCAATATTGCCTAAAATCGTCTATGAGATCGCCTTAGAATTTAGGAGCTTTTTGCCAAAATCGACTAAAATCGACTAAAATCGTCCATGTCACATGCCCTTTTAAAAGGACTTGCAGTATATTTGAGTGGATGGTTTTCAAAATGCATGCCCGACGAGCATAACAATTATATAACAATAATAAAAAAAGTCGTTATTTAAACGAGGGTATAACACGAAATAGTGTAAAAACACTAATAAACTTGTGGCCCTCAGCATATATATATCCGATACTATTACCCGCGAGTATAGATCAATTAATGTTGAAACAATGAGAAACGAACGTATGTCTTCGCCACGATTTACTTGAAGAAAAAAATGGTATAGAAAACGTTTTATGAACTGAAACAAGATAGAGGTACATTGAACGTTCAATTGACAATACAACCGATGAAGTGATCAGTATTCGAGCTTTCCGATAATATTCATTAATATAATTTGCCTTTTTTGAACCAAAGTATTTTTTAGTCGAACGATATATTTCAAAAGTCAAGAAGCGAAAATTAGCGGCAGAGAGTTTTTAAATTGTTTACACGAGACAGTGTGGACGCAGGTGTGAAATGACAATTCATATCTTGTCAATGTTTTTCGCCCACACAAAGTTGTCCATGAATTGAAATGTTCGTATTATTATTATATTCATACCATACCATGTATTAATTCTTGGCTCCCACAAGAAAGAAGCGAAGCGAGAAACAGAAAAGCCAGTACGAAGCGAATTCCCATGATGTTTCCACTAGTTTTGCATGATAACTGACTTAAGGAGATTCCGTAGTTTTGCATTGCGCACGCTCTACTGCGCACAATGTTGACCAGCGAGAGCGCGCGCTACAGCTCGCGCACCTTGCGCGCGCTATGTCGGTATTACTAAAAGATCACAATTCGTACATTCAAAGTGCCATAGCGCCAAAACGAATACGGTGACCTATCTTTTTTATTTTATTGAATTAAAGATATCCACGTTTTCAAATACATATCTGAGTTTGAATAAAAATCTATGTCCAGATTTCGAGATATTTCAAGAATTGTGGTAATATTGTGCTACCCAGGTGTTCGCGAACGATACGCTCGAGTAACTTCGAGTATTGCTTTATCGCTATTATCTTTTAACAGGTTCACTTTTCTATCCAAGTTTTGTGTGTGAATGAAGATTTGGGGTGCTAAGATGAAATAAAACCTGATATTTCAATCCTAATATCAAAAAAGAGTACCATTTAATCGCCTTTTATTCTCATTTTATACATCGAAATATTACTCCCGCGCGCCGTCGAAATGAGTAACTTTGACGTGATCTAGTGCCAAAACCAACACGGTGACCCCCCTTTTTTATTTTATTTTTGAAATGCCCATGTCTTAAAGTATAACTGTACAAAGTTTCAATAAAAAGTTATGTCAAAATCTATTACTACGGAATCTCCTTAAGGAAAGGTATTTTCGAATTGTCACCGGCTGAGCTCAAGTCTCTTCCTTGGCTAAGAACAGGAAATTGATATACTTAAGGCCATAATAGTCCTTTTCACAGTTCCGTTCAATAACCAAAATAATAGATACAAGTATCATGCAACGTGAACCTCGACTTGGAACTATTTTTCATGGTCACCGAATTATTTTTAATTTTATTTATTTTTTATATTTTCATCATCAGTAATTTCATCATCATACCATCACATTTTATTTTTCATTTCAAAGACTATCTTACTACTTTGTAGTATGTATCAATGCCACTTTGATTTGTATAAAATATCCCACTGCCCTTTTTGGGTTCAATCGACATGGTCACCGAATGGAACTGTGAACAGGCCTATTAGTAAATGTGCAAGTAATTCATTCTGTCAGATATTCGATTCAGGTGCTTTATATTGATTTTACATTAACATTTAGTTTAGTTTAATAATGTGATAAAATTGGTATTCAAATTGATTGATTTATTTACTTTTTACTCCGACGAAGGGCTAAAGGTCGAAACGTCAGTAAAGTTAAGTCAACATTTTTTTACGGTGAAAAGAATTTAATTATATTACTTATCGTTTACTGATCAAACACCAACACAGCCTATACTAGTTTACTCGCTAGTTTCTATTTAAAATGTATTTACTAGTATCGAATTGAATTTGCAAATATTTTCTATTTAAATATAGATAGCGCAGGATCTTAAAAAGTACCTACTTTTTCATTTTATTTTAAAATATATGAAAACTTAAGTTCCATCAAATTTACAGGTTTTTTTATCACTGAGTCAGTTCATCATTCTTTTGCGTAGAAGATTGTGTGCAGATATTTGTAATTGGCTATACACGTGCTAATCACCACACCCTCTTCGTGATGACCGTGCCGGATTAGTTCATCATCCACGCATAGAGGGATTTAGTTTGAAGTTGTACGCTCGCGTTACTGACCACACCCTACTGATAAGGCATAGTCGGTTCTCATCCATTTATAGTATATTTGGATGGGAGTGGCATACACGTGTTAATAATCATGACCACGCCCTTTTAATAAGGCATAGTCAGTTCTCATCCATTTATAGTATATTTGGATGGCAGTGGAATACACGTGTTAATGACCACGCCCTTTTGATAAGGCACAGTCAGTTCTCATTTATCTATAGTATATTTGGGTGGGAGTGGCATACACGTGTTAATGACCACACCCTTTTGATAAGGCACAGTCAGTTCTCATCCATTTATAGTATATTTGGGTGGGAGTGGCATACACGTGTTAATGACCACACCCTTCTGATAAGGCACAGTCAGTTTTCATTTATCTATAATATATTTGGGTGGGAGTGGCATACACGTGTTAATGATCATGACCACGCCCTATTAATAAGGCACAGTCAGTTCTCATCCATTTATAGTATATTTGGGTGGGAGTGGCATACACGTGTTAATGACCACACCCTTCTCATGGGCTGCAGGTTCTCGTCCCGCATCTCCAATATTGGTTGGGAATAAGTCACACGTGTTATTGACCACACCCTTCTCATGGGGTACAGATTCTCGTCCATCTCCAATGATATTGCTTGGGAATAGGCCACACGTGTTAGTGACCACACCCTTCTCGCACGGTGCAATATGTTTATTGACAAGCAGGATTTGCAGGATGTTGTATTATATCTCTATCTTGAGGACTTGGCCGATTCACCGATAATGACGGAGATACAAAAGTTGCCTTGAAAGCTACTTGGAGTGAGCGTCGATACTGTGGAAGGCGCCAGCCGTATAGCACTGGATGCATGACACAACTTACACACAGTAAACTAACAGATAGTACATGAAATATCGTTAGTGTCGAGCCGTCTTTGCACTGATCAACATGTGCCATGTTGTCTTTCATATCTATTGCAGATTTTCTATCTTTTGCAGCATTCGTTATGTTAAGTTCAACAGCGTGAGCATCATGGTCATGTTTGTTGTGAAGATCATCATGGCATGCATGGGAAAGCTGTTGTACAATAAGATAAGGTGACAATGATACGATAACTACAAGTAGAATGAATAAGATAGTTGCCATGAGTCTCTTCTCAAACTGAAGATTTCTGACTGTTAATCGATTACACTGGTTCACAGCAAAGATGGTGTTCCTGGTATGTTTTCGAAACGATAAGTAGGTCCCAACAGAAATAATCAACAGCCCCACCATGGGGATTGTGGTCTGCAGGTGTAAGTCAACACTATGGATAACAACTGTATCAATTACTGCATGTCCTGCATGGCTGCTTATTTCAAACACAGCAACGAACACCCAGATTGATACGTTGATAACTCGTGTTGTTCTTTTTGTGACGAGGTAGTTGTATTTCCAGGGTCGAACTATAGCTATAAGGCGATCAAGAGCAAGGACTACTAGAGTGAACACAGAGATTTTGCTTCCAATATGCAACCCATGAGTAACGATGACGTCGAGGATTTCCATCTTATGATAAAAGATCTCAAACAGTAGCGAAATAGAGTGAGTTGGGTGAACAAAGAATCCTGTTAGAAAGTCGCTCAGAGCAAGGCCTTTGATGAATATCGTTGAAGCACGTTTATGGAAACACTTCAAGGGATCCTTGTAAATAGTAAAAAGCAAAAGACTGTTGAACAGCGCGGCTGTGAAGCCCAATATCAAGCTCAATGTAATAGAGATGAATTGTACTCCTATAATGTGTAGCTCTTGCTTAAGAGTAGAGTTGCTCAGTCCACTCATTTTCCAAAACCTTTAATTGATCGAAGTTCTTGTCCCTGAGAAAGACAGTCGATATAAAATATACTTAAGGAAGATTAAGTAGACTTTACGTGAGAGAGGCAATCGAGGTTCAATCCATACAGTTCTAGTATCACTTTTAAAAATCTTAAGAGATTGAGTAATCTTCCAGAGATAAAGAAATTTAAGATCGATAAGCTCTATTGAGTCCCCAGTCTTTTCACTTCAAATTTCTAATAAACAATTTGTCCGAAAAGAGGTTCAACCAGCTTTTTAAACTTCGCTCCGCTTCAAATCTTTGAAGCCTTCAAAGTTGAGTCAGGCGACGAATCGAGCTTAATCGAAGTTAATTGTAGTTATAGCCTTCAAACTGTTAATCTTAATATCCCTCTTATTAGAACGGGTAAGCTAATTTCTGTAGGAAAGAGTAAAGTCAAATAGCCTATTAAGACCTCGATGCTATTAACTTCAAATCATCTTAGAAGACTAACAACTGGTTAAATCAAGGTGAAACAGGCGCTAATGTCACGTGACATTCACTGCTTGACGTCATCCCAGTGATTATCCAATGATAACTTAGATTAATTCTAAGTAGTATAAGGGGTTCATTGTTAGAGTTCAAAGTCCATCTCCTTATAATTCTGTTAATCTTGTATTAATGTTTAAATAAACTTTATGCCTTAAAAGAATTTTAAGCAAAAGTAACATTTTGTTTTTAATTCAGAACACTAAAAGTTGATGATAGAATTCGTTATATTAAAAGTATTCTACATAATTTTATTAGTGAATTACCACAGGGCAAACGTTCAAACATAAAAATTATATTGTTTGTTATAAATTGATATGAATCGCGCGCTGTGATTGGCTGAGAAGCGTTCTCTATAACTCAACAGTGCACGGAACCTCAATTTGTTTGATTTTAATTACTAAATATTTTTAAAAGAATTAAATAGAAAAGTCGGCAGCAGTGCTCTATCGTGTTAAAGAGCAAACTAAAGAAGACTCGAGAAGCGCTGAGAAGCACTCGTGCTTGGCCTAACGCTTCTCTCGTCTTTTTCTGAAAATTCTAACTGGAAAGAGCACGCGCTGCCTGGTTTTCTATCTTATCAACACAAGATGCTCTTTCATCTTTTATTTTCTTTTTTTCAATTTTGTTTCTTTGTTTTCATTTCTGTTCTATTTTTTCACTTTTTCTTTTCTTTGCCCTCTTGTTTTTCAGTTTGCTGTCCTATTTTTCTTTTCTTTTTCTCTCTTGTTATCTTGCTTTTCAGTTTGCTCTCCTATTTTTCATTTCTTTTTCTCTCTTGTTCTGCTTTTCAGTTTGCTCTCCTATTTTTCTTATCTTTGTTTATTTAAATTTAGTTTATTTATTTTCTTTTTCATGTTTCATATTGAAGTAAACGACATCAAATCTAATTAGGCAAATTCTAGCATGCTGATAATATTAGGCTTTTAGTCCAATATGCTGCCTTTCGAAGGCCATTAATCCGAAATATACTGCCTTTAGAAGGGCTAAGCTCGAAACGCCAGTAAAGTTAAGGGTCTCTTTTACAGTTTTACAAATTTCATTTTATTGGCTTTCGCGTAGACTGCCTTAGTGTTAACAACACGCAATGAACCATATACACCGTCCTTATATATTTTGATGCAAATTATCAATACTTATTTTACAAACTCAAAATACAAAATCAAAAATATGTCAAAATATATTGCACGGACTACAATACAATATTTGATTCAATGTCAAAATAATTTCAATTTTCAGCACGCAAAGATGTTCTGTTTTTAAAAGTGTCAATATGTTTTTCAGTTTTACTCGGATATTTTTGCACGCGAAAGAGCACACTGTGTACCTTTTTCGATTGAATTATAAGGAGACGATCAAAGAATAATGAGATTCTATGTGTTTAGTATAATTGGTATAAATTCAAATTAAGGGTTTTTTATTTAAACTACTCACATCAAACTAATGGTCATAATTTATCTTGATATAGATATTGTTGATCCTCATTGTAAGTTTATGTTAAATTAATATTTCAACAACTAAAAATTTGGTCCTTCTTGCAATAGTTTAATGTCCTTTTCAGTCTTTATGCTAATATCTAACAAGATAGACTTTGTTTTTGATAATACCTTCAACACTTATTGCTTAAACTATCAGCTGCTCGAGTATACATGCGTATATTACCGCAATTTTTAAAAGGTTGCTAAAAACAAACTCGTTTCAAGATAGATGTGAATTATGGGTAAACCTCCAAACACGATTTAGCAAGGTTTTGAATCAATTTCGTCGTATTGATCGCAAGCACTTCGGTTATTCGTATATGGATCTATCAGGAATAACAGGGTCATGATATGACGGGGGATGTGGAATCAGGGATCACATGCCTGGGATCGGGGATCACATAGTCCGAATCAGCTGGAATCAGGGATCACAGAAGAGGGATCGGGATCGTATCAATAAATTCAGGGATCAGAACATTTTTTGTGGGATGAGGGATCGAAATACGCGAGTTTTTGAGATCAAGGATCAAACTTTCGTATTTAAAAAATCGTTATCAACCACGAAAAAACATCCCTCGTCACAACCCTAGAACTATGCTCACAATATGTCAACAATAATAACCTTCATGTTCTTGACGAGAATAATGATTATAAACAATTATAGTAACCGTGTTTAGGTGTATGCGCATAATTATATCTCAACAATAACATTCATGTTCTTGACGAGAATACTGATTGTAAACACTTATGTTATTCATATT
The DNA here is from genome assembly GCA_949775045.1 of Metridium senile. Classification (NCBI taxonomy): domain Eukaryota; kingdom Metazoa; phylum Cnidaria; class Anthozoa; order Actiniaria; family Metridiidae; genus Metridium; species Metridium senile. The sequence continues at coordinate 1,923,486 of OX459107.1, forward strand.
CAGATGTATGCCCATAATATCTCTACAATAACCTTCATGTTCTTGACGAGAATACTGATTGTAAACACTTCTTTTTTAACAATAACCCTTCTTCATGTTTTTGACAAGAACAATGATTTTGAGCACCTCGATAATTCCTTCCCCGGTCTTGAATAATAATAATAATAATAATAATAATAATAATAATAATAATAATAATAATAATAATAATAATAATAATAATAATAATAATAATAATAATAATAATAATAATAATAATAATAATAATAATAATAATAATATAATATTAATGTAATATACTAATAATATATTACATTATTATTATATTATTATTATTATTATTCAAGACCGGGGAAGGAATTATCGAGATGTTCAAAATTGTTCTTGTTAATATTATAGAATAGCATTGCCTTGGGCAATCTTTTAGAAATGGATGTGTTAGAGAGAGCTAGAGAGAGAACACTTTTTACCAGTTTGTAAGATGGTACTTGATCTACTTGTCTCTGTCTTCCGTCTGAAAACAAACAACACTGAACAACTGTAGTTTCGACTGCATGATGGCCATTTGATCCTAGATAAAAAGGTAACAAAATTGAATATTAACATAATGTCTTTTTGTTTTTAAAAGTAGGAAGTTGATCTATTTTAAGGTGGCTTGAGTAGATGTTCTTTTCTTCTTCGTTGTTTCCTTTGGGTTTCAAAGTGAGTCAACAAGCGCAGCGGAAGAGGCTATTCAAGACAAGAAAAATTATACTTGACTTTTGTTTGCCTATTGAAATTTAGTTAAAAATACTGATCTAAAACAACATGCTAAAGTTTCAAATACGTGTTTAGGTTTAAATAAAGTCGTCTTCAGCTAGTGCTATATTACGATCATTTCATTGATCTCTCTTTAAAGAGCCTATAAACCCTGACTGTTTGCTATTTCTATTAAAAGTACTGGGGCCGGTTGTACGAAGCCTGAATAGCGCTATCCACCGGATAACTCCTTATCCAGCGGATAAAATCTATAAAAAACCTATGCAGCGGATAACTTTTATCCGCGGATAACTTTATCCACCCTTCGTACAACCGGCCCCTGGTCCTAAATAACAATTTATAACAATTCCAGAAGTTTATTGATATGAGCTGGTGACAATATCGATGACGTAGGTAGTGTCCGGGATAGAAACTATTGAAACGATTGAAACTTGCAAGACGCTATCCCGGACACTACGTCATCGATATTGTCACCAGCTCATATTAATAAACTCCGATGTTTTTACACAGGCAGCCCAAATAACACATATTCAAACCGCTATAAAATGCACAGTTTTTATCGCAGTATTTTATTCTTCTGGAAAACTGTTATTTAGGACCAGCACTTTTAATAGAAATAACAAACAGCCAGGGTTTATAGGCACTTTAATATACTCAATGTTTTGCTGTATATAAAATAAACAAGAATGGAGAAACTCATTTTGAACATAGTGTCAGACTATATTTATAATTTAATTCTTTAATAAAGTGGTTAGTTTGTACGATTTTCTTTTCATTCGCACGTTTAATTTTGCGTTTTATCAAAAAGAATACTTTTTAATAGCTCCCTATCCTGTTCGTCTTATCAATCAAGGTTTACCTGACTGTATAATAAATAAGCAACATGTACAGTCAATTCATTAACGTCTTACGGTGCCTTTGTTGTCCAGGTTTGGGCCACGTATCCCTCAAAGACAACCCAAATACTATCCTGCAACAAGCAACCATGCCAATAGTTCCCAGTACTCAAGCCAGTAGTTCTCAGTCTCTTGTCTTGAACAAAGCTACAGTCATTACAGAGGGTCCCCTATACCACCTTGCTAAATGCATTCACGTAAAATAAATTGGTCATTTCACGAATCATGCACGCAAAATATTGAAATCTTTTTCACATTCACGCAAAAATCGACGTAATCACGTTTCAAAATTGTTATTGTTTCCGTTCACGAATCACGCATAAAGGAAAAGATGGATTCACGTGGACGCATAAAGTTTGAATCACGAATCACGGATAAAAAAAATGCTCCAATCACGTTTTACGCAAAAATAAATAGGCCGATCACGATTCACGCAAAAGGTATAGGGACCCTCATTACACCTGGGATAATATGCGCCGGCGATAAAGGAAAATTATAACCAGCGGTTGCTTTGGTGATGGCTAGTGGGGGCCCTTTTGTGCAGGTAGGTCAGAGCTTTTATAGTTTCAAATTGATTATTTTAAAAGTAGATCAAATAGAAGAACAACAGACTGGATAGCGTGAATAGAAATAGCCGAAAGAAATTACGTAGATTGTAAAATGCATTTGAACACATTAACATTAAAAGTGCGCTTATAATATATAGATTTCATGTCGATCATATAGTCATTATTATCACCAGTAATAAGACAAGTTGGGCCATGATTGAAATCAAGATCACTCAATTTTAGACGTTGTTAGAGATCAAAGCCAGCTTTTTGGGAAAAGGGATGAGGACTCTTTGCTCTTTTATAAATGGATTAAAATCCTCAGCTTTGAAAAGGGCGGTGATCGAAAATGCCATGCAGCCGTTGAGGGTTCAAGATTAGATTAAACTATGACTGAAATAACACTGAGCGACTTATTTTGAATTATCAAAGTACAACTGAATTTATTTCTGTTACAGCAAGTTTTTATTAAGGTCATAAATGAACTGAATCTTTTACATTGAATCTCTATTTTACCTCCTTTCCTTTGTCGTTTTACAGCGATTTACAGAGTTCAGTAATAATATTAATTATTATTTTTAATTTTATCACTTAAAATAACGACCTTTTGGGCATCAATCATCAGCCATGCTTATTTGAAGTTAACGTAACTGTCTAAGAAAGTGCCCCGTGTGTTATTATTGCAATTGGCATCGAGAAAAGGTGGTAGCATAAAGTCTGCATGCCTCGTTTGAGCATTGTTCAAACTCATGCAATCCATTACACCCAGTTGGTGTGTTTGCATCCGACCATTGCAGCCTGGGGTCTTCGTTGTGCTCTTACTTCCAACTGGGTTTTCTCCCACGAACACAACTGATTCCTTTGCGGTAGGGTCACACATAGCTTTCCAAAAGTACTTTGGTGCCACAACACGATGGTTCATTTTATAGGTAATACCGCTGGTGTTTTTTGCTTCTCCGCCTAGGTACAAATACAACCATTAAACTAAGAGAAGAAAATATATATAAGAATGGAGAGAGGGTTGAGTAAAAAGAGAGAAGGCAAATACAGCTGCTCGAAAGTACCTCATGCACCGGACACATTCTACGAGCCTTGGTAAACTAGGACCAAAGCTACCAAAGAATACAATAGGTACACTGCAAAAACGGCTGAGTAGATACAACACAACCGTCTACTCAGCCGTTTTTGCAGTGTACACGTTTAAGGTCCCAAACGGTGAAAGCAGTATTAAAAAAAACAGGACAAATTGAGAAGATTCAGCGAGGAGAGAGAACAGGAATAAAGAGAAGAAGTCAGGGGGGGGGGGGGGGGGCAGCAAAAGCTGGAAAGAAGTGAATAATGCACCAGAGGAAAAGGAGAAAACAAGACAGAGAAAAGGACGGGGAGATGATAAAAACAGGGATCAACACAAGATAACGTACAGCATCATTGAAAGTATAAAGTCTTACCAACTCCATCAAACACGTATACTTTTCTGCCAGCCGGCTGAGCGTTAATGTAAGCTTGAAGAGCATTCTCTAAGACGTTCCAGTTGCCTCCATTGAACTTTTGCCATTGAGGTGCGACGTTAGTTAGAATGAATGTCGTTGGTCGTCTGGTCCGAAGTCAGCATTGGGAGTCAAGTGTCCCTTTGAACAAAAGTGTTGTGTTGCTACGTTAAATACTGGAAAATCGCTCACTTGTTGGGCAGAGTTGTAGTCGGATACTTCTGCCTGAGGGCTAGGTGCTGAAAAAAAAACAAGAAAAACTTCGTTTTACATTTTTGCCTGAGGCTTGGGTGCATTATTTACTTGTTCTTCATAAAAAATATATTTCTGTGGAGTCTAATTCTAGTTATATTTTACTACAGCCTTTCTCAGTCACACGTACACTGGTTCACTGTAAAACATTGCCGTCTAAACTTGATTTTGATGGACGTCAATCAATATATTTCCAAGGCAACACGTACCTGAAAATGTCCGTTGCGAGTTATGAACTGTTTGATCATTATGGAGCCTAAGGCTAGTTGCTAATTGTTAACTCATTGTGGAGTCTAAGGCGAGTTACTAACTGTTTGCACATGAAGGAGCCTAAGGCGAGTTACTACATATATCTTACCAAATGTCCCTGTATCTTTCTTGAAGCTAGGACCACGTCCACTACCAGTAACTTTCTCTACAATGTGCCCAGTAAAGGCTGGAGTGAGTGTCTCATTGTTGTAGCAGATCGCTATTTTTGCTGTACCGGTGGGATTGACGTTGTAACAGAGCTTGGAGTACTTTGTTGTGTCTCTGCAATTGGGAGTGGTAGATAGGACAGCTGATGTACCAGTTCTCCATGCTGTAAATAGACACGCGTCAATGTCGTCTGAATAAGCATTCTTTGGATATGCAGCCTGAGCTGGAAATATATATCGACAGAAGTGTTAATATGGAATATTTACCACTACCAACGACAACAAGAAACTATAACAAAAATATCAACAACAACAAAACATAACAACAGTAACACTATAATATCAGAAACAACAACAAAAAGACGACAACAACAACAGCACTAACCAATAAACAAGACATTGTATATTATGGTAAATCTTCTAAGAGGGGGCTTCAGAGTTTGCGGTTTCGCGGTTTTGCATTATTCTTGGTGCGGTTTTTTGTTTTTTTTTTCTATTGATAGGTGCTGTTTCAAAAAACTTTGTTCTTTGTTATTAGAGACCTTAAGATTGACGTTTTTCTGAATTCTCGCGAACTGCAAACGTCAAGATCAATACTTGCCGTCAGGTTTGCCGTTCGAGGCTCACGTTTTGAACGTGAAAAACACGATTTACAGCAGAGAATTGAGACACTCAAAACAGCCAATGGTAAGCAAAGATTGAATGCGCCTATATCAAGAAACAATAAATACCAGAAGCTTATCCTGTACAATATCGTTTTAGAAACTAGAATCTCGAGCCTTGCCGTGCCTTGCCGTGCCTGTACCTCGTTCGTGCCGTGAGCTTATCATATAGTCATACGAAATCTGCTCTATTGCTGTTTTGGAGTCCATACAAACCTGAAATAAGTTCAACGCCCAGAAACAGAAGAGCCAAATAAAACCAAAGATTCATTTCTGCTGCCACGATATCCAAATACTTCGAAGTTAGTTAGCTGCGCAACGGTTAGTGTTAAACATCAACGTAGCAGAGCAATTTATAGCCATAAATGTCGACTTTGTGAGGTGGCATGATTCTCTTTTTTCCTTTTTTTTTTTTGACAAATAAACTTATTTTCTTATTGGTAATCTAAATTTCGCCACCAGCATATGGTAGATTGGATTTTTCTGGTCATGGTGTAATGTTTCCATGGCAAGGATATAAGCAACTTATTTAATTGATTTAGTTTTAAAATCCCTGATTCAAAACCAATTTGAATTGAGTTGTATCCATAAACAAATAGAATGATTTAAATTGATTGCCATCCCTTATTCAAACCAACCTTCGATAATCTCTTTGTTTAGTACCTTGACTGCACACAACAAATCCGTGAAACATTATGTTTAAAGTGATCAGTGATAATTGACTCCAGTGACACGCCCATGTCTGAAACAATCGTTATTAAATTGACTTTTCACCAACAATAAAATTACTTGGAAAATGGTTTGACAGTAAAAGTGAATTATGACTAAAATAACACTGAGTGACTAATTTAGTACTAAAGTACAAATTTATATCTGTTACAGGAAGCCGGTTTTCAAGGCTCGAGTATCGTCCGATAGTTCAGGTTTAAATAATTTTATACATGGAGACTACATGAAAATTCTCTCTTTCAATGATTTTTAATTCTGTTTTTATTTTGCGACATTGAAAATCTTTTCAATCATTTCGTTTATCTTCTTATTTTTATAATAATTTAAACGTTGTAAATAAAGACTATACTACCACTTTTGGTGATATATCACTCTCTTTCTTAATTGAATTTTTCATATATATATATATTTATCTAAGAAAGTTCCCCGTGTTTTAATCCTACAGTTGCCGTCGTAGAAAGGCGGTAAAATGAAGTCTGAATACTTGTGTCTCTTTTTAGCGTCTTGCCAACTTAGATATTGCAATACCCCGTTTTCAATTTGGCCTTGCTGCTGCTTCCGACGGGGCTCTTTCCAATGAACACAACTGACTGCTTCGCGACAGGAAACAAGCTGACACCACTACGCGTTATAAAACGCTTAGATACTATGAATCTGGCGCGTATTCGTTCCCATAATGCACACGATATATGTATATATGTATATTCTAGAAATTTACAGAATTTTTGCAAGACACTGTATATATATATATTTTTACAACAAATCGAGGCTTAGCCTGTACAAATGCGCCTTTTGTCAGGACAGCGGTCATAGATAACGTGACATTTTTTGACATATAAACCTGTTTGCTAAATGGTATTCTAAACTTTGCCACCAGGTATATTGGATGTTACGGTCAATGGTATTGTGTTTTTATGGCAAAGATTTTTAAATCAAAAGCAATTAAAAGCAATTACTTTATTGATTTAGTTTTAAAATCCCTTATTCAAAACCAATTTGAATTGAATTGTATTCATAAATAAAAAGAATGATTGGAATTAGTTCCCAACCCTCATTCATAACAAACTTTCGATAATCTCTTTGTTTAGTATTTTGTTTTGACTGTACAAAATAAATCCGTGAAACATTATTATTATTATAATTGATTCCACACCATGTCTGAAACAACCATATTATTATACAGTTGACTTTTCACTAATGTTAACTGAAGTTATTTGTATACTGATTAGTACGTAGTGGACAATGGACAGCGAATGAACCACGCTGTATCTTTAAATAGGACGAATACTTCGAATTCATTCTAGTGTCCCATCCCTTGAATCATTGATAATAACAACACTCGATATGAAACTGTGTGACGTCACAGGTGCAACCTAGTGGAAATGCGTGACTTTCGAGCCAAAGCGCGCCAAAATCGACGCGCGCGGCCGCGTCTCTTTCCGACTGTTTACAAATAAACATATTTTACATTGAAACGTATAGTTTATTGTTTATTTTTTACACTGAGATCAAGACTTTCTGCTATCATCGTTGGCGCCGGATAAAAAACTAAAAATCACAAACAACAGAACAGTGTAACCTCAGTATTACTATCGAGTCTTGCTAATGGAAGCCCCTTGTTCCCTTGATCTTTTTGCATTTTCTCCCTTGTTCCCCATAAGTAAAATAACTGTTTCCCTGAAATATTTTACCTTATGATCCCATGATCCCCAAAAACTATTGTTTTATCATATTTTTTTCCCTTGTTCCCTGAAACCCCTGGGAGGGGCTCTTATGGATCGTCTTTGATTGGTTCACAGGTGCCAAGGTTGACTCTAATGTAATATTAAGGGCTCGTGACCAACAAAGTGAATTTGTATCAAGGCTTGAATATCGACCCCATAGCCTTTCAGGTTCTAATATTTTTGTACATGGAGATAAAACTTTCTTTAAAATAAACAATTTTCTAAAATAGACAATTCTTTAGGTTGGTTGTGTTAATTCTGTTTTTATTTTGTGACTTTGAAAATCTTTTACAACTTTTCCTTTACTAGTGATTTCGTTTATCTTATCATTTTTATAATCAATTTTGAATTACCGTTGTAATTATAGATTATAGTATCACTTTTGGAGATACATCTTTTTCTTTTTAATTGAAATTGATATACTGATCTAAGAAGCCTCCGCGTGTTTTTATCTTGCAGTTGCCGTCGTAGAAAGGCGGTAAAATGAAGTTTGAATACTCCCGTTTGTTTTTAGCGTCTTGCCAACTTAGACACTGCATTACCCCGTTTTCATGGGTTTGCATTTGGTTGTTGCAACCGTTCAATTTGGTCTTGCTGCTGCTTCCGACGGGGTTCTCTCCAACGAACACAACTGACTGCTTCGCGACAGGATCACAGATAGCTTTCCAAAAGTACTTTGGTGCGACAACACGATGGTTCATTTTATAAGGTTTATTGCTGGCGCAGTCTCTTGCTTCTCCGCCTAGGTACAAATACAACCATTAAGAAAAGAAAATAAGAATGGAGAGAGGGACACATTCTACGAGCCTTGGTAAACTACGAGCAAAGCTACCAAAAAAATAAAATAAATTTCTAGCATACGTTGAAGGTCCGAAACCAGAGGAGATAACAGTAGTATTCCAAACTGCATTGCGCGCGTTCTTTGTTTACAAAATTGTTTAAATAATAAAGGGTTATCGGACTCTATTGTTAGGGTAGAGGGATACATTTTGTGTGTGTTGTAAATGAATTGTGATATGAACTCATATGTGGTCTAATACACGAATAGATCGATATAGTGTAACGGTAAACCCATTTTAACATAACTCATCAGGGGCTAAGATGTTAAACTGTTGTCATTATGGTAGATGACAAACGTGTTTCATACTCCAAGGCCTTAGAGCTTAACCCTAGAAAGCCGTTTATCAAACGAGGTATGTTTTTTTTTTGTCTCTTTCCAACTATTCATAGATTTCTATTATCATTCACAACTCCCTAGGTTTTTTTTTTTTTTTGCATAATTCCGTACTTTCTTATTGTATATTTACACGGTCAAGTTTTTTAGCCCCTAGGTTTGTTTTCAATCAGCTTACATTTCCCTGACACAATTACAACCACTTTCACTCATCTAATACACGTATACATCTATGGTAACCGCGTGTAGGGTTAAGCTCTAAGGCCTTGGAGTATGAAACACGTTTGTCATCTACCATAATGACAACAGTTTAACACCTTAACCCCTGATGAGTTATGTTAAACTGGGTTTACCATTACACTATATCAATCTATTCGTGTATTAGACCACATATGAGCTCATATCACAATTCATTTACAAACACACAGAATATATCCCTCTACCCTAACAATAGAGTCCGATTACCCTCTATTATTTAAACAATGGTCCGAAACGGTGAAAGGAGTAAAAACAGGACAAATTGAGAAGATTCAGCGAGGAGAGAGAACAGGAATGGAGAGAAGAATGCAAGAGAGGACAGCAAAAGCTGGAAAGAAGTGAAAGATGCAGAGGAAAAGAAGAAAACAAGACAGAGAAAAGGACGGTGAGATGATAAAAACAGGGATCAACACAACATAAGAGCATCATTGAAAGTATAAAGTCTTACCAACTCCATCAAACACGTATACTTTTCTGCCAGCTGGCTGAGCGTTAATGTAAGCTTGAAGAGCATTCTCCAAGACGTTCCAGTTGCCTGTATTGAACTTTTGCCATTGAGGTGCGACGTTAGTTAGAATGAATGTCAGCGCTCGTTCATTATTTGGACCGAAGTCACCATTGTGAGTCAAGTGTCCCTCTGAACAAGAGTGATTTTTTGATACGTTAAATCCTGGAAAATCTGTCTCTTGTTGGGCAGAGTTGTAGTCTGATTCTTCTGCCTGAGGGCTAGGTGCTGAAAAAATAAACAAGCAAAAAACTTATTTTCATTTTTGCCTGAGGCTTGGGTGCATAATTTACTTGTTCTTCTCAAAAAAAACCTTTTGAAACTACTGTGGAGCCAAATTCTAGTTACTAACTGTTGCTCATTATGGAGCCTAAGGCGAGTACTTACTAACTGTTTGCTCATTATGTAGCCTAAGGCAAGTTACTACATATATCTTACCATATGTTCCTGTATCATTCTTGAATGATTTAGCACCACGTCCACTACCATTAACTTTCTCTACAATGTGCCCAGTAAAGGCTGGAGTGAGTGTCTCATTGTTGTAGCAGATCGCTATTTTTGCTGTACCGTTGGAATTGAGGTTGTAACAGAGCGAGAAGTACTTGCTTTTATCGCTGCAATCGGGAGTGGAAGATAGGACAGGTGTCGTACCATTTGTCCATGCTGTAAATAGACACGCGTCAATGTCGTCTGAATAAGCATTCTTTGGTGTTGCAGCTGGAAATATATCGACAGAAGTGTTAATATATGGAATATTATACCACTACCAACGACAATAACAAACTATATCTAAAATAAAACTATAACTAAAATAGCAACAACAAGAAAACATAACAACAGTAACACTATAACATCAGAAACAGCTACAAAAAGACGACAACAACAGCAGCACTAACCAATAAACAAGACCTTGTATATTACCGTAAAGCTTCCCAAAGAGGGGCGTAAAAGTTTGCGGTTTCGCGTTATTTTTGGTGCGGTTTGCGGTTTTTTTCTATTTATAGGTGCGGTTTTACAAAACGGAACGATTTGCGGTTTCTTCGTCATTAGGGACATTAAGATTGACGTTTTTCTGATTTCTCGCGAACCGCAAACGTCAAGATTATTACTTGACCGATTAACCTACACTCAAAACAGCCAATGGTAAGCAAAGATCGAATCCGCGTATCATGAAACAATAAAATACCAGAAGCTTATCCTGTACAATATCGTTTTAGAAACCAGAAACTTGAGCCTTGCCGTGCCGTGCCTTGACTGCGTTCGTGCCGTGAGCTTTTCATAGTCATACAAAATCTGCTCTATTGCTGTTTTGGAGTCATACAGACCTGAAATAAGTTCAAGGCCCAGAAACAGAGGAGCCAAAGAAAACCAAAGATTCATTTCTGCTGCCACGATATTTATATACTTCGAAATTAGTAAACTGCGCAACGATTAGTGTTAAACATCAACGTAGCAGAGCAATTTATAGCCATCAATGTCTTTGTGAGGTGGCATGATTCTCCTTGCGTGACATATATACCTGTGTGCTTAACGGTAGTTAACCTTTGCCACCAGCAAGTGCTAGATTGGATGTTACGGACAATGGTATTATGTTTCCATGGCAAGGATTTAAGCAATTATTTGATTGATTTAGTGTTAAAATCCCTGGTTGAAAACCAATTTGAATTGAGTTGTATCCATAAACAAAAAGAATGCTTGGAATTGATTCCCAACCCTCATTCAAACCAACCTTCGATAATCTCTTTGTTTAGTACCTTGACTGCACACAATAAATCTTTGAAACGTTATATTTGAAGTGATCAGTTATAATTGATTTCAGCGACACGCCCATGTCTGAAACAATCGTTATTAAATTGACTTTTCACCGATGTTAAACTGGACTTATTTGTATATGTTGTACGTAATGGAAAATGCCGGCTTTGATAGTAAATGATCATGAATCACACTGTATTCATCAGATATAAAGAATAATTCCAATTCATTCTAGTGTCTTATCCCTTGAATTGTGACCAACTTAAATTGAAAACATTCTTTAATAATATTTTTTGATTGCTCTTAGATTTATAGAATACTCCAGTTTTGTGTTATCTGGCACCGCTGTACTGTTTGTACAAAAGTCGCATTTCTACAGGGATACCCTCAATTCAGCGAAAATTCAAATATGATTTCTATTGTAAGGCGATCGCATTTTTTCGTTGGGATTTGTAGATATTTTTACAACAAATCGAGGCTTAGCCAATACAAATGCGCCTTTTGTCAAAAAGTACAGCGGTACTAGATAACTTGACATTTTTTGACATATAAACCTGTTTGCTAAATTGTATTCTAAACTTTGCCACCAGCAAGTGGTGTATTGGATGTTACGTCAATGGTATTGTGTTTTTATGGCAAGGATATTTTTTAAATCAAAAGCAATTAAAAGCAATTAAAAGCAATTACTTTATTGATTTAGTGTTAAAATCCCTTATTCAAAACTAATTTGAATTGAGTTGTATTCATAAACAAAAAGAATGATTGGAATTGATTCCCAACCCTCATTCATAACAAACTTTCGATAATCTCTTTGTTTAGTATTTTATTTTGACTGCACACAATAAAACCGTGAAACATTATGCTGATTATTATTGATTCCACTGACACGCCATGTCTGAAAGAACCATATTATATATTATATTGACTTTTCACGAATATTAACTGAAGTTATTAAGGTGACTTAAATAAGGTTAACAGAAAAGTGTAACCTCAGTATTAACCTCTGTCAGTTTTACTTTCGAGTGTTGCTTATGGAGACAGAATCCAATTGGATCGTCTTTGATTGGTTCACAGGTGCCAAGCTTGACTCTAATGTAATATTAAGGACTCGTGACCAACAAAGTGAATCTGACTAGCTAATGTTGTATCAAGGCTTGAATATCGACCCCATAGCCTTTCAGGTTCTAATATTTTTGTACATGGAGTCTTTAGTGTAGTTGTGTTAATTCTGTTTTTATTTTGTGACCTTAAAAATCTTTACAACTTTTCCTTTAATAGTCATTTCTTCTTCTTTTTCTTCTTTTTTTTTGACAAATAAACCTACTGATTTTCTTATTGTTAATCTAAATGTTTAATTTGCCACCAGTATATGGTAGATTGGATTTTTCTGGTCATGGTATAATGTGTCCATGGCAAGGATTAATTAAGCAAATATTTGATTGATTTAGTGTTAAAATCCCTGATTCAAAACCAATTTGAATTGAGTTGTATCCATAAACAAAAAGAATGATTGGAATTGATTCCCAACCCTCATTCAAAACCAACTTTTGATAATCTCTTTGTTTAGTACCTTGACTGCACACAATAAATCCGTGAAACATTATATTTAAAGTGATCAGTTATAATTGATTCCAGTGACACGCCCATGTCCGAAACAATCGTTATTAAATTGACTTTTCACTAATAATAAAATAACGTCTTTATTTACAATGGTTTGACAGTAAAAGTGAATCGCGTAGTACACATAAACAATTTGCCAATAGTTCCCAGTCTCTTGTCTTGAACAAAGCTACAGTCATTACACCTGGGATGATATGCACCAGTGATAAAGGAAAAACTAAGTCTAGCGGTTGCTTTGGTGATAGCTAGTGGGAGCCCTATAGTTATGAAGGTATAGGTCAGGGCTTTGAGTAGTTTCCAATTGATTATTAAGTAGATCAAATAGGAGAACAACAGATTGGATAGCGTGAATAGAAATAGCCGAAAGAAATTACGTAGATTGTAAAATGCATTTGAACACATTAACATTGAAAGTGCGCTTATCATAGATTTCATAATAGTCATTATTATCATCAGTAATGATACAAGTTGTGTCATGGATATCAAGATCACTCAATTGTAGACGTTGTCAGAAATCAAAACTAGCGTTTGGGGAAAAGGGATCAGACCTCCCAGCTCTTTGATAAATGGATAAAAATCCCTTGCTTTGAAAAGGGCGGTGATCGAAAATGCAATGCAGCCGTTCAGGGTCCAAGATTAGACTGAACTATGACTAAAATAACACTGAGCGACTAATTTTGAATTATCAAAGTACAACTGAATTTATATCTGTTACAACAAGTTTTTATTTAGGTCATAAATGAACTGAATCTTTTACATTGAATCTCTATTTTACCTCCTTTCCTTTGGTGTTTTAAAGCAATTGGCAGAGTTTTGTAATAATATTAATTATCGTTTTTATTTTTATCACTTAAAATAACGACCTTTTGGGAATAAACCATCAGCCTAGCTTATTTGAAGTTAACGTAACCGTCTAAGAAAGTGCCCCGTGTGTTATTATTGCAATTGGCATCGAGAAAAGGTGGTAGCATAAAGTCTGCATGCCTCGTTTGGGCATCTTTCAAACTCATGCAATCCATTACACCCAGTTGGTGTGTTTGCATCTTACCATTGCAGCCTGAGGTCTTCGTTGTGCTCTTACTTCCAACAGGGTTTTCTCCCACGAACACAACTGATTCCTTTGCGGTAGGGTCACAAATAGCTTTCCAAAAGTACTTTGGTGCTACAACACGATGGTTCATTGTATAGGTAATACCGCTGGTGTTTTTTGCTTCTCCGCCTAGGTACAAATACAACCATTAAACTAAGAGAAGAAAATATATATAAGAATGGAGAGAGGGTTGAGTAAAAATAGAAAAGGCAAATACAGCTGCTCGCAAGTACCTCGTGCACCGGACACATTCTACGAGCCTTGGTAAACTAGGACCAAAGCTACCAAAGAATACAATAGGTACACTGCAAAAACGGCTGAGTAGATACAACACAGTATATTGCGTAAATCATGCATTCAGGATAACACTTTATAGTGAGTACACACAACTCTATAGTGAGCAAACCCTACTCATTATTGAGTAAAAATGAGGTTAAACTCAATATATTGAGTACATTTTACTCAATGGTGCGTCTTCATCTATGTTTATACTCTCAAATATGAGTTGGGTTTACTCACTATAAAGTGTTATCCTGAATGCATGATTAACGCAATATACTGTGTTGTATCTACTCAGCCGTTTTTGCAGTGTACACGTTTAAGGTCCCAAACGGTGAAAGGAGTAAAAACAGGACAATTGAGAAGATTCAGCGAGGAGAGGAGAGAGAACAGGAATAAAGAGAAGAAGTCAGGGGGGGGGGGGGGGGGCAGCAAAAGCTGGAAAGAAGTGAAAAATGCACCAGAGGAAAAGGAGAAAACAAGACAGAGAAAAGGATGATGAGATGAGAACTGATAAAAACAGGGATCAACACAACATAAGAGCATCATTGAAAGTATAAAGTCTTACCAACTCCATCAAACACGTATACTTTTCTGCCAGCTGGCTGAGCGTTGATGTAAGCTTGAAGAGCATTCTCTAAGACGTTCCAGTTGCCTCCATTGAACGTTTGCCATTGAGGTGCGACGTTAGTTAGAATGAATGTCAGCGCTCGTTGGTCGTCTGGTCCGAAGTCAGCATTGGGAGTCAAGTGTCCCTTTGAACAAAAGTGTTGTGTTGCTTCGTTAAATCTGATACTACTGCCTGAGGGCTAGGTGCTGAAAAAGAAAGAAAGAAAGAAAGAAAAAAACTTCGTTTTTCATTTTTGCCTGAGGCTTGGGTGCATAATTTGCTTGTTCTTCACAAAAAAAATTTCTGTGGAGCCTGATTCTAGTTACTACAACCGTTCTCAGTCACACGTACACTGGTTCATTGTAAAACATTGCCGTCTAAACTTGATTTTGGTGGACGTCAATCAATATATTTCCAAGGCAACACGTACCTGAAAATGTCCGTTGCAGATGAGCGATAAACTCGTAAGTAGCGTTTCTGCCCATAAAATGGGTTAAATCGATGTTAACTTTAATATTGATTCATAATTTTGATGACTCTGATGACATTTTTAATTTTCAGAGTTTTATTACCAGACATGTTGATTCAATATTGATCCAATATTGATTTCCGAGTATTCTAGGAAGAAAAGGTTTGATAAAAAGACAAATAGAAGATTCAATTCTATCAAAATAAGGTCTAATTTAAACAAATTCTTCGTAATGCTAATTTATCGCCGTTCGGCAACGGACAACTTTGGCTGAGTTTCCTTGGAAATATCGTTGATTGACGCCCACCAAAATCAAGTCTAGACAGCAATGTTTTATAGTGAACTGGCACGTGCTACTGAGAACGACTGTAACTGTTTACTAATTATGAACCTAAGGCAAGTTACTAACTGTTTGCTTATTATGGAGCTGACCCTAAGGCGAGTTATTAACTGTTTGAATATTGTGGAGCCTAAGGCGAGTTATTAACTGTTTGATCATTATGGAGCCTAAGGCGAGTTGCTAATTGTTAACTCATTGTGGAGTCTAAGGCGAGTTACGACATATATCTTACCAAATGTCCCTGCATCTTTCTTGAAGTTAGTACCACGTCCACTACCAGTAACTTTCTCTACAATGTGCCCAGTAAAGGCTGGAGTGAGTGTGGTTTTGTTGTAGCAGATCGCTATTTTTGCTGTACCGGTGGGATTGACGTTGTAACAGAGAGAGAAGTACTTGCTTTTATCGCTGCAATCGGGAGTAGAAGATAGGACAGCTGTCGTACCAGTTCTCCATGCTGTAAATAGACACGCGTCAATGTCGTCTGAATAAGCATTCTTTGGGTTTGCAGCTGGAAATATATCGACAGAAGTGTTAATATGGAATATGTTACCACTACCAACGACAACAAGAAACTATAACAAAAATATCAACGACAACAAAACATAACAACAGTTACACTATAACATCAGAAACAACAACAAAAAGACGACAACAACAACAGCACTAACCAATAAACAAGACATTGTATATTATGGTAAATCTTCTAAGAGGGGGCTTCAGAGTTTGCGGTTTCGTTTTCTATTTATAGGTGCTGTTTCAAAAAACTGAGCGATTTGCGGTTTCTTTGTTATTAGAGACCTTAATATTGACGTTTTTCTGATTTCTTGCGAACTGCAAACGTCAAGATCAATACTTGCCGTCAGGTTTGCCGTTCGAGGCTCACGTTTTGAACGTGAAAAACACGATTTACAGCAGAGAATTGAGACACTCAAAACAGCCAATGGTAAGCAAAGATTGAATGCGCCTATATCAAGAAACAATAAATACCAGAAGCTTATCCTTTACAATATCGTTTTAGAAACTAGAATCTCGAGCCTTGCCGTGCCTTGCCGTGCCTGTACCTCGTTCGTGCCGTGAGCTTATCATATAGTACGAAATCTGCTGTTTTGTCATACAAACCTGAAATAAGTTCAACGTAAAGAAACAGAAGAGCCAAAGAAAACCAAAGATTCATTTCTGCTGCCACGATATTCATATACTTCGAAGTTAGTAAACTGTGCAACGATTAGTGTTAAACATCAACGTAGCAGAGCAATTTATAACCATAAATGTCTTTGTGAGGTGGCATGATTTTTTTCTTTCTTCAACTTTTAACAAATGAACCTGTTTGCGCAACGGCAGTCTAAACTTTGCCACCAGCAAGTGGTAGATTGGATGTTCCGGTCAATGGTATTATGTTTTTATCGGATTTAAGCAATTGCTTTATTGTTTTAGTCAGTCTAAAATTCCTCATTCAAAACCAACTTGAATTCAAATGGTTCTTTGATAATTGTTTTTTAATAATCTGTTTATTTCACAGAGATTCTCTTTGTTTTAGAGTGCACAAAATAAATGAAACAAGTGCTATTTCAGCAAAAAAGTCACACGCCCATTTCTGAAACAACCATTATTATATGGACTTTTCAGCAATGTTAACTGGACTTATTTGTATATTTCTACGCAATGGACAATGCTTTAACAGTAAATGAATCCCACTATATTCATAAATATGAAGAATAATTCCAATTCATTCTAGTGTCTTATCCCTTGAATTGAAAACCAACTTGAATTGAAAACGTTCTTTAATAACATATTTTGATTGCTCTTAGATTTATAGAATACTCCAGTTTTGTGTTATCTTGCACCACTATACTGTTTGTACAAAAGACGCATCTGTACAGGGATAGCATCAATTCAGCGAAAAAGTGTTGCATGCTCCCATGTTCCCTTGATCTTTTTGCATTTTCTCCCTTGTTCCCCATAAGTAAAATAACTGTTTCCCTAAAATGTTTTACCTTATGTTCCCATGATCCCCAAAAACTATTGTTTTTCATATTTTATTCCCTTGTTCCCTGAAAATAATTTGGCAGTATCCCTTGTTCCCTTAAAGTAAATGTGCTTGTTCCCTTGCTCCCTAAAACCCCTGAGAGGGGCTCTTATGGAGACGGAATCCAATTGTATCGTCTTTGATTGGTTCACAGGTGCCAAGCTTGACTCTAATGTAATATTAAGGACTCGTGACCAACAAAGTGAATCTGACTTGTATCAAGGCTTGAATATCGACCCCATAGCCTTTCAGGTTCTAATATTTTTGTACATGGAGTCTTTAGGGTAGTTGTGTTAATTCTGTTTTTATTTTGTGACCTTAAAAATCTTTACAACTTTTCCTTTAATAGTCATTTCTTCTTCTTTTTCTTCTTTTTTTTTGACAAATAAACCTACTGATTTTCTTATTGTTAATCTAAATTTTTAATTTGCCACCAGTATATGGTAGATTGGATTTTTCTGGTCATGGTATAATGTGTCCATGGCAAGGATTTAAGCAACTATTTGATTGATTTAGTGTTAAAATCCCTGATTCAAAACCAATTTGAATTGAGTTGTATCCATAAACAAAAAGAATGATTGGAATTGATTCCCAACCCTCATTCAAAACCAACTTTTGATAATCTCTTTGTTTAGTACCTTGACTGCACACAATAAATCCGTGAAACATTATATTTAAAGTGATCAGTTATAATTGATTCCAGTGACACGCCCATGTCCGAAACAATCGTTATTAAATTGACTTTTCACTAATAATAAAATAACGTCTTTATTTACAATGGTTTGACAGTAAAAGTGAATCGCGTAGTACACATAAACAATTTGCCAATAGTTCCCAGTCTCTTGTCTTGAACAAAGCTACAGTCATTACACCTGGGATGATATGCACCGGTGATAAAGGAAAAACTAAGTCTAGCGGTTGCTTTGGTGATAGCTAGTGGGAGCCCTATAGTTATGAAGGTATAGGTCAGGGCTTTGAGTAGTTTCCAATTGATTATTAAGTAGATCAAATAGGAGAACAACAGATTGGATAGCGTGAATAGAAATAGGCGAAATAAATTACGTAGATTGTAAAATGCATTTGAACACATTAACATTGAAAGTGCGCTTATAATAGATTTCATATAGTCATTATTATCATCAGTAATGAGACATGTTGTGTCATGGATATCAAGATCACTCAATTGTAGACGTTGTCAGAAATCAAAACTAGCGTTTGGGGAATAGGGATCAGACCTCCCAGCTCTTTGATAAATGGATAAAAATCCCTTGCTTTGAAAAGGGCGGTGATCGAAAATGCCATG
This sequence comes from Metridium senile, assembly GCA_949775045.1. Taxonomy (NCBI): domain Eukaryota; kingdom Metazoa; phylum Cnidaria; class Anthozoa; order Actiniaria; family Metridiidae; genus Metridium; species Metridium senile. Next base: position 1,942,385 of record OX459107.1, read on the forward strand.
CAGCCGTTGAGGGTTCAATATTAGACGGAACTATGACTGAAATAACACTGAGCGACTAATTTTGAATTATCAAAGTACAACTGAATTTATATCTGTTACAGCAAGTTTTTATTTAGGTCATAAATGAACTGAATCTTTTACATTGAATCTTTATTTTACCTCCTTTCCTTTGGAGTTTTACAGCGATTGGCAGAGTTTAGTAATAATATTAATTATCGTTGTTATTTTATCATTTAAAATAACGACTTTTTGGGAATAAATCATCAGCCTAGCTTATTTGAAGTTAACGTAACCGTCTAAGAAAGTGCCCCGTGTGTTAATCTTGCAATTGGCATCGAGAAAAGGTGGTAGCACAAAGTCTGCATGCCTCGTTTGAGCATTGTTCAAACTCATGCAATCCATTACACCCAGTTGGTGTGTTTGCATCTGACCATTGCAGCCTTAGGTGTTCGTTGTCCTCTTACTTCCAACAGGGTTTTCTCCCACGAACACAACTGATTCCTTTGCGGTAGGGTCACAAATAGCTTTCCAAAAGTACTTTGGTGCTACAACACGATGGTTCATTGTATAGGTAATACCGCTGGTGTTTTTTGCTTCTCCGCCTAGGTACAAATACAACCATTAAACTAAGAGAAGAAAATAAGAATGGAGAGAGGGTTGAGTAAAAAGAGAGAAGGCAAATACAGCTGCTCGCAAGTACCTCATGCACCGGACACATTCTACGAGCCTTGGTAAACTAGGACCAAAGCTACCAAAGAATACAATAGGTACACGTTTAAGGTCCCAAACGGTGAAAGAAGTATTAAAAACAGGACAAATTGAGAAGATTCAGCGAGGAGAGAGAACAGGAATGGAGAGAAGAAGTCAGGGGGAGGGGGGGGGGGGGGGGTGAAAGTGAAAAATGCACCAGAGGAAAAGGAGAAAACAAGACAGAGAAAATGATGGTGAGATGAGAACTGATAAAAACAGGGATCAACACAACATAACAGCATCATTGAAAGTAGTAAAGTCTTACCAACTCCATCAAACACGTATACTTTTCTGCCAGCTGGCTGAGCGTTAATGTAAGCTTTAAGAGCATTCTCCAAGACGTTCCAGTTGCCTTGATTGAACTTTTGCCATTGCGGTGCGACGTTAGTTAGAATGAATGTCAGCGCTCGTTCATTCTAGCTTTGGACCGAAGTCAGCATTGGGAATCAAGTGTCCCTTTAAACAAAAGTGATTTTTTGATACGTTAAATCCTGGAAAATCTGTCTCTTGTTGGGCAGAGTTGTAGTCTGATTCTTCTGCCTGAGGGCTAGGTGCTGAAAAACAAGCAAAAAACTTATTTTCATTTTTGCCTGAGGCTTGGGTGCATAATTTACTTGTTCTTCACAAAAAAAACCTTTGTGAAACTACTGTGGAGCCGAATTCTAGTTACTAACTGTTGCTCATTATGGAGCTAAAGGCGAGTTACTAACTGTTTGCTTATTATGAGCGTAAGGCGAGTTACTAACTGTTTGCTCATTATGGAGCCTAAGGCGAATTACTAACTGTTTGCTCATTATGAAGCCTAAGGCAAGTTACTACATATATCTTACCATATGTTCCTTTATCTTTCTTGAATGATTGAGCACCACGTCCACTACCATTAACTTTCTCTACAATGTGCCCAGTAAAGGCTGGAGTGAGTGTCTCATTGTTGTAGCAGATCGCTATTTTTGCTGTACCGTTGGAATTGAGGTTGTAACAGAGCGAGAAGTACTTGCTTTTATCGCTGCAATCGGGAGTGGAAGATAGGACAGGTGTCGTACCATTTGTCCATGCTGTAAATAGACACGCGTCAATGTCGTCTGAATAAGCATTCTTTGGTGTTGCAGCTGGAAATATATCGACAGAAGTGTTAATATATGGAATATTATACCACTACCAACGACAATAACAAACTATATCTAAAATAAAACTATAACTAAAATAGCAACAACAAGAAAACATAACAACAGTAACACTATAACATCAGAAACAGCAACAAAAAGACGACAACAACAGCAGCACTAACCAATAAACAAGACCTTGTATATTACCGTAAAGCTTCCCAAAGAGGGGCGTAAAAGTTTGCGGTTTCGCGTTATTTTTGGTGCGGTTTGCGTTTTTTTTCTATTTATAGGTGCGGTTTTACAAAACGGAACGATTTGCGGTTTCTTCGTCATTAGGGACATTAAGATTGACGTTTTTCTGATTTCTTGCGAACCGCAAAACAGCCAATGGTAAGCAAAGATCGAATCCGCGTATTATGAAACAATAAAATACCAGAAGCTTATCCTGTACAATATCGTTTTAGAAACCAGAAACTCGAGCCTTGCCGTGCCGTGCCTTGACTGCGTTCGTGCCGTGAGCTTTTCATAGTCATACGAAATCTGCTCTATTGCTGTTTTGGAGTCGATACAAACCTAAAATAAGTTCAACGCCAAGAAACAGAAGAGCCAAAGAAAACCAAAGATTCATTTCTGCTGCCACGATATTCAAATACTTCGAAGTTAGTTAGCTGCGCAACGATTTGTGTTAAAAATCAAAGTAGCAGAGCAATTTATAGCCACAAATGTCTTTGTGAGGTGGCATAATTCTCTTTGCGTGAAATATAAACCTGTGTGCTTAACGGTAGTTAACCTTTGCCACCAGCAAGTGCTACATTGGATGTTACGGACAATGGTATTATGTTTCCATGGCAAGGATTTAAGCAATTATTTGATTGATTTAGTGTTAAAATCGCTGGATCAAAACCAATTTGAATTGAGTTGTATCCATAAACAAAAAGAATGCTTGGAATTGATTCCCAATCCTCATTCAAACCAACCTTCGATAATCTCTTTGTTTAGTACCTTGACTGCACACAATAAATCTTTGAAACGTTATATTTGAAGTGATCAGTTATAATTGATTTCAGCGACACACCCATGTCTGAAACAATCGTTATTAAATTGACTTTTCACCGATGTTAACTGGACTTATTTGTATATGTTGTACGTAATGGACAATGCCGGCTTTGATAGTAAATGATCATGAATCACACTGTATTCATCAGATATAAAGAATAATTCATTCTAGTGTCTTATCACTTGAATTGTGACCAAAAACATTCTTTAATAATATTTTTTGATTGCTCTTAGATTTATAGAATACTCCAGTTTTGTGTTATCTGGCACCGCTGTACTGTTTGTACAAAAGTCGCATTTCTACAGGGATACCCTCAATTCAGCGAAAATTCAAATATGATTTCTATTGTTAAGCGATAGCATTTTTTCGTTGGAATTTGTAAATATTTTTAGAACAAATCGAGGCTTAGCCTGTACAAATGCGCCTTTTATCAAAAAGTATAGCGGTGATAGATAACGTGACATTTTTTTGACATATAAACCTGTTTGCTAAATGGTATTCTAAACTTTGCCACCAGCTAGTGGTATATTGGATGTTACGGTCAATAGACCGATGTCATAAAAATGGCCGCCGCTAATTAACATATGTCTTAAAAAATTTTTTTAGCAAAAGGAAAACTAGCAAATGATAGAAACCTACGTTATTAATAGCACATTGAAGTTTGAAAAATATATATTAATTTCTGATGAAGTTATAAGGATTAAAAAAATACTGAAAACACCAAAACGAGGCATTTTAGGACTCGGTAGAAAATTACATACAAATCTTTACATATTTATTCCACCATAACTTCGTTCACATTTTATCCAGGGCTGTAAAACTTTCCAAAACTGTTTATTTTTGTTAGTTGTTAAATATGCCAGTGAAAAAATATTCATATCTGACCTAATTCCGAAAAACACTAAGGCAGCCATTTATGACATCGGTGTATGGTATTGTGTTTCAGTATGGCAAGGATTTTTAAATCAAAAGCAATTAAAAGCAATTATTTTATTGATTTAGTGTTAAAATCCCTTATTACTCAAGATTCCTGTGGAATCACCGAGTTTTTATTATTATTTTTCGTTGTCGTCGCCAAAAAGACGCGCACGCGCAGTATCGTCGAAGTTCTGAGTTACTTCAATTTCGGCAGCCATTTTGTTTCTAACTTTGACAGTACAGTGTTTTAGTAATCAATGTCTTTAAATACACTCAAATCGCTTGCAAATCCACACACCATTCGCGGTATAGCCACACTAAAAGATGTCGAGCGTTTTCGGAAAGGAGATTTAGAGAGACGCCGCGAATCTATCGTCAAACTGACTATGAAAATGCCTATCGTGAAACTTAAACTATGTATTCAAAAACGAATTATAATCAAACTTATACAAACTCTAAAACAACAAAGCTCAACTACAGAATGTGAACAAAGGTCTACCGAAGAAAAAACGAGGATTGCAAGCGGCATTTTAAGCGAAGAAGATTCAAGACTAGCAACCAGACTCAAAGTAAGGCCGCCTTAGTAGCTTCTCAAAAATGATGACTTCTTTCATATTAATAATGCTAAGTACCTTGCTTCTTTTATTATTTTTAATTCAAGGAAGTATTTTCTGTTTTTCCTATTTGATATTAGTCTTTATTAGGGTACAAAACAGTCAAGTTCTTCGACCGCTACACTCAAACTATTGTCATTTCATCGTTCAGTAATTGTGATATAAGCCGGGGATATAAGTTATTACTAGTTGTTTGACTGTACAGGTATGAATGTATGTAATGATGCAGAAGTCACAATAAAGATTACAAATAATACCAGATCTCGTTATCCAAGGTTTGTTTATTATAATTATAGACATTTTCGCTGTCATCATAGTTGTGAGACAAGTACAAAATGTAGAATATAAAGGCGTTTAAACACCAAAAGTAGGAAGCTTAGACGGTTTGTTTATCATAGAATACGCTCAAATATACCAATTCAAGGTCTTCTGAGTTACATAATTATATTAACTGTGCAAAGGTCAAAATCGAGCATTATTCTTCAAAGTTCAAGGGGATTGGGACACAAGCATTTATTTCTCAAAAAAGGTTCAAATGTAAAGCCAGTCGGTATATATTGTCCCTTTCTTGTAATAGACCGATGTCTCTCTATAAGACTCAGTCACATGTAATGAATTACTGTAAGTGTAAACTATATTATGATGTAGAGAAGAATACTGGTCCTTGATCCAAGCAAGACAATAACAGCACCATATAGCAACGGTAATGCTTTTACCTTTAAAATTACAACAATGTGCTGCAAATGAGTTTATGTTCTTTAATTTATAATAACAAAAATGAAATTAATTCATCAAATGAGCTTGTGATGAACATGAATATTGAGGATCAGTTCTGATTGTCACAATTGGCATGACAGTCATTTCTCACTGAATCAGAACTACCCACAAGTTTAAATGTGTTTAATACTGATTATGAACTTCAATTTAGTGACAGTAGTTTACAGGTAATCTACAAAAAGAAACTGCAAATTATTCATATCAGATATAGGTAGATAAACAAATTTCTGATGAAAGTGCGCGTTCACGCAGGCGTCTATTTTCATGAATTGTACTTATAATTAAACGCGTAGCTAGAGCATCAAAGAGAATCCCGAGTTCACGCAGTTATGCGTCTAGTTCAAAACTAACTTGAATTGAGTTGTATTCATAAACAAAAAGAATGATTGGAATTGATTTCCAACCCTCATTCATAACAAACTTTCGATAATCTCTTTCTTTAGTATTTTATTTTGACTGCACACAATAAATCCGTGAAACATTATACTGATTATTATTGATTCCACTGACACGCCATGTCTGAAACAACCATATTATTATATTGACTTTTCACTAATGTTAACTGAAGTTAGTGGACAATGGACAGCGAATGAATCACGCTGTATCCATAAATAGGACGAATACTTCGAATTCATTCTTATGTCCCATCCCTTGAATCACGGATAATAAAAACACTCGATATGAAACTGTGTGACGTCACAGGTGCAACCTAGTGGAAATGCTTGACCAGTTTGAGCCAAAGCGCGCCAAAATCGACATATTTTACACTGAAACGTAGAGTTTATTTTTTTTTGCACTGAGATAAAGACTTTCTGCTATCATCGTTGGCGCCGGATAAAAAAACTAAAAATCACAAACAACAAAACAGTGTAACCTCAGTACTATTGTTTTATCATATTTTGCTCCCTTGTTCCCTGAAAATAATTTGGCAGTATCCCTTGTTCCCTTAAAGTAAATGTGCTTGTTTCCTTGCTCCCTAAAACCCCTGGGAGGGGCTCTTATGGAGACGCGGAATCCAATTTGATCGTCTTTGATGGGTTCACAGGTGCCAAGCTTGACTCTTACGTAATATTAAGGGCTCGTGACAAACAAAGTGAATCTGACTAGCTAATGTTGTATCAAGGCTTGAATATCGACCCCATAGCTTTTGATCAGATTCTTATATTTTTTTGTACATGGAGATAAAACTTTTTTTTAAATAAACAATTTTCTAAAATAGACGATTCTTTAGGGTGCTTGTGTTAATTCTGTTTTTATTTTGTGACCTTGAAAATCTTTTACAACTTTTCCTTTGCTAGTCATTTCGCTTATCTTTTCATTTTTATAATAACGTTGTAAATAAAGATTATACTATCACTTTTTGAGATATATCACTCTCTTTCTTAAGTGAATTTGATATATGTATCTAAGAAAGTTCCCCGTGTTTTAATCCTACAGTTGCCGTCGTAGAAAGGCGGTAAAATGAAGTCTGAATACTTGTGTCTCTTTTTAGCGTCTTGCCAACTTAGACATTGCATTACCCCATTTTCATGGGTTTGCGTTTGGTTGTTGCAGCCCTTCAATTTGGTCTTGCTGCTGCTTCCGACGGGGTTCTCTCCAACGAACACAACTGACTGCTTCGCGATAGGATCACAGATGGCTTTCCAAAAGTACTTGGGTGCTTGGACACGTTTGTTCATTAGATATAGATTGCCGCTTGTATCTCTTGCTTTCCCACCTGTTGTAAAAAAGTTCGCAAAGAAAACGGAAAGATGAGAAAAGGGGAAAGAATGGAGAGGACAGATACAAAGATGGAGAAAAATACACCGAAATATAAGTCAAGAAAATTACATGAAAAAATTCTATTTAGTGAATATCATGAATATTATAATGAATACCAATCACAGAAGAAATAAAGGGCAAAAAATAGCATGAAATACCAAAGTGTAGAGATGATTGAAAGCTACGTCAGAACACTGAACAGGACGAGATGAAATCTTACCAACTCCATTAAACACGTATACTTTTCTACCAGCTTGCTGTGGAGCGTTAATGTATTTTTGAAGAGCACTCTCCAAGACGTTCCAGTTGCCTCCATTAAACTTTTGCCATTGCGGTGCGATGTTAGTTAGAATGAATGTCAGCGCTCGTTCCTTCTCTGGTCCGAAGTCAGAGTTTGGAGTCAAGTGTCCCTTTGAACAAAAGTGGTCTGTTGACACGTTAAATCCTGGAAAATCTCTCTGTTGTTGGTAAGGTTCGTAGTCGTTTACTTGTGCCTGAGGTTTGGGTGCTAAAAAGGAAAGAAAGAAAGAAAGAAAACATTTACTACAAACTACGTCACTCGACTTTCATTATAGTGAAATTTGCAGCTTGTTAATTTGTTTCAGATTCAGACCATCAACATCTTTGAAACAGATATACATACACCTATTTCAAACATTGTTGAAGCTACAGTATTTTGTTTTACAGGTAGTTGAAATGATTTGATGGTTGTGTGCTGGTGTTATGACAGTATTATCGTGATAAGCTGTTAGAATAATATATAGGTGTTGAGCAGAATATCGATCTAAGTGCATTAACATATCCATTTTGATAGCAGTTGAATTCCAAGGGAGATAAGTGCTAAGATATATTAGTTTTTGTTTGTCTATTTTACTTATTGTTTCTACTATATTTCATTGATGTCCGTTACCATACTTTCCCGTGTCGGTTTCGAATGTATCGTGACGTCCTTCGCCTTTCACCTTCTCCACGACATGTGCTGTGTAGGCTGGAGTCAGAGTTACTTTGTTATAGCAGACGGCAAACGAAGCTATACCGGTTGGATAAAGGCCGTAGCAAAGCTTTGAGTAGGTTTTCGTGCCTTTACACTCAGGATTGGAGGATAGGACTGCTATTTTACTTCCAGAGGCAGTTGTCCATTTCGTGAAGAGACACTTGTTGATGTCGTTTGAGTAGGCATTCTGTGGGTCAAAAGCTGTGAAGATAAAAGTGATGGTAAATTAAGGAATGCACGTATCAAGAAACAATAAAATACCAGAGGCTTATGGTGTACAATAGGGTTTTCGAAACTAGAATCTCAAGGATTTCAATAAACATTGTAAAAACTGCTGTTAATCAGTATGGCACAAACAAAACGATCCTTTTTTCAGAATTTTCTTAATACTTATTTAAAATATATAGTATATCTCGTATGGCTGTGAGAAGTTGAGTGCCATATGAGGTGCCTTAGCTTGCCGCGACGGTGGTGTCTCCATCCTTTTTTTGCGTGCCTGTACCGCGTTAGTGTCGTGAGCTTTTCATAATAATACGAAATCTGCTCTTTTGCTGTTTTGGAGTCGATACAAACCCGAAATAAGTTCAACGCCAAGAAACAGAAGAGCCAAAGAAAACCAAAGATTCATTTCTGCTGCCACGATATTCATATACTTCGAAGTTAGTAAGCTGCGCAACGATTAGTATAGTGTTAAACATCAACGTAGCAGAGCAATTTATAACCATGAATGTCTCTGTGAGGTGGCATGATTTTTTTTCTTTTTCACATTAAACCTGTTTGTTTACAGCAGTTCTCAGTCACACGTGCACCGCTCCCATAAAAAGCATGGTGTTTTTACTTCAGTCGGGTTGCGAAACATGTCTGAATCTGGAAGCTGAATTCCCACAATAACCTCTTCGTCGGATTCAGACATGTTAGCAACCCGACTGAAGTAAAAACACCATGGGTCTTGTAAACACACTTTAATTGACGTCCACCAACTTCACGTTTTATAGCGGTGCTTTTTATGCGAGCGGTGCACGTGTGACTGAGAACTACTGTAATTGTATTCTAAACTTTGCCACGTGCACCAGCACGTGGTAGATTGGATGTTCCGGTCAATGGTATAATGTTTTTATCGGATTTAAGCAATTATTTTATTGATTTAGTCAGTCTAAAATTCCTTGTTCAAAACCAACTTGAATCCAAATCGTTCTTTGATAATTTTGTTTTAATAATCTGTTTATTTCACAGAGATTCTCTTTGTTTTAGAGTGCACAGAATCAATGAAACAAGTGCTATTTCAAGCGAAAAAGTGACACGCCCATGTCTGAAACAACCATTATTATATGGACTTTTCAGCAATGTTAACTGGACTTATTTGTATATTTCTACGCAATGGACAATGCTTTAACAGTAAATGAATCACACTGTTTTCATAAATATGTAGGATAATTCCAATTCATTCTAGTGTGTTATCCCTTGAATTGAAAACAAACTTGAATGGTAACGAAGTGACTCTTATTATAATTTATTCAAGAGAGCATATGCTCTCTTGTTGATTCCAATGGCCCATGTCTGAGCTGCAACTATGATGATTTAATTGACTTTTCACTAATAATGAAATTACGTCTTTATTGACAATGGTTTGACAGTAAAAGCGAATCGCGCAGTACGCATAAACAAGTGATTTGAATCTATTTTAGTTTCCACTCTCTTTAGAATGACCTAGATAGAATATTGTTTTCTAAACTTTAGGGCAAATTCAACTACGTGGTTATAAATAACTACAGGCAGCCCAAGCAATTCACTTTTACAGTAGAAATATGTGAGGAAAAATACGTATACTGATTTTATAGAAATAAATTTGAACATATTTCAATCCTGTGTTGTTGTTAAATTTATTTGGTGTCATTTTGGGTGGTTTTTGAACGTTTTAGAGCATTGTTTCTTCTTCTAATTTTTGCCCACCAGTACTTAAAAATGCAAAGGCTGGTCACTCGAGATATGAATCGCTTCTCTTCGATGGTCTAGGAAATCATGTAATCCTTCCTTTGCCTTCAAAATCCCCTCAGCAACATAGATTTATTCTGTTTTTATTGTCACATTAAAAAATCTTTTACAACTTTTTCTTGACTAGTCATTTCGCTTATCTTATCATTTTTATGATAAAGTTGTAAATATATATAATACTATCAATTTTTGAGATATATCTCTATCTTTAAGAGAAACGGATATATTCATCTAAGAAAGTTCCCCGTGTTTCAATCCTACAGTTGCCGTCGTAGAAAGGCGGTAAAATGAAGTCTGAATACCCGCGTTTGTTTTTAGCGTCTTGCCAACTTAGACATTGCATTACCCCTTTTTCATGGGTTGGCAGTTGGTTGTTGCAGCCCTTCAATTTGGTCTTGCTTCTGCTTCCGACGGGGTTCTCTCTAACGAACACAACTGAGAGGGGGGGGGGGGGGGGGGGTTGCATGCTACTATTGTTTTATCATATTTTGCTCCCTTGTTCCCTGAAAATAATTTGGCAGTATCCCTTGTTCCCTTAAAGTAAATGTGCTTGTTTCCTTGCTCCCTAAAACCCCTGGGAGGGGCTCTTATGGAGACGCGGAATCCAATTTGATCGTCTTTGATGGGTTCACAGGTGCCAAGCTTGACTCTTACGTAATATTAAGGGCTCGTGACAAACAAAGTGAATCTGACTAGCTAATGTTGTATCAAGGCTTGAATATCGACCCCATAGCTTTTGATCAGATTCTTATATTTTTTTGTACATGGAGATAAAACTTTTTTTTAAATAAACAATTTTCTAAAATAGACGATTCTTTAGGGTGCTTGTGTTAATTCTGTTTTTATTTTGTGACCTTGAAAATCTTTTACAACTTTTCCTTTGCTAGTCATTTCGCTTATCTTTTCATTTTTATAATAACGTTGTAAATAAAGATTATACTATCACTTTTTGAGATATATCACTCTCTTTCTTAAGTGAATTTGATATATGTATCTAAGAAAGTTCCCCGTGTTTTAATCCTACAGTTGCCGTCGTAGAAAGGCGGTAAAATGAAGTCTGAATACTTGTGTCTCTTTTTAGCGTCTTGCCAACTTAGACATTGCATTACCCCATTTTCATGGGTTTGCGTTTGGTTGTTGCAGCCCTTCAATTTGGTCTTGCTGCTGCTTCCGACGGGGTTCTCTCCAACGAACACAACTGACTGCTTCGCGATAGGATCACAGATGGCTTTCCAAAAGTACTTGGGTGCTTGGACACGTTTGTTCATTAGATATAGATTGCCGCTTGTATCTCTTGCTTTCCCACCTGTTGTAAAAAAGTTCGCAAAGAAAACGGAAAGATGAGAAAAGGGGAAAGAATGGAGAGGACAGATACAAAGATGGAGAAAAATACACCGAAATATAAGTCAAGAAAATTACATGAAAAAATTCTATTTAGTGAATATCATGAATATTATAATGAATACCAATCACAGAAGAAATAAAGGGCAAAAAATAGCATGAAATACCAAAGTGTAGAGATGATTGAAAGCTACGTCAGAACACTGAACAGGACGAGATGAAATCTTACCAACTCCATTAAACACGTATACTTTTCTACCAGCTTGCTGTGGAGCGTTAATGTATTTTTGAAGAGCACTCTCCAAGACGTTCCAGTTGCCTCCATTAAACTTTTGCCATTGCGGTGCGATGTTAGTTAGAATGAATGTCAGCGCTCGTTCCTTCTCTGGTCCGAAGTCAGAGTTTGGAGTCAAGTGTCCCTTTGAACAAAAGTGGTCTGTTGACACGTTAAATCCTGGAAAATCTCTCTGTTGTTGGTAAGGTTCGTAGTCGTTTACTTGTGCCTGAGGTTTGGGTGCTAAAAAGGAAAGAAAGAAAGAAAGAAAACATTTACTACAAACTACGTCACTCGACTTTCATTATAGTGAAATTTGCAGCTTGTTAATTTGTTTCAGATTCAGACCATCAACATCTTTGAAACAGATATACATACACCTATTTCAAACATTGTTGAAGCTACAGTATTTTGTTTTACAGGTAGTTGAAATGATTTGATGGTTGTGTGCTGGTGTTATGACAGTATTATCGTGATAAGCTGTTAGAATAATATATAGGTGTTGAGCAGAATATCGATCTAAGTGCATTAACATATCCATTTTGATAGCAGTTGAATTCCAAGGGAGATAAGTGCTAAGATATATTAGTTTTTGTTTGTCTATTTTACTTATTGTTTCTACTATATTTCATTGATGTCCGTTACCATACTTTCCCGTGTCGGTTTCGAATGTATCGTGACGTCCTTCGCCTTTCACCTTCTCCACGACATGTGCTGTGTAGGCTGGAGTCAGAGTTACTTTGTTATAGCAGACGGCAAACGAAGCTATACCGGTTGGATAAAGGCCGTAGCAAAGCTTTGAGTAGGTTTTCGTGCCTTTACACTCAGGATTGGAGGATAGGACTGCTATTTTACTTCCAGAGGCAGTTGTCCATTTCGTGAAGAGACACTTGTTGATGTCGTTTGAGTAGGCATTCTGTGGGTCAAAAGCTGTGAAGATAAAAGTGATGGTAAATTAAGGAATGCACGTATCAAGAAACAATAAAATACCAGAGGCTTATGGTGTACAATAGGGTTTTCGAAACTAGAATCTCAAGGATTTCAATAAACATTGTAAAAACTGCTGTTAATCAGTATGGCACAAACAAAACGATCCTTTTTTCAGAATTTTCTTAATACTTATTTAAAATATATAGTATATCTCGTATGGCTGTGAGAAGTTGAGTGCCATATGAGGTGCCTTAGCTTGCCGCGACGGTGGTGTCTCCATCCTTTTTTTGCGTGCCTGTACCGCGTTAGTGTCGTGAGCTTTTCATAATAATACGAAATCTGCTCTTTTGCTGTTTTGGAGTCGATACAAACCCGAAATAAGTTCAACGCCAAGAAACAGAAGAGCCAAAGAAAACCAAAGATTCATTTCTGCTGCCACGATATTCATATACTTCGAAGTTAGTAAGCTGCGCAACGATTAGTATAGTGTTAAACATCAACGTAGCAGAGCAATTTATAACCATGAATGTCTCTGTGAGGTGGCATGATTTTTTTTCTTTTTCACATTAAACCTGTTTGTTTACAGCAGTTCTCAGTCACACGTGCACCGCTCCCATAAAAAGCATGGTGTTTTTACTTCAGTCGGGTTGCGAAACATGTCTGAATCTGGAAGCTGAATTCCCACAATAACCTCTTCGTCGGATTCAGACATGTTAGCAACCCGACTGAAGTAAAAACACCATGGGTCTTGTAAACACACTTTAATTGACGTCCACCAACTTCACGTTTTATAGCGGTGCTTTTTATGCGAGCGGTGCACGTGTGACTGAGAACTACTGTAATTGTATTCTAAACTTTGCCACGTGCACCAGCACGTGGTAGATTGGATGTTCCGGTCAATGGTATAATGTTTTTATCGGATTTAAGCAATTATTTTATTGATTTAGTCAGTCTAAAATTCCTTGTTCAAAACCAACTTGAATCCAAATCGTTCTTTGATAATTTTGTTTTAATAATCTGTTTATTTCACAGAGATTCTCTTTGTTTTAGAGTGCACAGAATCAATGAAACAAGTGCTATTTCAAGCGAAAAAGTGACACGCCCATGTCTGAAACAACCATTATTATATGGACTTTTCAGCAATGTTAACTGGACTTATTTGTATATTTCTACGCAATGGACAATGCTTTAACAGTAAATGAATCACACTGTTTTCATAAATATGTAGGATAATTCCAATTCATTCTAGTGTGTTATCCCTTGAATTGAAAACAAACTTGAATGGTAACGAAGTGACTCTTATTATAATTTATTCAAGAGAGCATATGCTCTCTTGTTGATTCCAATGGCCCATGTCTGAGCTGCAACTATGATGATTTAATTGACTTTTCACTAATAATGAAATTACGTCTTTATTGACAATGGTTTGACAGTAAAAGCGAATCGCGCAGTACGCATAAACAAGTGATTTGAATCTATTTTAGTTTCCACTCTCTTTAGAATGACCTAGATAGAATATTGTTTTCTAAACTTTAGGGCAAATTCAACTACGTGGTTATAAATAACTACAGGCAGCCCAAGCAATTCACTTTTACAGTAGAAATATGTGAGGAAAAATACGTATACTGATTTTATAGAAATAAATTTGAACATATTTCAATCCTGTGTTGTTGTTAAATTTATTTGGTGTCATTTTGGGTGGTTTTTGAACGTTTTAGAGCATTGTTTCTTCTTCTAATTTTTGCCCACCAGTACTTAAAAATGCAAAGGCTGGTCACTCGAGATATGAATCGCTTCTCTTCGATGGTCTAGGAAATCATGTAATCCTTCCTTTGCCTTCAAAATCCCCTCAGCAACATAGATTTATTCTGTTTTTATTGTCACATTAAAAAATCTTTTACAACTTTTTCTTGACTAGTCATTTCGCTTATCTTATCATTTTTATGATAAAGTTGTAAATATATATAATACTATCAATTTTTGAGATATATCTCTATCTTTAAGAGAAACGGATATATTCATCTAAGAAAGTTCCCCGTGTTTCAATCCTACAGTTGCCGTCGTAGAAAGGCGGTAAAATGAAGTCTGAATACCCGCGTTTGTTTTTAGCGTCTTGCCAACTTAGACATTGCATTACCCCTTTTTCATGGGTTGGCAGTTGGTTGTTGCAGCCCTTCAATTTGGTCTTGCTTCTGCTTCCGACGGGGTTCTCTCTAACGAACACAACTGAGAGGGGGGGGGGGGGGGGTTGCATGCTACTATTGTTTTATCATATTTTGCTCCCTTGTTCCCTGAAAATAATTTGGCAGTATCCCTTGTTCCCTTAAAGTAAATGTGCTTGTTTCCTTGCTCCCTAAAACCCCTGGGAGGGGCTCTTATGGAGACGCGGAATCCAATTTGATCGTCTTTGATGGGTTCACAGGTGCCAAGCTTGACTCTTACGTAATATTAAGGGCTCGTGACAATTAAAGTGAATCTGACTAGCTAATGTTGTATCAAGGCTTGAATATCGACCCCATAGCTTTTGATCAGATTCTTATATTTTTTTGTACATGGAGATAAAACTTTTTTTTAAATAAACAATTTTCTAAAATAGACGATTCTTTAGGGTGCTTGTGTTAATTCTGTTTTTATTTTGTGACCTTGAAAATCTTTTACAACTTTTCCTTTGCTAGTCATTTCGCTTATCTTTTCATTTTTATAATAACGTTGTAAATAAAGATTATACTATCACTTTTTGAGATATATCACTCTCTTTCTTAAGTGAATTTGATATATGTTTTATATATGTATCTAAGAAAGTTCCCCGTGTTTTAATCCTACAGTTGCCGTCGTAGAAAGGCGGTAAAATGAAGTCTGAATACTTGTGTCTCTTTTTAGCGTCTTGCCAACTTAGACATTGCATTACCCCATTTTCATGGGTTTGCGTTTGGTTGTTGCAGCCCTTCAATTTGGTCTTGCTGCTGCTTCCGACGGGGTTCTCTCCAACGAACACAACTGACTGCTTCGCGACAAGATCACAGATGGCTTTCCAAAAGTACTTAGGTGCTTGGACACGTTTGTTCATTAGATATAGATTGCCGCTTGTATATCTCTTGCTTTTTTTTCTCTTGTGAGCTTTTCTAAGTCACACGAAATATGCTCTTATGCTGTTTTGGAGTCAATACAAACCTGATATAAGCTCAAGGCCCAGAAACAGAAGAGCCAAAGAAAATCAAAGATTTATTTCTGCTGC
This sequence comes from Metridium senile, assembly GCA_949775045.1. Taxonomy (NCBI): domain Eukaryota; kingdom Metazoa; phylum Cnidaria; class Anthozoa; order Actiniaria; family Metridiidae; genus Metridium; species Metridium senile. Next base: position 1,958,134 of record OX459107.1, read on the forward strand.
CACGATATTCAAACACTTCGAAGTTAGTAAACTGCGCAACGGTTAGTGTTAAACATCAACGTAGCAGAGAAATGTATAACCATAAATGCCTTTGGAAGGTGGCATGATTGTCCTTTTCTTTTTTTTGACACATAAACCTTTGCGTAACGGTAGTCTAAACTTTGCCACCAGCAAGTGGAAGATTGGATGTTACGGTCAATGGTATTATGTTTTTATTGTCATGTATTGTTGAGTACACACTAAGATGGCGTCTGCTCAACTGGTTTAATTAAGTAAAGCACATGGCATACTTGCGCATGTCGCACAGGTAACCCATTTAAAACATTACATCTCCACACGAATATGTGAAACTACAAAGTCAATAGCTATATTGGGTTACATATATTGGGTTACAACAACAATAATAACAATAACAGTGTTAATGTAAACTGGTTAGTAGGACTGCTTTCTTTTGGTTGACATCCAACACCCTATTCGCAACGAAGAAAAAGTCGAGTTGTTCAGCGTACGCTTCAAAATCCGTTCCAATCACAAACTTTTGTACTCTGCCGATATTAATTTGGGACTCTTGTTACTTCGATCGTCTGGCATGTTTAGAGATCAGGTTGTGTTTTTCTTCTGTAAAAAATCCTGGTTATCCCATCCTCGTCGCCAATTTGTCATGTATTGATGACTACACACTATGATGGCGTCTGCTCAACTGGTTTAATTAAGTAAAGCACATGGCATACTTGCGCATGTCACAGGTAACCCATTTAAAATATTACATTTATGGCAAGGATTTAAGCAAATATTTTATTGATTTAGTGTTAAAATCCCTGATTCAAAACCAATTTGAATTGAATTGTATCAATAAACAATTAAAGGCGCTCAAAGAGCGCATGTGGTTACTCTCAATTCTGTGTAAATTGTTATAGAAAATAGATTCTTTCTCATAAACCGTGACCAGCGGACTAACATGAAGAACGAACAAAGCCCACCGGGAGTGACGTCACATTCATTGAACATAAAGATTTCATTGGGAGTAGACGTGTATTTTTATGTCCAAGACTTAACCTGTATAATTTGTTAAATTATGATACGAGGACAAGGTGAAGTGAGCTCTGTACGAGTCACATTTGATCTAAATTCACCTAGAATGACCTTGCACAGGCATTCGTCGGCCACATGGCGTCCATGGCGTCGGCCATTTTGAAAGTCTTACTGTTATTTGACTTTGAATATGTCCTCTTCAAACAATCGTTATTAAATTGACTTTTCACCAACAATAAAATTACTTGGAAAATGGTTTGACAGTAAAAGTGAATTATGACTAAAATAACACTGAGTGACTAATTTAGTACTAAAGTACAAATTTATATCTGTTACAGGAAGCCGGTTTTCAAGGCTCGAGTATCGTCCGATAGTTCAGGTTTAAATAATTTTATACATGGAGACTACATGAAAATTCTCTCTTTCAATGATTTTTAATTCTGTTTTTATTTTGCGACATTGAAAATCTTTTCAATCATTTCGTTTATCTTCTTATTTTTATAATAATTTAAACGTTGTAAATAAAGACTATACTACCACTTTTGGAGATATATCACTCTCTTTCTTAATTGAATTTTTCATATATATATATATTTATCTAAGAAAGTTCCCCGTGTTTTAATCCTACAGTTGCCGTCGTAGAAAGGCGGTAAAATGAAGTCTGAATACTTGTGTCTCTTTTTAGCGTCTTGCCAACTTAGATATTGCAATACCCCGTTTTCAATTTGGCCTTGCTGCTGCTTCCGACGGGGCTCTTTCCAATGAACACAACTGACTGCTTCGCGACAGGAAACAAGCTGACACCACTACGCGTTATAAAACGCTTAGATACTATGAATCTGGCGCGTATTCGTTCCCATAATGCACACGATATATGTATATATGTATATTCTAGAAATTTACAGAATTTTTGCAAGACACTGTATATATATATTTTTTTACAACAAATCGAGGCTTAGCCTGTACAAATGCGCCTTTTGTCAGGACAGCGGTCATAGATAACGTGACATTTTTTGACATATAAACCTGTTTGCTAAATGGTATTCTAAACTTTGCCACCAGGTATATTGGATGTTACGGTCAATGGTATTGTGTTTTTATGGCAAAGATTTTTAAATCAAAAGCAATTAAAAGCAATTACTTTATTGATTTAGTTTTAAAATCCCTTATTCAAAACCAATTTGAATTGAATTGTATTCATAAATAAAAAGAATGATTGGAATTAGTTCCCAACCCTCATTCATAACAAACTTTCGATAATCTCTTTGTTTAGTATTTTGTTTTGACTGTACAAAATAAATCCGTGAAACATTATTAATATTATAATTGATTCCACACCATGTCTGAAACAACCATATTATTATACAGTTGACTTTTCACTAATGTTAACTGAAGTTATTTGTATACTGATTAGTACGTAGTGGACAATGGACAGCGAATGAATCACGCTGTATCTTTAAATAGGACGAATACTTCGAATTCATTCTAGTGTCCCATCCCTTGAATCATTGATAATAACAACACTCGATATGAAACTGTGTAACGTCATTGGTGCAACTTAGTGGAAATGCGTGACTTTCGAGCCAAAGCGCGCCAAAATCGACGCGCGCGGCCGTGTCTCTTGCCGACTGTTTACAAATAAACATATTTTACATTGAAACGTAGTCAGTTTATTTTTTTATTTTTTACACTGAGATCAAAACTTTCTGCTATCATCGTTGGGGCCGGATAAAAAACTAAAAATCACAAACAACAGAACAGTGTAACCTCAGTATTACTATCGAGTCTTGCTAATGGAAGCCCATTGTTCCCTTGATCTTTTTGCATTTTCTCCCTTGTTCCCCATAAGTAAAATAACTGTTTCCCTGAAATATTTTACCTTATGATCCCATGATCCCCAAAAACTATTGTTTTATCATATTTTGTTCCCTTGTTCCCTGAAACCCCTGGGAGGGGCTCTTATGGAGACGGAATCCAATTGGATCGTCTTTGATTGGTTCACAGGTGCCAAGGTTGACTCTAATGTAATATTAAGGGCTCGTGACCAACAAAGTGAATCTGACTAGCTAATGTTGTATCAAGGCTTAAATATCGACCCCATAGCCTTTCAGGTTCTAATATTTTTTGTACATGGAGATAAAACTTTCTTTAAAATAAACAATTTTCTAAAATAGACAATTCTTTAGGGTGGTTGTGTTAATTCTGTTTTTATTTTGTGACATTGAAAAACTTTTACAACTCCTCCTTTAGTAGTGATTTCGTTTATCTTATCATTTTTATAATCAATTTAGAATTACCGTTGTAATTATAGATTATAGTATCACTTTTGGAGATACATCTTTTTCTTTTTAATTGAAATTGATATACTGATCTAAGAAGCCTCCGCGTGTTTTTATCTTGCAGTTGCCGTCGTAGAAAGGCGGTAAAATGAAGTCTGAATACTCGCGTTTGTCTTTTGCGTCTTGCCAACTAAGACACTGCATTACCCCGTTTTCATGGGTTTGCATTTTGTTGTTGCAGCCCTTAAATTTGGTCTTGCTGCTGCTTCCGACGGGGTTCTCTCCACCGAACACAACTGACTGCTTCGCGACAGGATCACAGATAGCTTTCCAATAGTACTTGGGTGCTTGGACACGTTTGTTCAATAGATATAGTTTGCCGCTTGTATCTCTTGCTTTCCCACCTGTTGAAAAAAGTACACAAAGAAATAGAAAGATGAGGAAAGGGGAAAGAAAAAAGAGCAGAGGAGAGGACAGATTTATACAAATTGAAAAACAAAAATACACCAAAATATATGTCAAAAAGATTAGACGAGAAAAGTCAGTTTATAATTAGTAAATACTATGAATATCATAATGAATACCAAAAATCTTACCAACTCCAGTAAACACGTATACTTTTGTGCCAGCTGGCTGAGCGTTAATGTAATCTTGAAGAGCTCTCTCCAAGACGTTCCAGTTGCCTCCATTGAACTTTTGCCATTGAGGTGCAATGTTAGTTAGAATGAATGTTAGCGCTCGTTGGTTATCTGGTCCGAAGTCAGAGTTGGGAGTCAAGTGTCCCTTTGAACAAAAGTGGTCTGTTTTTACGTTAAATCCTGGAAAATCTTTCTCTTGTTGGGCAGAGTTGTAGTCTTTTACTTCTGCTTGAGGATTGGGTGCTGAAAAAGAGAAAAAAAAGTAGAAACAAAGTTAGAAAGAAGCATGGGGAGAAAGAAACAAGGAAAGAAAGACAGAGATTAATGATATTAATATTATACTAGTGTACTCGCTAGTTTCCATTTTGATAGCAGTTGAATTCCAGGAAGGTCCAGTACAAAACTAAATGAAACAATTTTTAAAGTGGCCCTAGTTTCATTTTTTGTTAGTCTATAATTTACTTTTCTATATATTCCATACCAAAATGCACCTTACCATACTTTCCAGTGTCGGATTTGAATTTAAAGTCACGTCCAGCGCCGTTCACCTTCTCCACGACATGCGCTGTATAGGCTGGAGTCAGAGTTTCTTTATTATAGCAGATGGCAATCGAAGCTGTGCCGACTGGGTCAAAGCCATAACAGAGCTTTGAGTATTTACTTGTACCTTGACACACAGGATTGGAGGTTAGTACTGCGGTTTTACTTCCAGAGGCAGTTGTCCATTTCGTGAAGAGACACTTATTGATGTCGTTTGAGTAGGCATTTTGTGGGTCAATAGCTGTGAAGATAAAAGTGATGGTAAATTATATCAAGGAATGCACGTATCAAGAAACAATAAAATACCAGAAGCTTATGCTTAGTTTGGGGGCAATTGTTTGGAAAGACTCCATTGTTTTTTAAACTAATCTTAAAAACGGTGAAGGATCGCCTTATGATGTACAATAGCGTTTTCGAAACTAAAATCTCGAGTATATAAATAAACATTGTAAAAACTGCTGTAAATGTGTGGCCCAAACAAATCGATCCTTTTTTCCAGTATTTTGCTAATGCTTATTTTTAGAAGGTGTTTAAATATATAGCAGATTTCGTATTACTGTCAAAAGTTGAGTGTGTGCCTAAACATACAATTGAACATACGGCGAGGCTGATGTTTCAGTAATACAGCACCAGTCAAAAGCTGTGTTTTCGTTGGTCCCTTATACAGTACTGCTATTGTTTGGTTAGGTTTAGGGCAAATGTTTGGAAAGACTCTTGTTTTTGAAACCAATATCCTATAGCTATACAATGTTTCTATCCGGTGCTGACTGTCCCTGGTATTTCCATTGTTTTTTTGGCGTGCCTGTACCGCGTTAGTCCCGTGAGCTTTTCATAGCAATATATACGAAATCTGCTCTATTGCTGTTTTGGAGTCGATACAAACCTAAAATAAGTTCAACGCCCAGAAACAGAAGAGCCAAAGAAAACCAAAGATTCATTTCTGCTGCCACGATATTCATATACTTCGAAGTTAGTAAACTGCGCAACGATTTGTGTTAAACATCAACGTAGCAGAGCAATTTATAGCCATAAATGTCTTTGTGAGGTGGCATGATTTTTTTTCTATTTTTGTTCAAATCTAAATATAAACTTTAATTGCCACCAGCAAGTGATGTATTGGATGTTATACGGTCAATGATATTAGGTTTTTATGGGATTTTAGTAATTATTCTATTGATTTAGTTTTAAAATCCCTCATTGAAAACCAACTCGAACTGGAAACGTTTTTCATAAGTTTGTTTAATCTTTTTCGTTTTTCATAAGTTTGTTTAATCTTTTTTTAATCTTTCTAGAGTAAACACAATAAATCAATGATTGGATCATTCTAGGTGACAGTAGACCTTTTCACGCCGGTTCCCGACAATCAACCCCAGTCACGACAGCGTGTTATATGTTTTTTAGAATTTGCCAACAGCTCGCGGAATTTTTAAAAAAAAATATACACATGGAAACACGACAAAATTCCACGGGCTGTAGTCGATTTGTAAAGAATATATTACACGGTATCGAGATTGCGGTTTTTACAAAAGAATTAGGTTGTCTCTAACTAAATTTGATGATATTTAATATCATCAAATTTAGTCAGAGACAACCTAATTCTTTTGTAAAAACATGAATCCTGACTACAACAATCATACTTTTAAAGAGATTGCGGTTGATCGACGAGACCGTGAAGAAGTCTATTGGCTAATGTTGTATCAAGGCTTGAATATCGACACCATAGCTTATTAGGGTTTAACATTTTTGGACATGGAGATAAAGCTTTCTTTACAGTGAACAATTTTCGAAAATAGACGATTCTTTAGGGCGGTTGTGATAATTCTCTTTTTATTTTGTGACATTGAAAATCTTTTACAACTTTTCCTTTATAGTCATTTCGTTTGTCTTATTTTGTTTACAATAACGTTGTGAATATAGATTGTAATATCATTTTTTGAGATCAATCTCTCTTTAAACAAATGACTTTTATTCATTAGATTTGTCTCTTGCTTTCCCACCTGTTGAAAACACACAAAGAAAAACTGAACAAAGAAAAATATTGGGACGAGACGAGAACAATGATTGGAAGAGGGAGGGAAGTGAAGAGGGAAGGAGGGAAAAGGAGAGAAAACAACAACAACAACTTTTATTTTATTCCCATCATATACAAATTCTACATAAAATACAACCATTATTATTATTGTTTTTAGAAATACTTATTTATAATTTTGTCTCAACACTTGGCGCATGGGCTGGTTGATCAGCCAGGAACAGAAGAGCCAAAGGAAACCAAAGATTCATTTCTGCTGCCACGATATTCATATACTTCGAAGTTAGTGAACTGCGCAACGATTTGTGTTAAACATCAACGTAGCAGAGAAATGTATAACCATAAATGTCTTTGTGAGGTGGCATGATTTCTTTTCTATTTTTGACATAAAACCTGTTTGCTTAATTCTAATCTAAAATTTGCCACCAGCAAGTGGCCTGTATATTGAATGTTACGGTCAATGATATTAGGTTTTTATGGGATTTAAGGTAGTTCGAATTTGGTACTCATGGATCCCTTCGATAAAATTATTTTTAACTTTTTCTACAAAGACTATGACATGGGTAGAACATAGAATTGAAATAAAAAATGAGGGTCACCGTGCTCGTTTAAGAACTGTGCACGTGATGGCTGGTGTAAGGCACTATTTGCCTAATTTGGTTAAAAATAAGCTCACTAAATTTGTTGAAAATGAAATAATTACAATAACCAGCAATGTCTTTACTTAAATCTTACGATAGATTCTCACAAAATAGCTCTTTTACTATTGTTATCATCTTTGAAAAGCCAAAGATTTGTCTGCCGGTTTAAAGTTCATTTCAACGTATTTCATTTTTTGTTGTCCTGAGCCTAAAAAAGTCAAAATTACTAGGGAATGCGCTCGATTCAAAACGATTATCATATTTGCAATGTAAAAAGTGAAAACATTTTGGAGTCACCGCGCTATTTATGGCGCTACGAGCAAAACAGCCGGTAAAATTCAACTGCATTTCTATTGTTTTGGACGACTACTAATCGCTTTTAAGACTCCCTTTCATCATTCTGTAATTTGTTTGAATTTAAAAAACTGAGAAAAGGCATATTTTTGCTTTCATTTGCTTTTTTGTCAATGGCACTTTTGTTATTTTCTTGAAGAACAAGATGTGCGCGAGCGTGATGCGCATTAGCAAGGGTCCCGAATTACCTTAAGCATTTTTTTATTGATTCAGTTTTAAAATCCCTCATCGAAAACCAACTGGAATTGCAAACGTTCTTCAATAGTTTGTTTAATCTTTTTGTTTTAGAGTACACGCAATAAATCAATGCTTCTGATTGGATCATTCTTTGATTGGTTCGCAGGTGAGAAGAGACCTTTTCACGGTTTCCGCCGATCAACCCCAGTCCCGATAGCGTGTTATATGTTTTTTAGAATTTGCCTACAGTTCGCGGTAATTTTTTAAGAAAAAGTACACATGGAAATTAAACACTACAAAATTCCACGGGCTGCATGTAGTCGAATTGTAAAGAATATATCAACAACAAGCCTTTAACATCAGTAAAGCATCATAAGTACCTTGGCGTTGAGATTGATAGCAAACTAAATTGGGACAAACACATCTCGGAAATGGTAGGAAAAGCCAATCGTACACTTGGTTTCGTTAAACGAAATCTTAATAAGTGTCCTATAGAGGTAAAAGAACGTGCTTATCTTGCCCTGGTCAGACAAAGCTAGAATATGCAAGCATCGCATGGGATCCTCATCTTCAGAAACAAATTAACAACATAGAAGGAATTCAGCGTAGAGCCGCTCGCTTTGTCAAAGGAAGCTATGAAAGATCTCCAGGAACAGTGACAAGAATACTAAATGAACTTACATGGCTCCCGCTACACCAAAGAAGGAAAGAAGCAAGATTGTCTATGATGTATAAAATTGTTAACAACCTCACAGAACTGAAACTTCCATCGCATATCCAAGCAAAACAAAGAAGAACTAGACAATACCATCCTAAAAAGTTTATTAACGTTGGCAGTAAAAGTAACACATATAAAAACAGCTTCATAGCAAGAACAGTAAAGGAATGGAACTTACTGCCAAATAGTATTATAGACAGTCAGACACTAGATATATTCAAATCGGCACTCAGGAATCATTTATTATAGAAACACATAAATATACACATACAGTGATATGCAGAAATATGTCGCTGTACAAACATATATATATAACATATATATTTTATATTGTATCTATACATTTTAATTGTACATATATTTATCAATTTATTTATTACTATAATTATTCATTTTTATTTATTTATATTTTTATTGATCTTTTGAAATTATTTTTAAGTATTTTGTTATATCTGCAGTGATGGGCAACCTTTGTAGATTAAAATTTAGATTTAGATATTACACGCTATCGTAAAACTGCATGGGCCACTTCATAATAGCATGCCAGATTTCCAAAACAAATAGTCGATACGTCACATAAACTGATTAATTCGCCAACTGATTCACCTAAACTACACAAGTAAATCAAACTTATCCTTGTAGACTAGTCTTAAAACCAGGGTGGTAATGAAGTATTTCAAAATATGATCATTGGTCCCCAAAAAGTTGGTAATTCTGATTCCTGAGCCCAAAAAATTAGATCTCATCTTTGAGCCCTATTTTGAGCCCAAATAACTTCAGTTAACATTGCTTAAAAGTTAATAAAATATCGGTTGTTTCAGACATGGTGTGTGACTTTCTTGCTGTAATTAATAGCACTCGTTTCACGGATTTCAGGATTGTGTGCACTCTAAAACAAACAGATCATCTATAAAACAAACAGATCATCTATAGAACAAACAAACTATGTATAAAACAAACAGACCATCTATAAAACAAACAGACCATCTATAAAGCAAACAGACCATCTATAAAACAAACAGACCATCTATAAAACAAACAGACCATCTATAAAACAAACAGACCATCTATAAAACAAACAGACCATCTATAAAACAAACAGACCATCTATAAAACAAACAGACCATCTATAAAACAAACAGACCATCTATAAAACAAACAGACCATCTATAAAACAAACAGACCATCTATAAAACAAACAGATCATCTATAAAAAACAGATCATCTATATAACAAACAGACCATCTATAAAACAAACAGATCATCTATAAAAAAAACAGATCATCTAAAGAACAAACAGATTATCAAAAAACATTACAGTGAAACCCCGCCTTACGGACACCCGCTTAATACGGCCACCCCGTTATTGCGGGCAGTTTTTTAGGTCCCGGCGAAATGCATGCCTATACATTATCTATAAAATTTACCCGCTTAATACGGCCACCACGTTAATACGGCCACTTAATTTGGGCTGTCTCTTCGGTGGCCGGATTAACGGGGTTCCACTGTAACAAAGAACGTTTTGAATGAGGGTTTTTAGACTGACTAAATCAATAAAATAATTGCTTTTAATTTAAAAATCCGTTAAAAATATAATACCATAGACCATAACATCCAATCTATCACTTGCTGGTTGCAAAGTTTAGATTACAATTAAGCAAACAGGTTTATGTCAAAAAGAAATAAGAGAATCATGCCACCTCACAAAGACATTTATGGTTATACATTTCTCTGCTACGTTGATGTTTAACACTAACCGTTGCGCAGCTAACTAACTTCGAAGTATTTGAATATCGTGGCAGCAGAAATGAATCTTTGGTTTTCTTTGGCTCTTCTGTTTCTGGGCGTTGAACTTATTTCAGGTTTGTATGGACTCCAAAACAGCAATAGAGCAGATTTCGTATGACTATGAAAAGCTCACGGTACGAACGATGTACAGGCACGGCAAGGCACGGCAAGGCACGGCAAGGCACGGCAAGGCACGGCAAGGCACGGCAAGGCTCGAGATTCTAGTTTCTAAAACGATATTGTACAGGACAACCTTCTGGGATGTTATAGGCGCATTCGATGTTTGCTTACCATTGCCTGTTTTGAGTACTGTAGGTTAATCGGTCAAACAGTGGAGACACTCAATTCTCAATTCTATGCCGTAAATCGTGTTTTTCACGTTCAAAACGTGAGCCTCGAACGGTAAACCTGACGGCAAGTACTAATCTTGACGTTTGCAGTTCGCGAGAAATCAGAAAAACGTCAATCTTAATGTCCCTAATGACAAAGAAACCGCAAATCGCTCAGTTTTGCAAAACTGCACCTATAAATGGGAAAAAAAGCAAAACCGCACCAAAAATAACGCGAAACCGCAAACTCTGACGCCCCCCTCTTAGAAGCATTACCGTAATATACAATGTCTTATTTATTGGTTAGTGTTGCTGCGCATGCTGTTGTTGTCGTCGTTTTGTTGCTGTTTCTGATATTTATAGTTTTACTGTTGTTAAGTTTTTTTTTTTGTTGTTGTTGTTGCTATTTTTGTTATAGTTTGTTGTTGTCGTAGTGGTATAATATTCCATATTAACACTTCTGTCGATATATTTCCAGCTGCAAAACCAAAGAATGCTTATTCAGACAACATTGACGCGTGTCTATTTACAGCATGGACAAAAGGTACTACAGCTGTCCTATCTTCTACTCCCGATTGCAGCGATAAAAGCAAGTACTTCTCTCTCTGTTACAACCTCAATTCTAAAGGTACAGCAAAAATAGCGATCTGCTACAACAATGAGACACTCACTCCAGCCTTTACTGGGCACATTGTAGAGAAAGTTACTGGTAGTGGACGTGGTGCTAGATTCAAGAAAGATACAGGGACATTTGGTAAGATATATGTAGTAACTCGCCTTAGGCTCTACAATGAGCAAACAGCTCGCCTTAGACTCCATAATGAGCGAACAGTTAGTAACTCGCCTAAGGCTCCATAATGAGTAAGCATTTAGTAACTCGCCTTAGGCTCCATAATGAGCAAACAGTTAGTAACTCGCCTTAGGCTTCATAATGAGCAAACATTTAGTAACTCGCGCGCGCCTTAGGCTTCATAATGAGCAAACATTTAGTAACTCGCCTTAGACTCCATAACGAGCGAACAGTTACTAACTTGCCTTAGGCTCCATAATGAGCAAACAGTTAGCAACTCGCCTTAGGCTCCATAATGAGCAAACAGTTAGTAACTAGAATTAGGCTCCACAATAGTTTCAGAAATGTTTTTTTGCGGAAGAACAAGTTTTTTGTTTGATTTATTTTTCAGCACCTAAACCTCAGGCAGAAGTAAAAGACTACAGTTTTGCCCAACAAAAGATCGATTTTCCAGATTTTAACTTAAAAACACAACACTATTGTTCAAAGGGACACTTGACTCCCAATGCTGACTTCGGACCAAAGAATGAACGAGCGCTGACATTCATTCTAACTAACGTCGCACCTCAATGGCAAAAGTTCAATGGAGGCAACTGGAACGTCTTGGAGAGAGCTCTTCAAAAGTACATTAACGCTCAGCCAGCTGGCACAAAAGTATACTTGTTTACTGGAGTTGGTAAGACTTTACTATTTTCAATAATGATCTTATTTTGTGTTGATCCTTGTTTTTATCATCTCACCGTCCTTTTCTCTGTCTTGTTTTCTCCTTTTCCTCTGGAGCATTTTTCACTTCTTTCCAGCTTTTGCTGTCCTCTCTTGTTTTCTTCTCTCCATTCCTGTTGTCTCTCCTCGTTGAATCTTCTCAATTTGTTTTTATTCCTTTCACCGTTTGAGACTTTCAACGTGTACTAGAAGCCTTTCGTATGCTTTTGTAGTTTTGCAGTTTTGGTCCTAGTTTGCCAAGGCTCGTAGAATGTGTCCGGTGCACGAGGTACGCGCGAGCAGCTGCATTTGCCTTCTCTCTTTTTACTCAACCCTCTCTTCATTCTTATTTTCTTTTAATTTCTTAGTTTAATATTTGTATTTGTACCTAGGCGGAGAAGCAAAAGACACCAGCGGTAATACCTATAAAATGAACGATCGTGTTGTAGCACCAAAGTACTTTTGGAAAGCTATTTGTGACCCTACCGCAAAGGAATCAGTTGTTTTCGTCGGAGAAAACCCAGTTGGAAGCTGGATCACAACGACGGCCCCAGGCTGCAATGGTAAGATGCAAACACACCAACAGGGTGTAATGGATTGCATGAGTTTGAACGATGCTCAAACGAAGCATGCAGACTTCAAGCTACCGTCTTTTCTCGATGCCAATTGCAAGATTAGCACACGGGGCACTTTCTTAGACAGTTACGTTAACTTCAAATAAGCTAGGCTCATGATTGATACCCAAAAGGTCATTATTTTAAATGATAAAGTAACAACGATAATTAATATTATTACAAAACTCTGCCAATCGCTGTCAAAAACACAAAAGGAAAGGAGGTAAAATAGAAATTCAATGTAAAAGATTCAGTTCATTTATGACCTAAATAAAAACTTGCTGTAACAGATATAAATTCAGTTGTACTTTTATAATTCAAAATTAGTCGTTATTTCAGTCATAGTTCAGTCTAATCTTGGACCCTCCAAGGCTGCATGGCATTTTCGATCACCGCCCTTTTCAAAGCTGGGGATTTTAATCCATTTATAAAAGAGCAGAGAGTCCTCATCCCTTTTCCCAAAAAGCCGGCTTTGATCTCTAACAACGTCTAAAATTGAGTGATCTTGACTTCCATCATGACCAAACTTGTCTCATTACTGATGATATGATAATAATGACTATATATGAAATCTATAAGCGCACTTTCAATGTTAAGAGGCTGTCCGTGCAAGAACCGACCACTCGATTTTTGGTGGAACGCAGATTTCCTTCAAACCTTCTGTGTTAGACAATCAATCTATGCAATGAACAAATATGAGAATCTTTTTGATTTTGGTGGCTTTTTAATATTAGTTTGGGGGGAGTGACTTTCGATTCCGGTGGAAAACATCAAAATTGCCGGCAAATTAAACCGATTAACGGGTTAGCTCAGTTGGGAGAGCACGGCCTGTTAACCGGGAGGCCGGGGGTTCAAATCCTAGCCGGACCATCACTCAGGGTCAACTTTGTATTTATTTCGGTTTATAATCGTTAGGCTTCACGCCCCCTCGGATAAGGACGTTAAATCGGAGGTCCCGTCTCGCCACTCACACTAACCATTAATCGGGGGGACGTAAAAGAACGACTGAGGACGCAGGTCACGACTACCCTCAGTGAAAGACCTACACTTACACTAGCTAATATATACTAATTACTAACAGCTAACTATAATGTGTAAAGCGCATTTGAATATATATACACATAGAAAGTGCGCTATATAAATGGATTGTCATTATCATTAAAGTTAGGGAATGCGTTGGAGTTTCTCAAAACTCATCCTTTTACTTGATTCAACTGAAACGTTCACACAATAACAAGCTATTTCATTACAGCAGTTCTCAGTCACACGTGCACCGCACGCATAAAAAGCACGTTTTTAAACATGGTGTTTTTACTTCAGTCGGGTTGCGAAACATGTCTGAATCCGACCAAGAGGTTGTTGTGGGAATTCAGACATGTTTCGCAACCCGACCTAAGTAAAAACACCATGTGTCTAGTAAACACAGTTTGATTGACGTCCACCAACTTCACGTTTTATAGCGTTGCTTTTTATGCGTGCGGTGCACGTGTGACTGAGAACTGCTGTAATGTTGTTCCAATAAAAATCATAGCATGTTGTTAAAAATTCAATTTATTTTAGATTTTTGGAAGAAACCATAATTTGACAATTTAACCGTTGGCACGATACTACCAATATGCAAGTGGAGTTTTCTTGAAAGTCCAGACCATTCCAAAGGTGAGATAGTGATAGTAGGTACATCTTTCTTTTCTATTTGGTGTGCGTCCCGTCAATACCGATTCTGTTAATGAAAATTGTTCAGCACAATTTGAAGTTTACTTTGGGAGGATGGGATCTTATTGCAGGTACATCTTTCTTTTCTTAAAGCTTTTTGGTGTGTGTCCCGTCAATACTGATTCTATTTGTTCAGCACAAGTTTATATTAAAAGCAGGCTGTGGCTATTTCATTTCATGATTGTTTATCGTCATGAATATTAATCCTTCACTAATCATGTAATCAGTGCGTATTGACCGGAGTAAGGCATATTTTTTGTCCAACGAAACAGAAGTGAGAAATTATGATTTTGTATTCTACGTTTTGATGATTTTTTTATGTAATTTTCAATTTACTTATTTACTCACTCACTTCTATCTAAATTTAATCCACAAAGGTTGCCCATCACTGCAGGTATAAGAATACTTAAAAATAATTTTAAAAGATAAATAAATAAATAAATAAATAGATAAATAAAAATAATAAATAATGAATAAACAAATATAAAAAAAATTAATGATTATAGTAATTAATAAATAGATAAATAAATTTGTACAAAAAAATGTATAAAAATGTATACTTATTTATTATTACTTACCCACATACATATCTACTTACTTACTTACCTACCTACTTACCTACTTACTTGCTTACCTACTTACTTATTATCTACTTCCTTACTTATTACCTACTTACTTCCTTACTCACTCACTTACCTACTTACTTACCTACTTACTACTTACTTACCTACTTACTCACTTACATACTTACTTACCTACTTACTCACTTACATACTTACTTACCTACTTACTCACTTACATACTTACTTACCTCCGTTCCTCCCTGCTTTTACTTATTTTCAATGGGAATACCTCTATTTGTTGTTTTCCTTTCGGAACCGAAACGCATTTGATTTATGATAATTTCCCCTGGGGGGAGAGGGTACTCCCATATATTTGCTATATGATTTTTGGCCTTGCGGTCTTAAACAGTATTTTTAGACAAGAATTTTTAGAAAAAGATCGTAGGTTTCGTGTTGTTGTGTGTCTTAGACAGATCGAGTACTGTTTTTTGGAAACTAGGAAAACCTCTGAACTACACCTATTCAAAACAAGGCCAGGCACCCCCAGTGATAATTTATTTTAGTATAAATACGCAGGTGATTATAGAAAATCGCGCGCGCTGATTGGTTTGCTATCTCGGATTATCAGCCGATAATCACCTTTTCGGACAAAATGGCTGCCAGTAGTTGTTTTGTCACTGTTAGCGAAGATGAAAATGAAAACTTTAAAGAAAATGCTGTCCCAAAATCGACAAAAAAAGCTACTAAGTTTGGTGTCAAGCTATTTAAAGGTATCATAGTAAATTTTCACGTTGTTTTTTTTTGTCATTATATGCGAGACAAAGTTTACAATTTTTACGCGTAACGGTCGCGCTTTTAAAAAATAAAATATTTTCACTTTCAATGCTGTTTCCTTCTTTCTTTTATTCACCTCAGGCGAAGTGATTATCGGTGAATATTTACCTCGCAGCTCGAAGACTCACCGCTCGGTAAATATTCACCGATAATCACTTCGCCTTCGGCGAATAATTGTTAAATATTACGAAATAAGAGTTCTAATGATAATCTTAGTAAAAATAAAATAAGTGTGATTTTCCGACGTCCGTAAAAGAAAAATGACTAACTAGCTATAGTTTGTAGTAGTGCGAAATAGTTGGTAATAAAATGAGACTAGAAGAGTCAAGGTTATGTGTCATACATTAAATTAATTCGAACTTAGCAATCAATTATTCTGAAGATTAACACACAAGAAATTAAACTACTGCAGTGACTTTTATAACTCATGCTGTTATAACAAATTCAGTTATCGTCATTGGAGTCCTGCCTTTCTTTCTTTCTTTCTTTCTTTCTTTCTTTCTTTCTTTCTTTCTTTCTTTCTTTCTTTCTTTCTTTCTTTCTTTCTTTCTTTCTTTCTTTCTTTCTTTCTTTCTTTCTTTCTTTCTTTCTTTTTTTCTTTCTTTCTTTCTTTCTTTCTTTCTTTCTTTCTTTCTTTCTTTCTTTCTTTCTCTCTTTCTTTCTTTCTTTCTATCTTTCTTTCTCTCTCTCTTTCTCTCTTTCTTTCTTTCTCTCTTTCTCTCTTCCTTCCTTCCTTCCTTCCTTCCTTTCTGTGTTTGCATTCTTAATTGTACATTTTTGTTATGTCACGTTTCTGGTCTAGTATGATAGTGTAGTAATTAATGCTAACTACCAACGGGTAATACCATGTATTACGCGTCAAGGACGATGGTAAATCACTCTACAACACAGGTCCTCAAATACAGCATACAATGACTATTTTGACAACCTAATTTTCAAATATGTCGTTCATAGAAATTGCTAGCAGCCCTTTATAAATGTGAATTTTCAGTCCTCATTTTAAAATTATCTATTATTAATGATGTTTAAGATTATTAAACTAAATAACTGCGGTCGCTAGGTGATTGTATATTAGCATATGAGTCACGAATGATTGCACAGTATTATAAATAAAACAACAGTCTACCATATTCATGGTTGAAATCTTCAAAACATCGTTCAATGACATGTGCACATCACAATCAAGTACTGGCAAACTTATAAGCTTGACGCAAAACTTACTCAACTTTAATATTGCAGATAACGACCCATCAAACAAGGTATGTTGAATATTCAGCTTTCAGTAGATATTCCATTCAAAGTATTACACCATTATTTGATAATAACTTTATGATTTGACTGTAATCTTGGTTTGGAAAGAGTACTGATTGTGAACGCTACTTTCTACTAGAATATTACAACGAGATATCGTTTATCTTGTAGTAACATGATAAATAATAAATGGAACAATCCTAGAACATAAGTCATAAAAATGAGAATGAATCTTAGTTTTAACATGAACAAATATATATGCCACCACCCATTTTACAATAAAGAGTTAGCAAATGCGTCCAAGACCAGACTTTTTAACTGGTGGCAAATTTAATTTGATCTCAAAACATTTGCGAACAGCACAACAAGATGGTTCAATGAATCTCAGTTTTAACATGAAATAATGTCAATACCCAACCAACAATAATAAGTTTTGGAAGTAAATGCATCCGAGACCAGACCGTCTTTTGAATCTTGTTACAGCTGTTAAACAACTTCTTTTCTTAAAAAAAAAAACATTTACAAACAACACAATAAGATTTTTGAATGGATCTCAGTGTTAACAAGAACAAAAACTATGCGTATAGGTCTATATCATAGCGTAGGTCTATATCATAGCGTATATATAAATTTACGGTTATATCTTGAAACTCTGTACGCGGACGCTGTATATATTTAACTGAAAAAAATACGGCATGGTCACCACACGACGGCAAAGCCACCACATGGCAAAATGTTTACACAGCGCAGTAGACCATTTCACGCTTCCCTTCGATTGGAGCACTGATTTCGTATGACTGGATTTCGTATAAAAAGCTCACAGCACGAACGCAAGGCCAAGGCAAGGCGTGGCAAATTTCTAAAAAAAAAACACTACGGCCGTCGCGGCAAGGCACGCACACAGAAATGATATTTTCACAGTCGTGCGAAATGTGCTCTATAAACCTTAGCCTCGATAGCGTTTAATATATATATTCTTTAGAATTTGACTACAGCTCGTGGAATTTTTCATTATTTCGATTGTTTAATAATTTGTACATATGCGACATTGTGAAATGGGCTATACAGGCACCACAATACATTCCTTAACTTAGAGCGAGCTGTAGTCAAATTCTCAAGAATATATTGTACACTAACGACGTTGAGGTTGGTCGACAAGAATCGTGAAATGGTCTATTTAAAATCGTTGTTCCGTGCGCGTTTTACAAATATATATTACACGCTAACGACGTTGAGGTTGATCGATAAGAACCGTGAAATGGTCTATCTAAAATCGTTGTTCCGTACGCTTTTTACAAATATGTATTACACGCTATCGACGTTGAGGTTGATCGAAATCGTTGTTCCATCCTCTTTTTACAAATATATATTACACGCTAACGACGTTGAGGTTGGTCGTCAAGAACCGTGAAATGGTCTATCTAAAATCGTTGTCCCGTACGCTTTTTACACATATATATTACACGCTATCGAGGCTGAGGTTGATCGACAAGAACGGTCTATCTAAAATCGTTGTTCCGTAAGCTTTTTACAAATATGTATTACACGCTATCGACGTTGAGGTTGATCGAAATCGTTGTTCCATCCTCTTTTTACAAATATATATTACACGCTAACGACGTTGAGGTTGGTCGTCAAGAACCGTGAAATGGTCTATCTAAAATCGTTGTCCCGTACGCTTTTTACACATATATATTACACGCTATCGAGGCTGAGGTTGATCGACAAGAACGGTCTATCTAAAATCGTTGTTCCGTAAGCTTTTTACAAATATGTATTACACGCTATCGACGTTGAGGTTGATCGAAATCGTTGTTCCATCCTCTTTTTACAAATATATATTACACGCTAACGACGTTGAGGTTGGTCGTCAAGAACCGTGAAATGGTCTATCTAAAATCGTTGTCCCGTACGCTTTTTACACATATATATTACACGCTATCGAGGCTGACGTTGATCGACAAGAGCCGTGAAAAGGTATTTTAAAACACTATACAAGTGAACAACAGTTTCCACAAAATACACACAATTCCTGCGGCAATAAAGTCATATTTACTTGTATTACATTTGCTTTAGTTGTTGTTTAAATCGATAGGCTTGTTTGAATAGCAGAAATATACTAAAGCCAAACAAAATGCAGATTGTTGATTGACGCAGCACCTGCTCCCTAACTTAATTCCAATTCCATTTGTTAAAAAAGATTAGTTTAATGAACTATTCTATTGGATACCAAGCAGACACCACTGCTGGTGGCGTAGATTGTTTTCTATAGCATTCATATTACGATTATTATATCGATCTAGACAAAGATCTTACATTCTGTAACATCCCTGAAGATGGGCACTTAGCCCGAAACGTTGGATTAAATAATCTAAAAAAAGGTTGATGACTCTTACTTCTTTAAACAATGATTCCAACCTACCAACCTACACTTGACATATTTTACATATTTAATTTATTAATTCTAGGACTTGAAATGCATATTATAGCATCTGTAACAAATTGTATTAATCCTAGGAATTAAAATAATGAGGGTTCCCCCTCCCCTTCCTTTAACCGCCTTTTTTACTTTATTTTTTCCTATTTTCTAAATAAGACTAAAAATAATCAGATTATTGTAAATGTAACGATGGGTTTGTTTGAAACTTTGAAAACAGTCGCTTTTATTATTTTTGTAATTTAATGTGGTGCATATATTTTTCACATTGGTCTCAATGCACTTTGTAATAGAAAGACTTTGTAACACTAGACACTATAGCCGGTCACGAAAACCCAAACCACTTTGCGGAAAATAGGGAACGTGAACCCTCGACCGTTGCTATAATGCATACTTTTGGGGTTTTAAAGTTTACAAGTAAAATAGCGACATAACACTCTGTTTGATAGAATTCAAGTCAATAACTACATATAGACATGATGAAAATTTAGGCTTATCGTACAAACTGCGCGAGGATGACCGTAAAATGACTATCACTACGTCCAACACCCTATATATACACTCTATTACACAATAATAATAATAATAATAATAATTTATTTCTAGTGCATCCCAATAATTCTCGATGCCCTTACAATTGATATAAAAATACATGTTGATATAAATATAGGAAGATATAAATTGATATAAATAGATATTTACAAATAAGTAATGCTCATACAGATGTACCAGTAATTAATTTAGACGCTCTACACGCACGGACTAACTAGACTCCGTTATTAATTTGTGTCAATCTCTGGACTTGATAATCACAAATTACATTACTCATTATACTCTACCAAATTTAAGCAACGTTAACGGGATATTTTCTTCTAATACTCATCTAAAATAGTTTTTTATGCAACAGTTTTAGCTGAAAAAATATAAAACTTAGCTAAACCAATTAACAACGATTCTTTGTGGCTTTTAAATTGAGCATTTGTATTCATGTTCATTATTTTTTTTCAAAGAAACCGTCAATTAGAATACATTAATAATTATGTCTTGCAAATAAAGTATTAATATTAAGTACGAGAGGAACTGCACGTATATATCTTTGCCTAATATTCTTGTAAACTATTTCAGTTTTTCGATTATTCTTTTTTGTTAAAAGTTTTATCGATAGAAGTGTGTTTCCTTGTTATGTTAAGTCGGCTTAAGAACATTGTCATCAATTTCAAATTTGATGAGAATGCTTCACTTTTGAAGTATATTTCCTGTAGATATGTTTTAAATTAAGGTTGATTAAATATATTTTTGAATAAAATACTAAAATATGTCTTTTTGACCTTTTGAAATGAAGTTTGTTAGTTGCTGTTACCATGTTAAAACAAAATAAGCTTAATTATATGTTTGTTTAATTTAAAGGTTTTTTTTACTTAAAATTCTCTACCCTAGAAACTAGAGGGTTTCTTGATCTAGTATTTGTATTTACCATTTGTAAGTCTTTAAAATTCGCCGAGCCAATCAGTGGCCGGGGCTGTCTAGGCCGAGATTCCAAGAAACAATCGGAATAAAAAGCTTATGTGAATTAAGTTTACTAACAATAAATAACCCAAGTGCTTTTCATCAGTACAATGCTTAGCATTTTATTTATTTTTATTTTAGTACTAAAGACAAGCCACACAATGGAAGGTGACACAAGAAAAAGCACGAACACGAGATGCTCCTCACTGCGTCAAATGGTGTACGACTTTTGTGGTTATACAAGCTTTGGAGGACTGGGTCGAGCGGTCGGAACAAAGTACATACTCTTCAAAGTATTATGGGTTATTCTGTTTGTTGCAGCAGTTAGCATGGCTTTCTTTCAGCTTATACCGCTGTTCTACAAGTATCAGAGCCGACCAATCAGCACACGCATTTCACTGAAATATAGCTCGGTAAGCTATGAAAATACGCTTTCATACTGGCAAGGACAATTAATTAATCACTGATAGTGGCTAATGAAATATTGAAGATTATTATAAATTTATTGAAGATTTGATTCTAATGAATTATTGATTCTTTATTACAGCATAACGCACCTTACCGTGGCAACCCAATTAAAGTTTTGTACAAGTTAGCTTAGCTTTCAAACGTTTCTCTTTTCAAATTATTTGCGACACCTTTTCAAATTTAAACATCCTGGGAGGTTTTTCAGACACTTATTAACTTCACTCGTGTCTTCGCTTTGAACATTTCAAAGTGTTTACTGTTTGACACTAGGCGTGTCTTTTATATTAATATAAGGTCAAATTCTCGCTTTCTGACTGGTTAACTTGTACAAAACTTTAATTAGGTGGCCACGGTAAGTTTCTTCGCGCTGTCAATAGTTTTTAATTATTTTTTGAAGATTTGATATCTATGTATATCTCATACAGATCGGACATTTTATAATACTTTTACAACAAATTGTATAGTACTTATGAAAATAGTTTACTATATAAAATTTAATTTAATTAATTTAGTTAAAACGTAAGCAAATCAGGATGAATCTGTATAAGATATGCAACCTCCTCCACGGTTTTAAGACTTGTCAATTCGCATGAATTATTAATGAGTTTGTCTTGTTTATTTTTTTTCCTAAGGCGCTGGACTTCCCCAGTGTTGTCATTTGCAATTTCAATATGATTCGTAAGTCACAAGTGGATTTACTGCCTCGCGACATCGAACTAGCTTTGCAAGAATATTATTCAGGTATTAGAATTATTGTAAGCTGTATAATTAGTTAGTTGGTTAGTTGGTTGGTTGGTTGGTGAGGTTTTTTTTGGTAGATGGGCTGGTAGGTCAGTTCGCTGGATTGGCTAAGAGGTTTGTTGGCTGGGAGGTTGGTTGGTTGGTTGGCTGGATTGGCTAAGAGGTTTGTTGGCTGGGAGGTTGGTTGGTTGGTTGGTTGGCTGGCTGGGAGGTTGCTTGCTTGCTTGCTTGCTTGCTTGCTTGCTTGCTTGCTTGCTTGCTTGCTTGCTTGCTTGCTTAATTGATCAACTGTGTTTTTTTATAAGAAGGCAACAAGAAAGAGTCATATGATGACGATGATGATGAAAACGACGATAATTATGACGATGATTACGAAGACGAAGAAGATGAGATAAACCCAGACATGTTGGACGGGATGTACAAAGCAGAGGAGAAGTTATCAGTGTTAATGGCGGAAGTTAATCAGGATAACCTTATGCCACTTGGACATCAGTTTGATGACATGATTCGCTCCTGCACGTTCAAGGGTGTTAATTGCAGGTTTGTACTCATATGCAGATAGGCACGGTATATAAATTTTATACACAGCACAGCACAGCACAGCACAGCACAGCACAGCACAGCACAGCACAGCACAGCACAGCACAACGCAATATCTCACAGTACACTTCAGCATGCATAACACCGACCGTATATGACGTCAGAAAGCATAGCATACCTCAGCATATCGATTACAGCACAGCAAAACACAACACCGGCACACCACATCCGGCATAACACAGCAGCAACGTATAGCATTTGCAAAACACAACATATATCACAACAAAGCACTGAAGAATTAATAAACCGAAGACTAGAAGTCTGGTGTATCACGCAGGGTACTGAATAGATAAATGTCACACCTTTTTGCTTTTGCTTTACTTCCTAGTGATTTTACCAAATATTGGAGTCATTTCTGGCATTACAAATACGGCAACTGCTTTGTCTTCAATCCTTCATCTGCCAAGAAAGAAATACGAGCATCCAAACCTGGGCCATTGTATGGTAAGTGGAATGGAAACTAATGTCACCATTATATTGGAGTCGTAAACAATATATCCATATAGCCTGTGCAGTGACTGACAACTCAAATGTAACAACACTAACGCTTCGGATGTTATTTGTTTAAAGGTCTGTCTATCTCGATGAATATTGAGCAGGATGAGTACATTGATCAACTAACAGAGAACGCCGGTGCCGTAGTGTTGATGTCAGTACGTGGTCAGATGCCGTTCCCTTACGAAGAAGGCCTTAGTCTTGCGCCTGGTTTTTCCACGTCAATGGGTCTCAAATTGGTAAAAACTAGACTTTACTTACGAGAATAGAGGGGCAATTTCAATACTATGTAATAGGTATTCTGTAATATATAAAACAGTCATCTTGTTGTTCTCTTGTTTTCTTCAGATGCAGATCAATCGCGAGGATCCGTTTAAAAACGGTTCATGCATCAAAGACAACGAGGCGGGTCAAAAGGACAACATTTACGCAAAGGCGCATAACATTTCTTACTCTAGAACGGTAAGTCATTTTGAAAGTACAAAACAACCGATGACTTACTGCGCTTTTGGCGGTTTGGTTTTTGAATACTGACAGAGTTTTGTTTTATTTTTCAAGGCTTGTGAGCAGTCCTGTCTAGCTTTGAGCCAACTCTCACAATGTAATTGTATGGAGTATAAGTTTCCTGTTAAGTTTGGATTTGTCTGCGACATTCTGAATAGAACCGTAGGTAGGTATTCAGTTAGATAATATAACCTTTATAGTGTGCCTGTGCCTGTGCCTGTGCCTGTGCCTGTGCCTGTGCCTGTGCCTGTGCCTGTGCCTGTGCCTGTGCCTGTGCCTGTGCCTGTGCCTGTGCCTGTGCCTGTGCCTCTTTGGAATTTTCTTCCTTCTGATATCCGCCTCTCTCACTCTACTTCTGCCTTTCAACGTCATCTTAGAACTCTCTTTACTAAACGCCTCAACAATGTGTTTAATGTACATAACACTCGCACTTGGCGTATATAATCTGTCCCTTGTGTCGCCGCTCTAACTTGTTTTCAGCATGCACGTGTTAGTGTTATCTACTCCACTGTGAATCTTTCTTTTCACTCTCATCCCTTATTTCCTATATGTTATTTTCCCCCATTTCACTTTTCTCTAAATCACTATAGCTTTGCTTTGTTTTAGCACTTTTCCTATAATTAACTTGTTGATTATTCAAATTTTATGATTATTATTGTTGTCATTATATTTCTCATCTTATTGTTTGACCATTGGAGAACGAACTTTGTAAGGGACTTCGCGTCCTATTGTCGTATTCTCCGTGGACTTTGTAACCACGTCCAGAATTAGTATAAATTAAAAAAAATAATCACATTTTTCTAATTCTTCAACAGTGTCGTGTCTAAGAAAAGTAGCCAAGAAAGCAAAAAATAATAGTCTCGCGTGTCTATCCGACTGTCGACCGCAATGTTCGTAAGTATATACCATCTTTAACGTCCCCAAGGAGATGTAACTCTGCAACGTTATTCACAAATATATATGTATGTTTAACCAGAGTTATTTTTTATCTGTAAAGTGAGAAAGTTTTCCAGATAACGTCATCGTTTTCTTCCTGGCCCTCGACCAAATACCTGGTAAGACGGATAAATATATGGATTGATGGATATGGATGGATGGATGAATAGACGAGTTAATGATGGGATACCTGAGCAAATAAATAATTGATTGTATTAGTAAATAACTAACTGAATCAATGAACGAATCAACTAACCAATCAATTATTCAACCAGTGAAGCAAAACCCCAATCATTCAATCAATTAATCAGTCTGTCAATCAAACAAATAATATAATCGATCAGTCAATATGTCAACATCAATCAATCAGTCAAGCAATCAGTCAAGAAATTAATCAATCAATCAATCAATGCCTCATTCAATTAGTGTGTCAATAAGTCAGTCAATCAATCAATCTGATATTGTGATAGATATGTATATATGGTTGTCACTGAAATATTTCCGTTTCTCTAGAAATACATAACGCAAGGGTTTGACGAAGATAGCGAAAATAACTCTGACATACAAGGAGGACAACAAATCAGGTACGGCTTGCGACCCTTAGCTATTGCCTGCATAAAACTCGTATTATCATTGACCTATTATGGTTTTTTTAGCAACAACTATTTGAAAATCCAAATCTTCTTCCAAGAATTGAACTATGAGATGATAGAAGAATCAGTATCATATCAGGTGAGCTGCAAACAAACAAACGTGGCTGTGGCTGTGGCTGTGGCTCGCAATCATTATTATTAATAATAATGCTTGGCAATGTAGTGTTGCAAGTTGCTGAGTTCTGTTGCGAACAGTAGAACTGAAGTCTACTTTAATTGCGAGACAGCCTTTGTTTAATACCGGGTTTAATACATTGTGCAATTACTTGTAATAGCGACTTTTAAGACAAAAAAAGAACAAGCTAATTTTTATCATACTTAACATTGACTCGTCCCCTCCTCCCTACTACGTCAGTTGACTTCCTATGGTATCTTTCTGTTTAGATCGAAAACTTCTTATCAGATATCGGCGGTCAGCTTGGTCTATGGCTTGGTGCGTCAGTACTATCGGGTGTTGAGGTAGTTGAGCTACTTGCCATGATGCTCATTTATTTGCTTACCAGTAGAAATGGTAAAATAACAACGCCATGAAGACGTCTGGTGACTCTCTTTTGGATATGGAAGAAGGTCTGTGCGATAAGACTACACCAGTTTAACACAGATATATGTACACGTGTTTCAAACATTGTTGTCGCAATCAAATCCATTCATATAATGAAGGGACCATTAGATATTTGAGGGGGGAAGGGGGAAGGAGGGGGGGGGGGGGGGGCTGGGGGAGTTGGAAGATTTTGAAAACAAATTTCCTGCACGGCCGAAAACAAATTCGTGCAAGCCAAAATCGCCACACAAGTCTTTTGCATTTTTACCAAAAAAATTTCCTGCACAAGGCTGCTGCCGAAAACAAAATTCTTGCACCAACTAGATCTTCCATTTGAAACAAATATTAAAAAAAAACCTTTTGTGTTAATATTACCCGACATCCTTTGCAGTTATAAGTGTGGACTGTAGTTTGGGCTGGGACAACGATTTTGAAACAAGTGTATAAATATAGGTGTATATATCGTGCGATGTATTCTTTTGAATTTGACTACAGCCCGTGGTCGAATTCTTAAGTGATTCAATTGTTTGACAATATGTACATTCCTTTTTACTCCGACGAAGGACTAAAGCTCGAAACATCAGTAAAGTTACGTCAACATTTTTTACAATGTTACAAATTTCATTATATTGTACATTCCTTAAATTATCACGAGCTGAAGTCAGATTCTAAAGAATATGTGACACGCGATCGAGGCTGAGGTTGATCGACGAGAACTATGAACATTGTTCCTTGCACTATAACTTACAAAGATAGAGAGGAATGGACCTATTTACCATCCTTGTTTGTTGTCCCATTTCAGGTCACGTGGTGTTACCCTTGGGAATTGTTTCTTTCACATGTATAAATGATATAAGACGTTCATCATAAAAGAACAATTCTGAAGGGAATGACACGTGGTCTGAAATGGTAAATTTGCATATGGAGGTAAAGAGGTCTATTATGGGTATGCATCTAAGCAAGAATAATTTTCTCTTTCTTTATAGTCTATGAAGAACATTAACGTTTTTGTTAAAATATTTCATGGTTATTATATATTCATTCACGCTATTTAAACTGACTGAATAACCAGCAGTTATTCAAGTTTGGATGTATGCATAGTTGTATAAAATAGTTCTAATTAATAGTCATTTTAACCGTTCAGTGACCTCGAATGATAGTTCCAAGTCGAGGTTGGAGTTGCTGCGCATGATGAATTATAGTTTTGCTGTGTGGCAACTGGAACAACGACTTGGAACTATTATTCGTAGTCACTGAACAAGAGGTCTATGTAAGGGTTAGATGATGAACACGAGTGTCCTATGGGATATAGAGTCTCGAGCATTAGATAGAAGGCCACGAGAGCGCAGCCCGAGTGGCCTTCTATATAATGCTCGAGACTCTATGTCCCATAGGACACGAGCGTTCATTATCTAACTGTCTTAGAATATGATCATACCCACAAAGAATGGCTTACTATATAGTACTTGAACTTCTATATAGTATCTCACTGACGAGGTGGGCAAAACAATAAATAACAAAAGACCTCGCCAGTGGAATACTATATTTAGATACTATGGGATATAGAACACTATAATACAGTCATCTGATTGGCTGAGTGGATGTGATCATTTTCTAATAAACATTCAAAAACTCATTAATAATTCATGAGAAATTTTCAAAAGAAATCGTGACCGCGACGAGTGTTTTAACTGAAGTTATAGATTCACCCTAATTTACATAAACTTTAACCTTAATTTTCTCTAATAAACTTTCACAAATCCTTGATTTTTTTTTACAAAAACACAAAATATAGGTTGGAGTTTTTGAAGTCGTTCAATAAACTCGCAGATCGTGTTTTATCAGGTTTAAAACCACTTGGCTTCGCCGCGTGGTTTTAAATCCTGATAAAACACTCCTGCTCGAAAAAAATAGAATTAGAGATTAGCATAAAATTGCACTTAATAGTGTTACTAATAAGCCATGTCGTTCCGACAAAGTACATGATAAGAAAGATAAATCTGAGAAAGGAAAACATCGTTTAGATCCAAGTTTTGGATGAAAAAACGAGAATTTTTCAACAATATTTCGACTTTTATTTCAAGTCAAACCATGTTAAATTTAGTTTACAAGATCAGCTATTTAAAATAGCTCTAACTCCCTATTTTAAATAGCTGATCTTGTAAACTTAACTTTAACATGATTATGACTTGAAATAAAAGTCGAAATATTGTTGAAAAATTCTCGTTTTTTCATCCAAAACTTGGATCTAAACGATGTTTTCCTTCCTCGGACTCATCTATCTTATAAAGAATTACTAATGTTTCACGACAACAACAACAACAACAGCACCAGCACCAGCACCAGCAGCAGCAGCAGCAACAACAACAATGTTTATTGTACCTTACGATATAATATACAAAATACAAAAATTGATATATTTTAAAATAATTCTAGGTACTGGCTCTAACAAATAACTAAGAAGCTAAAGATAAGATAGAACCATGATATACACAGTAACATCAGCAATGTAAAGAATAATATATGTATTTGAAAAGCTAGTTCAATACCATATTTACTCGAATAAGCGCCGCAGCGCTTATTAAATTTTTCTCCGTGTCACTGTCCCCTTCTTGATCAAAACTACGCCGAAACTTAATGAACGAGCGGTGAAATATAATTATTATGAACTGAAGAATATATATAGCTTTTGATAAAAATGTATTTCCAATGCTGTTCGAGAGTGACATTATAATAGAGTTAAGATGCGGAGCTTTTCCGAGGGCGGCGCATATTCGAGTAATCACGGTATTATATACTTATTTATTCTTCTTTCGAGTTGTGAAAACATTACTAGTGATCGAGAAGATGTAAATAAACATAGCACGACATTTTTGGCTGAGGGATTTACTGGTGTCTTAATTCATTTATTAGTATTTACAGAATTAATTGCTTAAACTCATATAAATATATAGAGAGAAAGTAAAGACAAAGTAGGAAAGAAAAAAAGGAAGAAAGAAAAGGATAAATGAATTCGACACTGATTTATCCCGACATTCTTTGCTTGTGGGAACAAAATTGAACAAGAAAATGGCCGGGTGTTTTCTATATGGCCAGCCCCTAGTCCCTCAAGATATATGAAATCTCTGTATACTTTTCTCAGTCACCTGCCGCCACACTCATCCCAAGCCAATCCATAGGGTGCCTTGATTTCATTTCATAATCACTGACGAAATTAGACTGTTCTAATGATAATAATATCAATTAGTAAAAGAGATTTAGAGAACGTGATTTAAAATAAAGACTAACGCAAAAAAACTTGACGTTTCGGAGTCATCATGACGCCATTATCAAGGCTTTCATTATGTAAAAGTTTGACAAGTCGCTTAAATATGTTGATAGCCTTTTAGAAATGTTAATTTCCGAATCTCATATAATCATTTATTATTAATGCAGTTTAAGATTTTTAAACTACATAGCAACGGTCGTTAATGTCATGTGAAACATGGATGATTGCGCACAGTATTATGAATAAAACAATGGCCTATATATCCTGATTTGCTTCAAAACAACGTTCAATGGCGTGCAGTTCGTGCACAAATCAAGTACTGGCAAACTTATAAACTTCAGTCGACTTAATAATATTGCAGACAAGGACCCATCAAACAAGGTACGTTGAATATTCAGCCTTTTAGATATTCCATTCAAAGTATTCCATAATTGTTTGATAATGACTTTAAGATTTGACTGTAATCTTGGTTTGGAAAGACTACTGGTTATATATACGCTACTTTCTACTAGAATATTACAACGAGTAGATCTAATAGTTACCAGGTTACAGAAAAAAAAACCATTATAAATACCACTACCCTTTCACAGTTATAGGTTACATAAATGAAACTGATAAATCTAGGTTTTACTGCTATTAAAAATATACCTTATCATGAGTGAATGCGCCTGGGACCAAACTTTGTACCAAATTACTTTGCGAACAAAACAAAAAATTGAATAGGACGGACTGTATTTTGTCATGTTTGTATTGTACTTTGCGAACAACACGATTTTTGAATGAATCTCAGATTAAAATTGAATCTAACTTTATTTTATATATTATATTGTAAGGTACAATAAAGCATTGTTGTTGTTGTTGACCGTTATAACGGCGCATATTGCAGATTGATGGCACACAGTTTTTTGTAACGTGGTTAGTGAATCAGTTTGCGAGACCGGATAGCCTTGGATAATGTGATGATTTAATTAGTCAATCCTTTCTACATACTGAACAATAAAACAATTTTTGTTTCAACATGGTTTATTGCACATTACCCGGACTTATATCAGTTGTATCTATGTATGTTGAAATGAATGAAATTAGAAAGGAAAGGCCACAGGACGGCGTTTAATTAGGCGCCCACTACATGGCATGCCATTTGCACTACGTTGGTAGCACAAAGCGGTACACAAAGCGGCTGAGCAACATTTTTAAAATATTGATGTTTTCATAATCTTGTGGAACTAAAACGGCCACTTTAAGTCATGGTGGATTTTCTACTTGTATTTAAGCTGCTTTTAGTTATAGTTTCTATTGAGATGATTGTTTGAATAACGGAGATAAATTAAAAGTGACAAACACGGCCTAGTGATGATTGATGCTGAAATACTGCTCGTAAAATTACTTTCAATTCAATTGAATACTCGAATACTACAACGAATACTACAACCCTGAGATGGATAAGACTTGATCCGTTTTAATTGCAATTGAATCAGTAATCAGAAGGAACAGCTACTAGCTGCAGGTGTTGTACATTTGTAGGTTATATAAAATTCATATTTACATGTATATTAATGGAAACTAGCCAGTAAACTAGTATAAAGGCTGTATAATATAAAGATAGGAAAAAAATGAAACTTTGGTGGCGTTTCGAGCCGTTTAGCCACTCCGACGAAGGGCTAAAGTTCGGAATGGTGTTAAAGTTAATTTCATTGAGCTATATATGTATGATCTGTTACACCATTTATTAATCCTAAGCCTTTTCTACTTAACGAAGATTTTTGCTTGATATCTTATATACAAAAAGGCGCTTTTTTATGGATTGTATTTTTTCTATATTACTTATAAATAAAATTTTGGGTTACAGGTTTTAGCTGCAAGACTGTAAGTTTTTTTTCAATTAAATCACGATTTTTGATGACCATTCAACTGAGTGTACATAGCTGCTTTAAGTAAACCATTAATTAAAGTACAATTTAATAACGTTACAGTGTAGTCACATTTTCAAGGAAACTATTGAAGTGAAAATTTCCGATAACTTGTGGCTCAGAACAAGTGTGGACCGCCTCGGAGTTTCCAATCAACAGTTGAGGGAAAATGTATATGGCAAAAAAAACTTAGCCTGAAAGCTTTTCAGTGTTCATATATAATCATTTGCATACCAACTGTTATAAAAAATCATGATGACAATGAGCAACAACTAGCAAATATACTAGCGGGAACTGGATTCTTGATCCTATATACTGAATCATCGTGAAAATGTATGATAACTATAGCGGTTAAGCTAGTGTGGACTGCTTCGGCGGCGAAGTTCCGAGAAACAATTTGGGTACACGTATCAAAGATATGCCTATTGTTCTGTTGAAATCTCAACCTAAAATCTCGCGCGCTAAGGGGCTGTTTACACCGGAGATAGGGTTGCCCTAGGTGTAGGGCTAACTCTTATTGTTTTCTTTTCTCTGGGGACTCTCAAACAAGGGTTACCCTATCTCCATGTAAACGGCCCTAAGTTAAAGTCTTTTGTTACTTCTCATCTATATCATATATGGTAATGGCATTGTTTTCAAGATTGCATACGGTATTTCTGATACGAAATGTACGATAAGTGGCGGTCAAAGTAGTGTGGACAAAGTTTTCTATATGCTTAACATTTATGCATGTATTTTTATTTTAGTACTAAAAACAAACCACACGATGGAAGGTGACACAAGAAAAAGCAAGAACACGAGATGCTTCTCACTTCGTCAAATGGTGTACGACTTTTGTGGCTATACAAGCATTGGAGGACTGGGTCGAGCGGTCGGAACAAAGTACATACTGTTCAAAGTATTATGGGTTATGCTGTTTGTTGCAGCAGTTAGCATTGCTGTCTTTCAGCTTATACCTCTATTCTACAAGTATCAGAGCCGACCAATCAGCACTCGTATTTCACTGAAATATAGCTCGGTAAGTTTTGGACATACAATCAATTAAT
Source organism: Metridium senile (assembly GCA_949775045.1). NCBI lineage: Eukaryota > Metazoa > Cnidaria > Anthozoa > Actiniaria > Metridiidae > Metridium > Metridium senile. Next base: position 1,990,231 of record OX459107.1, read on the forward strand.
GATATATATGATTTATTGATTATTCATAATTCAAGATATATTAATGATTTATTACTGTTTTATTGTAATGATTATTTATTTGAAGATATATTAATGATTTTTTGATTATTCATTCAAGATATATTAATGAATTATTTATTACTGTTTTATTCTAATGAATATTTATTGAAGATATATTAATGATTTATTACTGTTTTATTGTAATGATTATTTCTTTGAAGATAGGGTCATAGTGAAAACTACTGGGAAACCAGTAACTATGTTTTTACCCTCATTAAATAAAGACGCATCATCATCATGATATATTAATGATTTATTACTGTTTTATTGTAATGATTTTTTATTGAGGATATATTAATGATTTATTGATTATTTATTGAAGGTATATTTAAGATTTACACTAATTGGTATTTTTTTTTTAGGCGCTCAACTTCCCCAGTGTTGTCTTTTGTAATTTCAATATGATTCGTAAGTCACAAGTTGGTTCACTGCCCAGTAACATAGCAGAGGTCCTGAAAGAATATTATTCAGGTGAATATCATAATAAATTAAAACTAAGATGGTAAGTTGCAAGGATATATGTTGGTTATTTGGTTGGTTGGTAGATTGATTTGTCTGCTTGCTGGCTGGCTGGCTGGCTTGCTGGTTGGTTGGTTGGTTGGTTGGTTGGTTGGTTGGTTGGTTGGTTGGTTGGTTGGTTGGTTGGTTGGTTGGTTGGTTGGTTGGTTGGTTGGTTGGTTGGTTGGTTGGTTGGTTGGTTGGTTGGTTGGTTGGTTGGTTGGTTGGTTGGTTGGTTGGTTGGTTGGTTGGTTGGTTGGTTGGTTGGTTGGTTGGTTGGTTTGATGAACTAAGCTTATTGAATTTTATTTGTGATTTAGAGGAGAGTATTGCAAAAAAGTCCGTCGATAATAATGAAAAAAACGAAGAGGAAGACGAAGAAGACGAGGAAGACGAGGATGGTGAGTTTTTGAACCCAGACTTGTTTGACAAGATGTACAAAACAGAAGAGAAGTTATCAGTATTAATGGCGGGTGTTAATCCAAATGAACTTATGGATATTGGACATCAATTTGGCGACATGATTGACTCGTGCACGTTTAAAGGTGTTAATTGCAGGTATGTACTTCTTTAATACCAACAGCACAGCACAGCACAGCACAGCACAGCACAGCACAGCACAGCACAGCACAGCACAGCACAGCACAGCACAGCAGTCATCTGAAAAAACGTTGTCGCCGACCGGCTTCGCGACTACGCGACTACAGCCCTAAAAGTAGTATGGGTAGAAATTCCTGAAGCAGTTAGCTGCATATTTTATCAATATTGCATATATTATCATATTATCATATATCATCAACATCTTGAGCTCTCATCTCAGTGCTAGCCTCCTCCGCAGGCATCCCTTCCCAAGTTATCGGATTTTTCGGTTTTCTGGGCTTCCTGTGTCTTATTAGCTTCCAGTCTCCTCGCGTCCTACCATATAGTTAACACAGGAAGCCCAAAACGGAAATAATCGGAAAAGAGTTGCCTGCGGAGGAGGCTAGCTCAGTGCCTTGTTTCTATTAGATTTACGCTGGCGATTGATTTGTATGACACAAATCCTCTGCATGAAAACTGAAAAAGTATTTATTTACTTGTTGATATCTTCACGCTCTATACAACGGTTTATTTCTTTGCACAGAACGCGAAGGCACACATTCATTCATGTACTCGCCACACTTCAGCATATTCTATAGCACGTGATAAAAATGTATTGCTTCAGTGATTTTTACCCATATTCCCACTTGGGCTAGTCGCGAAGCCGGTCGGCGACAATGCTTTTTCAAATGACTGTATACACTACGCTCACATATAGATAAGTTTCTTCTTTTTTTTCGTTTTATTTCAATTTCCTAGAAATTTTACCAAATATTGGAGTCATTTCTGGCATTACAAATATGGCAACTGCTATGTCTTTAATCCTTCATCTGCGAAAAAGGAAAGACGAGCATCCAAACCTGGGCCATTGTATGGTAAGGGAATTAGAAACTAATCTTGTTACATGTTATTATTATACATAACACTTCACTCTTTTTATGTATAAGTACATGTACAGTGACATATTTCGTTATGGCTTTGCCAACCAACCATTGTTATTAGAACAAAGAAAATTAAAAAATCTATTGTGAAAATGGTTGGCAATTAGCATCACAATACCGGCAACACTTGTAAATTATAAACACTACACTCTGCACCAATTGACAAATTTAAAACTTTATGATATAATTGTATTGTGAAATCAGTTTAGGCAATAAATTCAGAGGAAGTTTGTAGCTTTTTGATTTGGCACACCAACTTTTCTCAGAATTTAAAAAATACAAAAATTAGTAAGGCGCAGTTACAATGTGCAATTTTTGCAGCAACTAGACCCGCATTGTCGTTGCGACATAAGCTGCTGAAGACTTGCACAGTGCAACAGAGGCTTTTGTAGTAATTTGTTTAGTTGCAGACAGTATTGCACAAAGAAGAACATAGTTACAGAAGAACTCAGCAACTTGCAACGCCATTGCACGGTGTATCACTGAACCATTCAGGCAACTTGGGTCACAACAGCATTGCAAGACAAGTTGATGAAAAAATTGAACAGTGTAACAGCATCTTTAGAGTTGATTGTAGATACATTATTCAAAGGGCGGAGACCGCGCTGAACTCGTCGTATTTTCGTATCAAAGATATGCCTTTTGTTCTGTTGCAATCTCAACCTGTTTAAAAAAAAGAAAAAAATCTCGCGCGCTAATCGGACTCTTTTGTTACTTCTCACCTACAATACCATATATGGTAATGGCATTGTTTTCAAGATTGCATACGGTATCTTTGATACGTTTTATATATATATGTATATATTTGCATTCTTTGCCTTACCACGAGCTTTTAATGCTTAAGGTATATATCACACGCTATCTAGGCTTAGCCTGTGTAGTGAAGAATCAAATATAACAGCTGAATTTTCGGTTTAAAGGTCTGTCTGTCTCGATGAATATTGAGCAGGATGAGTACATTGATCAACTAACACAGAACGCCGGTGCTGCGGTGTTGATGTCAGTACGTGGTCAGATGCCGTTCCCTTACGAAGAAGGCCTCAGTCTTGCACCTGGTTTTTCCACGTCAATGGGTCTCAAATTGGTAAAAAAAAGCTTTTACTTACAACCACGAGTAGATCAGGTAGTGCAAGCATAATTTTCACTAAAGATCGACGCAAATATATAAAGCAGAACCTTGCAATCATTGTGTTGTATCGCTTGTAAAATCAAGCTTTAAGTTGTCTGTTCTTAAAAGTTGATCAAAACTTGATTGTAGGTGCAAGTCCCTGCATAACATTGATTGTTACCAAGAGAATCACACGATGAAAAGTATAAGCTGATATATCCCTGTTTTAAACATTTCTATGTACTGAAATCCCCACGAAGCAGTTTGTACGTGGTAAATTAGAATATTAGTAATGAGATGACAATGAGCTTTTTGAATTTTTAAAATTACGAAGTTCTACAAGGTGCCATGCAGATTCACAAATTGAAACATTTATATATTGTCTTCTTTGTTTTAGAGTAATGACAATCGAATCTTCTGTAAGTTATAACGTGCTCTTGTTCTCTTTAGATTCAGATCAATCGCGTGGATCCGTTTAAAAACAATTCTTGTATCAAAGACAACGCGCCGGTTCAAAAGAATAACATTTACGCAAAGGCATATAACGCTACTTATTCTAGAACGGTAAGTCATTCTGCAACAACGTTACTTATTCTAGAAAGGTATGTCATACTACAACTACAACGCTACCGCCTATTTTAGAACGGTAAGTCATTCTGTGACACTGTTACTTATTCTAGAAAGGTATGTCATTCTACAATTACAACGCAACCTATTCTAGAACGGTAAGTCATTCTGCGACACTGTTACTTATTCTAGAAAGGTATGTCATTCTACAATTACAACGCAACCTATTCTAGAACGGTAAGTCATTCTGCGACACTGTTACTTATTCTAGAAAGGTATGTCATTCTACAATTACAACGCTATCGCCTATTTTAGAACGGTAAGTCATTCTGTGACACTGTTACTTATTCTAGAAAGGTAGTCTAAGAGTACAAACACTAAAAGTGTGCAACATAAATACCACTAAATACTGCTAAATTATATAAATTCTTTTGTTCTCTATTGTTTAATCAACACTATTTAGTGGTGGATAGTACAAAGTATTGCACACTTTTAGTGTTTGTACTCTATGTCATACTACAACTACAACGCTATACCGCCTATTTTAGAACGGTAAGTCATTCTGTGACACTGTTACTTATTCTAGAAAGGTATGCCATTCTACAATTACAACGCAACCTACTTTATATTCTAGAACGGTAAGTCATTCTGCGACAGCGTTACTTATTCTAGAACGGTAAGTAATTCTGCAACAACGCTACTTATTCTAGGACGGTAAGTCATTCTACAGCACTTCTAACATGGTGCATAAACACATATTTAAAAAAACGTTGTCCCAGGTTAAGCATCAAGCCAAGACTGCTATTGCTAGTCTTCTTCAGGCGATGGGTAGACTGGAATAAGGGTAGATCTAATATATCTGTCGTCGGATTCCATGACCTTTATAATTGTAATAATAAATATAATAATGATGGTTTAATGCTGACCCTTTGCAGAGTAGCTTTGCATTGATCATTTTAAAGTTAATATAAGCTGATGACTCTATATTGTTCCTAATTCCTTTTTTGTTTTTGTTTTGTGAATACTGATAGTACTTCTCAATTATTTTTTCAAGGCTTGTGAGCAGTCCTGTTTAGCTTTAAGCCAACTCTCACAATGTAATTGTATGGAATATAAGTTTCCTGGTATTGTTGGCTTTACCTGCGACATTCTGAATAAAACCGTAGGTATGTATTATCCTGGATGATGGCTGTGGCTGTGGCTGTGGCTGTGGCTGTGGCTGTGGCTGTGGCTGCATGTGCTTAATCACATTTTTCTAATTCTTCAACAGTGTCGTGTCTAAGAAAAGTAGCCAAGAAAGCAAAAAATAATAGCCTCGCGTGTCTATCCGACTGTCGGCCGCAATGTTCGTAAGTATATATATATCATCTTTAACGTCTCCAAGGAGATGTAGCTCTGTAATGTTATTCACAAATATATATATGTTTAACTGCAGTGTTTTTTTTATCTGTAAAGTGACCAAGTTTTCCAGATAACGTCATCGTTTTCTTCCTGGCCCTCGACCAAATACCAGGTAAGATGAATGGATTGATGGATTGATATATGGATAAAAAGATGAGTGAATGATGTAATAACTGTAGAAATGATTGAGTAAATGAATTTATGAACGAGTGGCCCTTAACAAAGGAAAAATATATGTACATAATAAAAAGTGGGAAAAATTGGTGAATTTATAGTACGCACAAGCTAAGATTTATTTTAAAGTAAATGAACACAAGGTTTATAATTATGTGTGTGTGTGTGTTTTTTCTCTCATGTTTTGTACGATGTCTTTTTCGTATGTAAAAAAAAACCTAATTAATAAGACCTTGAAATTGTGAATAGACTTTATTATTTGTGTTCAATAAAAAATTAAAAAAGAGTAAACGAACGATCGAACAAGCAATCAATCAATCAATCAATCAATCAATCAATCAATCAATCAATCAATCAATCAATCAACCAATCAATCAATCGATCGATCGATCGATCGATCAATCGATCGATCGATCAATCAATCAACCAATCAATCAATCAATCAATCAATCAATCAACCAATCAATCAATCAATCAATCAATCAATCAATCAATCAACTAAGCTACCAATCCATATTGTGTGGCTTATATATTTCTGTTTTTTTTTATAGAAATACCTAAAGAAGGAATTCGAAGATAACAACGGAAATCTATCTGCCAAGGGAGGAGGAATAAGGTATACCCTGAATTCTTGCCTGTATAAGACTCTTATCATCCAAGTATTTAGATATATGTTTTATTTAGCAACAAACATTTGACAATTATCGTTCATATATTTAAACTTGTTTTGTATTACAGCAACAATCTTTTGAAAATCCAAATCTTTTTCAACGAATTGAACTATGAGATGATAGAAGAATCAGTATCATATCAGGTGAGCTGCAAACAAACGTCGGCTGCGACTATGCATGATCGAAGACCTACCCCTATTAACTCTCTACGGTCCATCCCTCCTCCCTACCTCTACGTCAGCTAGCTCCCTAGCGAGTTAAATGATAAGCGAATGAAAACGAAACTCTGAGACTAAGCGTACAAAGGGCAAGATCGCGAGACTTTTTCCGAGACTTTTAAACTTTTGGGATACCATTCGCCACCCCTTCTATGGCTCACCCCTCCTCCCTACATCTACTTCATCTAACTCCTCCTTTCCTGTTTAGCTTGAAAACTTCTTATCAGATATTGGCGGTCAGCTTGGTCTATGGCTTGGTGTGTCAGTGCTATCGGGTGTTGAGGTAGTTGAGCTACTTGCCATGATGCTCATTTATTTGTTTACCAGTAGAAATGGTAAAAATAACAACTCTGTGACGTCACTGGGTGACCCTGCGTCGGTTATGGAAGAGGGAAGACTGGACAACAAGACGACATCATTCTAGGCCATTCTAACATGGATATATACACCTATATCGTTATCGCAGCAACAATCCACACTCTGAAGCCTGCAGAGGAAGTCGGTAGTATGAATATAATTTCTGATTTATTACGAAATTTTTAAAGAAATATTTGTTTTATCATCTACCACGGTAACAACTTGTTATGTTCATATAACACAACCACGTTCAACCAAAATATGCTATGAATAAATCGATAACAAGACAAGAAATACCGACATCCTTTGCATGCTTCAGAGTGTGAACTGTGATTGCGACACTGAACCATTTTTGAAATAGTTGTATATGTATATGTATATTTAATTAAGCAGCTAATTCAAAAAGTTCGTTCTCCATACAAAAAATAGAAAGTTCTCTATCATTGCAAGCTCAACGTTCGTCTCGCTTCGATGCAAAGGCCCGCGGCTACCCTTTAAGATGGCGCTGCTGGCAACTGTGAAGGGGACCATGAAAAGTCAAGTCTTTGTTTAGACATTTAGTGGTTATTATATACAAATTCGCTTGATATTTAAACGGGGCCTGGGTCATTCAACCTCGACTTGTTTTCAGAGGGGGACTGGGTCCTTCAGAAGTGATAGTTTAGTACCCAGGCCTTGTCTGAGAATTAAAATTTTTGACATATGTGAAATCAAGAAAGGATAAATAAGAGAGCGAAACTCCTATATTAGTCCGCGCGCAATGTAAATTCACATCCGAGCTATTTTTAGTAACACCAAAACACCTTACCCTTCTCCTGAGCGTAAAAATTGGCTTTCCCCGCTATACTCCCGTGCGCTGGATTTTGTTACTTCCGAAGATTTCCGTTAACTTCCGATCAAAATATTTATAGTAAAAGGATCTTCGCGGGGGAAAAAGCTAAAGAAACAAAAAACCTGGCAAAGAAAACTGAAATCTGAGGATATTCCTCAGGTTCCAGTTCCCCTCAAGACTGAAATTACGAAATTAAAAGATGAAAAGTACAAGAATATCCACGGCTAGCGATAGCGAGGAAAGTTGTCATGCATCGACACAAAATTTGTTCATCAAAAAATGATATTAAAAACAAGTTTATGGCCAAACTATCAATGAATATTACTTTTCTGTAAGTAGGAAATTGTAGTAAATGTAACTATGCTGTAATGGAGTTGTTGTCGTTTTAATTTTATGCGTTTTTTCAGTCTTCAAATTTCAAATCAATTTGGTAGTCTTTTCAATAAAAACATGCTCAAAATTACATTTTTGATATTCTGATATTCAGGACAGATTTGAAATGCTTACAATGTCGTACAAAGGTTCAGACATATCTGGTATTGTGTAATCTTCTATATGATCAGCTTTAATTTATTTAAAATGCAATTGTTTTGAATGGGTGAAACCTGAACCAAGCTGCTTTACATCGGCCGTGTTTGACCTGAGGAAGATCCTCAGATTTCAGTTTTCTTTGCTAGGTTTTTTGTTTCTTTGACTTTTCTTTCGGCGATAATCGTCCTTTTACTAATGTTTTGATTGGAAGTTTACGGAAATGATCTGAAGTTACAAAATCCAGCGCACGGGAGTATAGCGGGGAAAGACAATTTTTACGCTCGGGGGAAGGGTAAGGTGTTTTGGTGTTACTAAAAATAGCTCGGATGTGAATTTACATGGCGCGGGCTAATATATAGGAGTTTCGCTCTCCTATTTATCCTCTCTTGGTGAAATGAATAATCTGTTTTATATTTTGGAATGTAAAAAAAGTAATATATATCTTTGAAAAACTACTCGGTTATAAGCATAATATTTGTAACTTTGTTTATTATTTTCATTAATTATTTCTTGTCAACAGTTTTTTTATATTCAAACATTTTGTGACGTATTAAAATGATTATTATTTCTCTTGTAATTGAATAAAAATCCTTAGAAAACATTACTAAGGAAACAGACTAAACAATGTATGGATATTTTCGGTTTGATTTAGCTAGCTACATTGCCTTTTAACATATATCTATATTTACTGAGTGAAATGCTTAAACTATAACTGATAAAACAGAAAGCAAGAAATAAAGAAACGATCGACGAAAAAGAAAAGAAAAAAGAATTATAATGAAAAAGGGAAAGAAATGAATCCGACACATTGATTTATCCCAACATACTTTGCGCGCTGAAAGATTTGAACAAGAAAATGGCGGCATGTTTACTTAATACTTAAAACTACATAATATCGCTGGTTACTTCTCCATTCGTCCAGTTTATCTTCAAAAATCTGTCTTACCAATTCTGTCACTTCAAGAGCTTGTCCTTGGCAAAAGGAAGTGTTATTTAAAAGCTTGGAAAGTGTTTAATACAGCTATAGTTTCTTCGATGTATTGTGGAAGAAGACAACTTTGAATGAAGTCATGCAGCTTTTTTGCCGGTAAGATTAGATATTAGTTCATGTCTGAAACCGATACTTGGTAGTTTCTGCAATATTTAGAACTAGAATTGTCAAGGTTATAATTCATAACGAATTCTACTATCATACAATTGAATTTAATCGCTGTTCATTTAATAACGTCTTTACATTTCGTCCTTGCACTTCTTCCACTGTCAAAGAACTAAAGACAACTTGTCATGGCATAGGCATTAGGTTTAGACGGTTTAATAAAAAGCACTGTGATTGCGTTTACACAACTAACAGCCGACAAACATTGGGCAAATAGTAGTGTGTTTGCAAAACCTTATGTTAGTAAAGTATATGCTATCAGCTGGTAAAAGTTATTTGATAGCAAAGATATCATTATACAACTGAGTATAATTGAGCTATTTTCCATGGATATACAAAGATATTTTATCATAATAATTAGAATAATTAATTACGATGTTGCTAATGCTAATAATGATGATGGTTGTGGTGATGATGATGATGATGATGGTGATGATTACGGCGATAATGATCATACTGATGATGGTTATAATGGTGATGATGTTGGTTATAATGATGATGATTATAATGATGATAATGGTGATAATTATAATAATGAGTGGTTATAATTATGATAATGATGAAGATGATAATGGTTGATAATGGTAATAATGATGAAGGTGTAATGATGGTTGTGATGATTGTAATAATGATGATAACTGAATATAATAATGATGATGGTGATGATGGTGGTGTTTTAATGGTAATAATGGTTATAATGATGAAGATGATAATGGTTGATAATGGTAATAATGATGAAGGTGTAATGATGGTTGTGATGATTGTAATAATGATAATAACTGAATATAATAATGATGATGGTGGTGTTTTAATGGTAATAATGGTTATAATGATGAAGATGATAATGGTTGATAATGGTAATAATGATGAAGGTGTAATGATGGTTGTGATGATTGTAATAATGATGATAACTGTATATAATAATGATGATGGTGATGATGGTGGTGTTTTAATGGTAATAATGGTTATAATGATGAAGATGTTGATAGTTAAAATGATGAAGAAGATGATGGTTATAATGGTGAGATTGATGAGGAAGATAATGAAAATGATAATAGCAATGATGATGATGATGACGTCAGGGACGATGATGATAAGAATAACAGTTATGTTGATCATTGTAATGATGATCGTATCAAAGATATGCCTATTGTTCTGTTGCAATCTCAACCTGTTAAAAAAGAGAAAAAAAGTCTTGTTACTTGTCACCTACAATACCATATATGGTAATTGTTTTGCATTGTTTTCAAGATTGCATACGGTATCTTTGATACGTAAAGTGGTAATGCTAATAACAATTGTGATGATTATAATGCTAATATCGTGTAGTAGTGGTGTTTATATTAGATGATAATGATGGTTATTACTGATAATGAAGCCCATGCTCCTGTGATGGTCGTGATAATAACATCGATAAGACTGTTTTTTTCATTTTCTCATTTTCTCACTCATTTTCTCTATTCTAAAATAAATCGTTGACTGAAAATACTGCGACTTATGATGTAGCTCCTCCATGCCTATATGTGTTGATTTCAACAATATATCATGCATCTCTTACAGCGCGACGCGCGCTACCGTTTCCACTGAGCAAGATTTTGATTTTTCGCACAAATTCAAATTAGTTTTAATTTGTGCGTCAGGTCGCAGCAACAAAAAGAGTGAACTTTTGTCGCGGCGATATGTTTGCGAAGCAATGCACACGAAGCGACGTTGCAGCAATTCGTCGCCCAGAGTGTAGGCCTTTAATGGACATCAGGGAACCGCTGTTATAACTTACACGACCTTCAGATTATGAGAATGGCTCGCTGTCTTTTGCGCTAACGAGTCAACGTTAATGTAGTATGAATACATTTTTCGTTTATACAAGTAGAAAGCCTGCATTTTTTCCACTGAGAGAACTGTACACAAATATGAATGTTTTGTATCGTATTTTTCTGGTACAGTTAGCTTTGAACCGGTGTAATATCGGTAGATCCATCGCCCTGACCCACACCTACTCGGTCAGTTCGTGTAGTACCGTGCGATGAATCAATTGAATCTTCACTTCTACCGAGGCACGGCAATGCATTGTGGAAGGCTCTTTTAAAGTCTTTGTTCATGAGCCAATAGATGAAAGGGTTTATAGTACTTGATAGGTAGATTAAAAACGCGTTTAACATGTACACTTGACGAGGAAGGTTGCCGCCACCTATAAAAAATATATCATATTACTGTGCGACTCGCCGTACCGTAGTCACTTTTGATGAATTTTTGACATTTTTTTGACATATTGTCATCTCAATCGGACCAATCAGGTACAAGTTTATATCGGGAGTCGGAGTTTATATCGAGAGGGGAAGACTTTAGATACTTTGAGGTCTGTAATTGGTCCGATTAAGATGAAAAAAATGTCAAAATAATGTCAAAAATTCATCAAAAGTTTTTGTAAGTTACTATACGGTACGGCGAGTCGCACAGTAATTTATGAATGGAAACTAGCGAGTAAACTAGTATAGTATAAACGATAGATAATATAGGGAAATTTGTAACACTGTAAAAAATGTTGACTTAACTTTACTGACGTTTTGAGCTTTAGCCCTACGGCGAAGAGCTAAAGCTCGAAACGTCAGTAAAGTTAAGTCAACATTTTTTACGGTGTTACAAATTTCATTATATTATCAAACATTTATTTATGGCTACTATCATCGTAAAATCGTCTCTATCAAAAGTAGAAAACAATAAACAGACAATCGTGCAAATAATAGTGAGGTGCAAACAAAACCCATTTGCGTCCACTTAACATTTTCACTTTACCGTTAGGAACGTTTCCCTGTCTATATTTGTTTACTTAACGATTTCAAAAACAGTTTTCAACAATGATAGATAATGTGTTTAGCTAATAGCGCTACGTTGGCCCGTCCATAAGTATTGATCACTTAACAAGTTATATCGCTAATGCTCAGTGATAGATTTTGTCTTAAGTCTTTAAGGAGCAAGGATGGCACCTTTGGTTAGTGCGCGGTATTATGTTCGAGAAGTCCCGAGTTCGATTCCCAGTGACCTCGCATCCTTGGTTAGACTTCTCTCCTTTCCGTGTAGCTTTAAGTAGCTTTAAATACCCGTAAAACGGAGCACTGATGGAGAGAGTGGAGTAAAATGAGCACCCTCGGTCTCAAGTTTATCAGTCTATGACTGTCACGAGTTACCGACGTTAAATAAGGTTACTTTACTTTACTTTTAATGTCGCTAAATAAATGCTCAGTGGTTTTGTCTCAAGTCTATAAATGTGTTTACACAGCGAATACACCAACACGACATTTAGTAATGTAAAATCAAAGTACAAAAACGAATTTAAACAAACCTGTGAAAACATCAGCAAAGTCGATTATAGCGACGGGCACCCAGCAAATCATATAGCCCGCCGTAGCTGTCATCATTGTTCTTGTAGCGCGGGATTCCTGTGCTCTCCTATGAGCACCTGCCTGACCCCCAGCCCTCCCCTCTGTCATACCGGCAATACGTCGGTTGTTCTGCCTCATAGCAGTGTAACATTTCTTGTAACAGATGATTATTACGTTGGTTGGAGTAACAATGAAGAGAACTTCTACTAACACCGTATATATAATATTAACGTTGAACGGATAGATACAAAAGGCTTTGCCAGGCTGAAACGCGTAGTATCCCCATCCAGCCAGTGGTGGCACGGTTGCTAGGAAGGGCAGTAACCATAGAAACACGATCATAATACGAATGTTTTGCGGTGCGAAGACTGAGGTGAATAGGAAAGGTTTTGTGATAGCAAAGAATCTGTTGATAGCAATAGCACACATGGTCGCCTGTTGAGAGAAAGTTAAAAAAAAAACATTTTACTTAGACTCGTGGTTTATGTTATAAAACTAGCAGTAATAAAGTACGACGCTTCCGTGGTATATTTTAACATGCTAATGAGTAGAATCACATGCTTATAAGTAAAATAACATGCTAATGAGTATCGCGCTGGTGACTATACAATTGATCATAAATTTGCTTGATTTTTTCGCCATATCTGATCACTAAAAATAATATTTTATCGCTATTTTTTACCTCTGACACGATTCCAAAGGAGAATATCAAGAACCCTTGCATATCACAAAGCGCAGCACCATACGGCCATTTTCCAGTCAACAATACTCCAAGCGAGAGAGGCATACATACCACCGCCATAAGTATATCAGAAATAGCCAGGTTTAGTACCAGCATATTCGATGGTGTCCTTAATCGAGGGTTCCTGGTCACTACGTAGCAGACCAGAGCATTACCAAACAGTGCCAACAGGAAGAGAATAATAAGTATTAGTGATTCGAAAACCTTTGTGAGTACGTGTCTAGAAAGAAGCACTTGCATTAGAGCAGGGTACTCGAGTAGAGAAGCCATTATGTGTACGACCGTCTAAATTTCTGAAAAAAAAAAAAATAGATCCAAAAAATATTGTTATTGTTATTTAGGTATTTTGGTCTAATTTAGCTATCCTAAGTGACCCAACTTAGTTTCTGTTTAAATATTAAATATTTTTACCTTTTTTCACGTTTTTTACAAATTTCATTATATTATTTATATATATTATCATATATATTGTATTCCCAAGTAAGTTTAAGTATAAAGATCTAAAACGGTCTATTCGGTTAAGTATTTTTATCTGATCTATAGCTATCCCAAGCAAGAATTTCTGAAAAAAATCCATTTGCAACGGAAGTGATCCTCGCTTAATTAAGTTAGCTTTTCTTAAGTTAGCTTTTTTCAGTATCTCTCTTAGTCTAACTCTTTTACACCGACGAAGGGCTAAAGCTCGAAACGTCAGTAAAGTCAAGTCAACATTTTTGTTACAAATTTCATTATATTACTTATATTAGCTTTTCTTAATTACTTTTTGAATCAAAATGGTAATGGGGATCACACAGCAGTCAGTCAAATCTTTACAGTTCCATCAAAGAAATCTGACCAATTATGATGAGAAAATATCCAATGAAGATATTTGAAGTTTGCGGTTTTTCTTGTGTCCCAATAATTACGGTATGAATTTACACAAAGGTGAAAGCTTAGAAATATTTCAATATGTTTCGACAAAAATACCGGACGAATAGCAAGCTTAACTAAGCAAGAAATATCGTAAGCTGGATTTTTGATCTATATAAGTCTAGGGCAATATGACAGTAGGGTGATATTCACTCTAAACTGGTCAACTTCGTGGTTGTTAGATTATAAGTTGAAGGAAATTATTAGCTGTATAATGCAGTGCTGAAATATCAAGACACTCACACTTTTTTTTTGGACGTTCGGCAGTTTTAGATTTTAGAGGGTCGATATATATAATTAGCCGAGTATGTTTTGAAATCTTACCCTTACAAATCTGAAACGTTTTTTTCGAGATAAACTTAGTTTAAAACCAATAGTCAGAAATTGAACGATAATAACTATAGTTAAAATATAAAAAAAACCCAATACTTTTGAAATATTAGCTCATTTCACACTTGTTCATTTTTTCGTTAGTTTCTCATTGACACAACACGTTCTGTGATTTCTTTTACGAAAACAAGCTATTGAAACACCTTAAAACACACACACGAAAGACGCTTTTCAAAACATTAATGTTTGTAGAGATGAAAACAGACACGTTCGTTGCATGAGGCCCGATATTCAAGCGAGGTTGAGATAGTTACTTTCTTAGAATTACAAGTGAAAATTTCTACTAGAGTTACCTTGTACCAAAGCGACGTTCTCACGAGAGCTTTAACTCAATAAATGATTTGATCATTGTCATTCCGTACATTTTATCATATCAGGCCTTGTCAGCTACAAGTTTGTACCATCAAACTAAAGTAATTTTAATAGCCTTCGATATTTCTACGGTATGTAAATATGATATCTATTGAAACTAGGACCAATCCAAGCATGTTTTAATACGTCGTATTGACCTAGCTGGACAGACTTTCACCGATTTTAATTCGCGTGTGAGGTTTACTTTAGTTTACATATGTAGTCGAAAAGAAATCTGCTATTAAAAGTAAATAATAATAACAAAAGAGAAAGCGTCTACGATTTTTGTCAAGGCAGTTACATTTCCAAATTCGAAACAAAACTTCATGTCGACTTGAAGTCGAATTAATTTCTCACTAGTGACGGGTTTCGATAAAGTTGACAATTTTCTTTCTTAGAGAAGATTTTATCTTGTTGAATATAAGGCTGGAACGACCGAAGAGGATAAGACAGTTTATGATAGTGTGTCGGACATTTCTTTTTGTTGTTGTTGTGTCACTAATAATTCAATGTTATTTAAACTTTTAGTGTTTACTTTGCTGAACAAAAGAAATGCTTTTTTTTTTCATTACGCCGACACGCACCGTCCACAAACTTTCTTGAAAATGAAGTTCCACTTACCAGACGATAATTTACTGGGGGTATTTATGTACCTATAGTTTACCAAGCAGTCAGTCTTCATAAACACCGCTTTTCAAGTTTAAAAGCTTCATCGACTTGCGCTTTAAACAATGGCAAATATAAAACGAAGATCTGTAAATAGCGGCTCGTACAAAAATAAAAATAAAAGTATTTTCTTATAATGTTTACTGAAGGAATAGAAAACGCGCGCGCGTGCTTTGTGCAGTTATAAAGCACCCAGGGTTATCAGAACACGAGTGAAGTGTTAAGAGAAGCACAACGCGAAGCGGAGTGCTTCTCAACACTTCTCGAGTGTTCTGACAATCCCCAAGTGCTTTATAACTGCATAAAGCACAGAAAGCAAGTTTTTTTATTCCTTTTATAAAATACAAATTGATCAAAATGCAAACGCGCGTGCTTTGTGCTCTCATTGGAAATGCTCATTGGAAATGTTCAAAAATTAAGATATCGAAAGGCTCTTGGTTCTATTTATTACTCTTCTTAGTAGTTCACACTAATACAAGAAGGATTTTCAAAGGAAATATATATATATATATAAATAAATGTTCTACAATCGTTTGAAATTTAAGGGAACTTTCAGGTTTGACAAGGCGTGGCATGGACAATTTTAACCCCTTAAAAGATATCACATCAACATATAAAACGAAAAAGCGCGGCTATGAATACGAAAGGCAATGGGTTCTCTTTGTTTGATAATCTTAAAGATATGCCATAAGGAACTTCGAAATTTTAATTTTAATTTCAATACCCTGAAAGATACCATGCAAATTGATGATTTTTATCCCTAAGAGATACAGCGAGAATATAATCTAAATACTCTACGATACGATTGGGTGTTTTTCCCCCGCCTATTTATATTATAACAACTTTATGTGCATGTTTTTTCCATTGTTTTCCCATGAAAAAAATAAAAAAATTTTAACATATAAAAATACATTTAAATTGTTAATTGAGTACTGGTTTTAGTACGTGGGTCTATTTATAGCTATTTTTGTTACATGCACAAACTCATATCATTCGTTGCGGGGGTTAAACTAATCGTCGATTAAATGTCTGCGTAATTGATTGTACGAAGATTATAAAGGTCTGATATTTATATAAAAATTAACTATCATAGATTTTCATAGGGCTATCATAGGCTTAAGATGGATGCAGACGTATTTTTTATCTTGCTTTGGCGGTTGTAAATCTTGCGGTTTGTAAGCAACAACACTTGATTTTATACGGATCGTAATTGCAACATTGATTACAAACAATAAATCAAGAAAGCCCTTTGTTTTTAAGCCTATCATAGATATTCTGTATCAAATTGTGAATTCAATCAAAACATTCATTCTAAAGGCACGTGCGTTCAATTAAGTTAGATTGCCTCACAGGGCTTCGTCAACTGTCAGATGTTGGGCTGGATTTCGTAGATTTCGTAGGTTACAGTAGACTAAATCAATTCCAGATTGAAAAACCCCGCGTTTTGATTATTATTATTATGAGGATGATGATTATGATGATGAGGATGATAACAATTATGAGGATGATAACGATGATAGTGAAAATATATTGATGATAATGATGACGATGAATCATGATGACGATGATAAATATAATGACTGATGATGATGATGACGATGATAACAATTATGAGGATGATAACGATGATAGTGAAAATATAATGATGATAATGATGACGATGAATCATGATGACGATGATAAATATAATGACTGATGATGATGATGACGATGATAACAATTATGAGGATGATAACGATGATAGTGAAAATATAATGATGACATGATGATGATGACGATGATAATTATAATGACAATGACTGATGGTGATGATGACGATGATAATTATAATGATGACTGATTATGATGGCGATGATATGACTAATGACTGATGATGATGATAATGGTGATGATAATACTGATGTTAACGAATGATAATCGTGTTTGTATTAAAACAGGCACTGAGCGCCATATTTCAAAAGAAAAAAGAACCACTGGCTGCCATCAACACTATTATAGGTTAGTCGTTATTACAAAGTCCAACCATGTATGTTAATTTTAACCTTCTTCTTCGACAACGTTCACAAAAACACCGTGCAATTCCGGCAGTCGGTGGCACAATGTCACTGACTACTCTGATCTATTTAACAATACAATATTTGATAGAAAAACAATGACACATATCAGTAGAAATCCTTCCGGATACATGTCTTTATATCTCAAACAGTTTGTCATGTTAGTTATCTACACTTAAACACTTAAATAATAGAAATTTAAACTGAAAAGCTAATCACTTTTTCCGTTTTTTTCGATGTTTGCTTGAGATATTTCAAACAAATTGGCCGGCTCTATCAACTTTAAACGTGATATGTATGACCGAAGAGTAAAAGCACCAGCCGTTCACCGCTGTGGTCCGAGTTCGAGTCCCCGCTCGGGTACCCGATCTGAGTGGCCGATCTGTATGCGATATATATCGCTATATATATCGCTATATATATCGGACTCGAATAATGCATATTATTATATATCCTATTCAAACTCGTTTTCTTATTAGTCGAGAGCACGTCACGTGGAGGGAAATAAATCGATATAACTCCCGTGCGGGTAATTAATCCACGTGAGAGGGGAATAAATCCAAGTGATCAGGTCAAAGTCCATCGAAAGTTCGTGTGGCGCGTTTGCAAACCATCTTTTGCCAAACCATTTTCAAAATGGAGTGAAATTTTTTCTTCGTTTGAATAGGGTATATAATAAAACACTTAATGACTGATCCCTCGGGAAATCAGTTAGTTTTGTTTCCCTCGAATCTCAATGTTTGAGATTCTCGGGAAACAAAACTAACTGTTTCCCTCGGGACCAGTCATTAAGTGCTTATTATTATCCAACTAGTCATAGACGAGTAAAAATATCGCAGGAGTAGAACTGGATCGAGTAAAAATATCCACCGATATTTTTACTTGTCTATGGTGAGCCTTATTAAGTAAACCAATAGATCGTTTATTTAAATAACTGCACCTAGCAGCCAAAAGCTGAATTACGTGGTAAAATACAATATCATATATATATATATATATACACTCACTATAATAACTATAATTTATAAAATTTCGATATATATATATATATATATATATATATATATATATATATATATATATATATATATATATATATATATATATATATATCGATATATATATATATACAGTCATTTGCAAAAATTCTGACCGTACAAGTATATAAGTATATAAGTATATAGGTATATAGATATGTAGGTAATTCTGCCTTAAAACGCTCCAATTTTTTTCAGAATTCATTCACTGACATGTAGTAAGCATCATTGAAGTATTATGGGTGGTTCTGATAGTACCAAGAGCTCATAAAAGCACTCAAAGGCAGTAAATAAACATTACCCACAATGCACCCGATATACTTTGATGCGGTCAGAATTTTTGCAAACGACTGTATTATATATATATATATATATATATATATATATATATATATATATATATATATATATATATATATATATATATATATATATATATATATATACAGCGATTTGCAAAAACTTTGACTCATTTGTACATATATCAATATATATCAAAATAATATAAGAAATTATGGGATGTGATAACTGATATTTTTTTCAGATAGCCCAAGTCATAGGCAACTCGAAAAAAATATCAGTTAACATATCCCATAATTTTTTATACTATTTTGATATATATTTATATATGGCCAAATGGTCAAAGTTTTTATATATTATAGAAGAACAAAAACCTTTTGATTGGATAATCGCCCGGAGGCTCGTCAAAATACAGCGTTGCACTCGTAAAATATCCAGCCATATTACACATCAAACTGTCTAATAAGATATATGTACTTGTGAACGTCCAACGTTAGTTCTTTCATATTTTACTAAAATTGTCAAGATAAAAGTAAATCTGACCGAGAAAATTCAAGGTGAAACTTACACAAATCAGGACGAAATCTGTATGAGATTTACAGAATTCGCCATGGTTGTGATTTCTTTTGTAAAATTCTCATTAATTATTCATGAATTTTATAAAGTAATATTCAAATGTTTTACTGAACAATGGATTCAAGTCACGGCTCTTATTGGTCAAAAACAAAAACTTGACCTGAAAGCCTCAACGTGAATCCATTGTTTAAAACCATTTGCATATAACTATAATAACAGCAATTGAGTTTGTCTGTGTTGTTCTCATCTCACGCTACCAAGAGTGATTTTTCTCCTGGTGACCAGCAAGAGTAATGTATGAAAAATGATGTAATGTAGAGTTATAGAGCGTGAGAAACGTGATTTGACGGTTTTTATTCCCCGTGAAACATGAAGTGACCATTTTATTTTCCATGAAACATGAAGTGACCATTTTATTTTCCATGAAACATGAAGTGCCCATTCTATTTTCCGTGAAACATGAAGTGATCATTTTATTTTCCATGAAACATGAAGTGCCCATTCTATTTTCCGTGAAACATGAAGTGCCCATTCTATTTTCCGTGAAACATGAAGTGCCCATTCTATTTTCCGTGAAACATGAAGTGCCCATTCTATTTTCCGTGGAACATGAAGTGACCATTTTATTTTCCGTGAAACATGAAGTGACCATTCTATTTTCCGTGGAACATGAAGTGACCATTTTATTTTCCGTGAAACATGAACTGTGCCCATTCTATTTTCCGTGAAACATGAAGTGACCATTTTATTTTCCGTGAAACATGAAGTGACCATTTTATTTTCCGTGAAACATGAAGTGCCCATTCTATTTTCCGTGAAACATGAAGTGACCATTTTATTTTCCGTGAAACATGAAGTGACCATTTTATTTCCCGTGAAACATTAAATTCCCATTTTATTTCCCGTGAAACAGGAAATTCCCATTTTATTTCCCGTGAAACATGAAGTGACCATTCTATTTTCCGTGGAACATGAAGTGACCATTTTATTTTCCGTGAAACATGAACTGTGCCCATTCTATTTTCCGTGAAACATGAAGTGACCATTTTATTTTCCGTGAAACATGAAGTGACCATTTTATTTTCCGTGAAACATGAAGTGCCCATTCTATTTTCCGTGAAACATGAAGTGACCATTTTATTTTCCGTGAAACATGAAGTGACCATTTTATTTCCCGTGAAACATTAAATTCCCATTTTATTTCCCGTGAAACAGGAAATTCCCATTTTATTTCCCGTGAAACATGAAATTCCCATTTTATTTCCCGCGAAACATGAAGTGACCATTTTATTTTCCGTGAAACATGAAGTGACCATTTTATTTCCCGTGAAACATGAAGTGACCATTTTATTTCCCGTGAAACATGAAGTGACCATTTTATTTTCCGTGAAACATGAAGTGCCCATTCTATTTTCCGTGAAACATGAAGTGACCATTTTATTTTCCGTGAAACATGAAGTGACCATTTTATTTCCCGTGAAACATGAAATTCCCATTTTATTTCCCGTGAAACAGGAAATTCCCATTTTATTTCCCGTGAAACAGGAAATTCCCATTTTATTTCCCGTGAAACATGAAGTGACCATTTTATTTTCCGTGAAACATGAAGTGACCATTTTATTTCCCGTGAAACATGAAGTGACCATTTTATTTTCCGTGAAACATGAAGTGACCATTTTATTTTCCGTGAAACATGAAGTGCCCATTCTATTTTCCGTGATACATGAAGTGACCATTTTATTTTCCGTGAAACATGAAGTGACCATTTTATTTCCCGTGAAACATGAAATTCCCATTTTATTTCCCGTGAAACGTGGTTTACCATTTTTATTTTTCTCATACTTCGTGAAAAGTGAAATAGCTGTTTTATTTTCCGTGCCAAACGTGATTCGTACACACACTTAAAGAGAGATTTAAGAGAGATTAAACACTGAATTTTTTTTTAAATATACTACTTTATACAATTGATGAAAAAGATATGTGTATCAATTCTCTTTGAGTAGATGTTTATCACTATGATATGTTATCACACTAGTTAATGGAATAATAGGAAATGGCTTTAAGGGAGTATTATTCGCGATCGTAGTTTCAAGATAAGCAAATTAACTTACTTGGTTTAGCATCGATTATATAATAATAATATTAATAATAACAATGATAATAATAATGATAATGATAAGATAATGATAATAATAATAACAATAATATTAATAAAAATTTGTCAAGTGGGGAAGATTGAAGAAAAAACATCACTGAAGCAAGAGAAATACAACGACTTACGTAAAGGAATTAAGAACTTATATAAAGGCTGTAAAGTTACCCAAATTAACATTGTATTTGACTTCTTGGGCGGTTATCATATAAAACTAGAGAAAGAACTTCCTCATATAATAGGAAATAAGAAGCAAACTGACTACCAGCTCATCAAGATGCCAAAAATGGCTTGTGTCACAGAACAATGAAATTGTAAAATCATTCTATGCGTACACACACTAATAACATCAGGCCAATTGCAGTGTGTCCATTGTAAATAATAACAAAGCCTAGGTTAAGATAACCCGCCTTGTTGTACAGATATACACCTTATAGGAACAAATAAAGATGCCATAATAATAATAATAATAATAATAATAATAATAATAATAATAATAATAATAATAATAATAATAATAATAATAATAATAATAATAATAATAATAATAATAATAATAATAATAATAATAATAATAATAATAATAATAATAATAATAATAATAATAATAATAATAATAATAATAGTAAGTTCTTATTTAACGTATTATACGGCGTCTCAATGCGTTTTACAGTTCAGTGTTTCTTGAAATACAATACTAAGTGAGCTATACTAGCCTGCGTACAGCCGGTTTAATTAAACCGGCTGTACGCAGGCTAAGCTATACCTGCTGATAAATGCGCAAAATATAGTGATAATAATGAGTAAAGCCGAAAGAAATATGTTAATTAGTCTAAAATCCAAGCGGGTTCGAAGTTAATAATGAAATTATAATATTGAGTGATATAATTGAGTGAGATACTTGATGTAAATTTACCAT
Source organism: Metridium senile (assembly GCA_949775045.1). Taxonomy (NCBI): domain Eukaryota; kingdom Metazoa; phylum Cnidaria; class Anthozoa; order Actiniaria; family Metridiidae; genus Metridium; species Metridium senile. The sequence goes on from OX459107.1 coordinate 2,012,800, forward strand.
AAATGCGCAAGAAATAGTGATGATAATGAAAAGCAAGCGGATTCGAAGTTGAAACACAATTTCACCGAAATCTTGTCAGATGAAAGTAATGTTACACAGAAGAAAAAAGTATTTTCGTTTATTAAGATAATATATACCCAAGCACAAAGAAAGTATCTTAGTTATTATCATTTTCCTTTCGAAACATGTAATTTTTTATTTGTTTTGTTGTTTGCATATTCACTTTTTTTCGCTGACTTTTTTCATTAGTTTTCTCTAAAGTGTTTATATATCAGAAACACCATCATCAATATTTGTCAAAGCTAACCTTTGAAATCTACGTGTCAATTACTATACGATTTAAAATATCATCTTTCTTAATGAAATAAATTTTAAATCACTCACAATTGCAAGTTTCTAAATTTCAAATATAATGAATGAATGAATGAACCGATATCACGGAAACGAGCAAGCAATAAAAATAACGATTGGATAAATTGAAGGAGAGATAAATGGATGAGCAAATGAATTTGTGAAAAACTGGACGGAAGAATACATAAATAGATGGATGGATGAATCTGAGGGTATATAAATATATGAATGATCATGAATGAATAAATCAAGAAACCAGCCAGCAAAGAAATAACGATTGGATGAATAAATTAGAGAGATAGATGGATAAGCAAATGAATTTGTGAAAAACTAGACGGAAGAGTACATAGATAAATGTATTTTAATATTAAATCAGTGTTAAATTATTAAATGTTTTTAGTATTTTTTTCCTGGTGTATTTTTTGTAGGGCCTCTATTGATAACAATTATTACATTTTTGTAAATACTGTGCGATAGCTACCCTGTTTGAATAAAGGAATCTCTATCTAAATGGATGGGTGGATCTACAGGTAAATATATATATGGATGAATGAATAAATCGATGAATAAATGGAAGGAAGGAAGGATACAGCATGAATTATGGTCAATAAAAGAAAACTGGTAAACGTTTGTTTTAAACTGTCCACTTATGATGGCAAGTTGACGTAGGCTCTACAATGTAAGAGAACTAGTAATATATGTAATTCTGTAGTAATACTAGTTCATGAAAAACATGTTGTAAATTATTATGGATTTTGCATGGAATTCGAATATAATGTAATGAGGCCTACTCCTGGTCATAGGATCGCTCAAGATCGCTCAAAATCGCCTAAGATCGCCTAAGATTTTAGGAGATTTTAGGTAAAATCGCCTACAATTACGTCGATTTTAGGACCCGGAGCTGTAGGCCTTAAATGTACTTACCCATAAAAGTGCAGCTAAAATGTATATCTGCCCTCCGCGGACGATAACGCTCACTGCAATGTAAGATAACTATAATAAATAATATATGTGTCATTTTGTAGTAATATTGCCGTAGGGTAGTTCCCAAAACCTGTTGTGGATTTTGTTTGGAATTCGTATATAATTAATGTGAAAGTACTTACCCATTAACAGCTAGCTAAAATTTAGATCAGTCCTTTGCCTTTTCCTAGGGCGTCTGCAAGGTTGCTTTGTCACTCAATTCTCTTGAGTTCTACTGGATCAATTTCCAATTAAAAGTTTTCTCTGAGCACTTTAAAAAGTGAAACCTCGTTACGAGCGAAAATCTTACTTATTTCAAGGTATCTCGAAGTTCTCCGACTGTAGTCTGTATGGTTCTTAAATCCTTGTTTAATTCTATGTAACATATGTTAATTTGGCAGCACCTTCTCCTCGACAAATATTTACTGATCATGACATTTCATAAGGGAAAACGTATTGCCTTTGTATTTTTGTTAATATTATTCGGGCCGGAAAGCAGTCCTCTTTGACAAGCTGCTCTCGTATTTTCCAGTAATGTAAGGTTACTAAGCAACGGAGTACATTCTGGATAAGTGCCGTGTAAATATACATTTTATAATGAAATTATTAGATAAGAATCATCAGGAGTATTTTCATGATTATTATCATCATCATGGTTATCATTGCCATTGTCATCATTGTCATACTGAATCATATTAACGAACATTATCGAAGTCATCGTCATCGTCATCATCATTATTATTATAAATATTATTATATTATTATCATTGTCATAATTTATATCATCATCGTCATCCTTATCAATATCATCATCACCATAATCATGATCTTTATCATCAGCATCATCATCATTACCATCATCATCATCTTTATCATCAGCATCATCAGCATCATTACCATCATCATCATCTTTATCATCAGCATCAGCATCATCATAATCATTATCTTTATCATCAGCATCATCATCGTCATTATCATCAGCATCAGCATCATCATCATTACCATCATCATCATCTTCATCATCAGCATCAGCATCATCATAATCGTCATTATCATAACCATCATCACAACTATCATCATAACCATTATCCTGATCATCACTATCACTATCATTATTTTTAATATTTTTTTTAGTTCTCATATAATTTTGTTTATCTTATCTATATTTTACTTGTTAACGCATCATCGAGGTCGTAGGATGCTCTATAAAAATAATCGTTATTATTATCATTATCATCAGCATCATGATCATGATTATCAATCATCGTTATTATTAACATCATGACCTTTTACTCCTACGAAGGGCTAAAGCTCGAAACGTCAGTAAAGTTAAGTCAACATTTTTTACGGTGTTACAAATTTCATTATATTACCTATCATTTATATCAAACACCGACGCAGCTTATACTAGTTTACCCGCTAGTTTCCATTATTATCACCATTATTATTTTTCTTCAGTTTTTTATTAAGTATTATTAAGAATCATATGTTTGTTAGCTGTCATTCAAAAGGATTTTAATAATCATTATTTTTTTACTACAAAGGTTAACTTAAGTAAGTAAGGGAAAGGATGAAGAAACCCTGATTTTCTAATTTGGAGGGGAATCATTGATGCACTCCCAAGGTGCCACGGTGCGGAAAACCAATACAAGCTTCGTAAAGAACCATACAAAATTAACATTGACACAAAAGTCTGACTTCAAACGAACGATCACCCATAGATAAAATCAAAGCAAAAAGCGGCTTATGAAGAAACCCTGATTTTCTAATTTGGAGGGGAATCATTAATGCACTCCCAACGGTGCGGAAAACCAAGATTCGTAAAGAACCATACAAAATTAACATTGACACAAAGATCCGACATCAAAGGAACGATCACCCACAGATAAAATCAAAGCAAAAAGTGTTTATGGAAAACTAATTAAACAGAAATATAACAAACCAACAGCGAAGATTCTAATTACAAATAAAACAAACGATCCGGTCATTGAGTCGACAGAAGTGTATTCTAGAATTGATAAAACTACAATTGGTGTTAAGATGAGAGCCTTTCAGTTTAAACTATATTTAATAACTGTCTATATTACACATCAAACTGTCTAATAAGATATCTTTATTTGATTCAAAAGTTTTCATGTTTAAATCACTACACCTAAGCTTCCCAGATCTCAGTATCAAAACATGTAATACTAGGATATGACGGAGATATCCTCCAACATTTTCTGCTGCTGATTTTTAAAACAATTGTCTATTATACACGAAACAAAGGAAGAACCCCTTAGTGATTTTCAGTTAGCTTTAAGGCAATATGGAAGAATAGAATATTATATTGCAAAAAAGAAATCACGGCTTGCCTCACACAAAATCTATAGTTCAACAGCTCTAGTTCGCCTCCCCGCCGTTCTCTCCCCAATCCCCTCTAGAGCCTCGGGAACCCAGGGTACACACAAAAAGAAATATGAAAAAATATCGTACAATTTTCAATCCTAAAAATGTAAAAAAATATTAATATATAATAAAACAAATAAGTGATAAATACTGTACACTAGGAGACCAATCCTTGTATTAAAACCTTGTATCTTGTAATATGCGCATGTAATTAATTAATTTTTTTCATTTTATTTTTGTAGTTGTATTTAATGTAAACTTTGTAGAAATAGTCATTAAGAAAACTGTTGTTATAAGCCTAAGAACTAGAAATTTTGTTCAGAACTTATTTCGAGATTTAGATTTAAAATTTCAAGTAAGATGTTGTCCCTTTAATGCACATGTTCATGTGATATCCCATTTGTTTCACGAACTGTTGGCAATAGTGAAAAAAGTCAAGGGAATAATTTTTTCATAGATCAAATTTACCATCAACTCAGTTTATCAGCAACTCTGTCTACTCCGACGAATGGCTAAAGCTCAAAACGTCAGTAAAGTTAAGTCAACACTTTTTACGGTGTTACAAATTTCATTATATTACCTATCGTTTATATCAAACACCGACGCAGCCTATACTAGTTTACTCGCTAGTTTCCATTTTTTACGGTGTTACAAATTTCATTATATTAGGCTATCGTTTATATCAAACACCGACGCAGCCTATACTAGTTTACTCGCTAGTTTCCATTTTTTACGGTGTTACAAATTTCATTATATTAGGCTATCGTTTATATCAAACACCGACGCAGCCTATACTAGTTACCTCGCTAGTTTCCATTTTTTACGGTGTTACAAATTTCATTATATTAGGCTATCGTTTATATCAAACACCGACGCAGCCTATACTAGTTTACTCGCTAGTTTCCATTTTTTACGGTGTTACAAATTTCATTATATTAGGCTATCGTTTATATCAAACACCGACGCAGCCTATACTAGTTGACTCGCTAGTTTCCATTTTTTACGGTGTTACAAATTTCATTATATTAGGCTATCGTTTATATCAAACACCGACGCAGCCTATACTAGTTTACTCGCTAGTTTCCATTTTTTACGGTGTTACAAATTTTATTATATTAGGCTATCGTTTATATCAAACACCGACGCAGCCTATACTAGTTTACTCGCTAGTTTCCATTTATATTTTAGTTTAGCACAGTTAAGCTGACGCTGTATAAATAATTCACTTAGAAATGACAAGTTAAATTTCACAGGTGAAATCCCCGGGGGTGTACTCCCTTTGTCCAAGTGGTAGGGGTGATCGGCGTACCTTTTAGGGTAAAAATATTTCTTGTGCGTACCTTTTAGGGTCCTTTTAGTGTTTTGGCTCAAAAATCAGTTACCTAACATGATTTCGTACCTTTAAGAGTCGTTTTTACTCTGTTTTGTTGCTTTGTTGGGTTAGAAATCGACAAGGCTTTATCAGTTATTTTTATCTGTGCGTACATTTTAGGGGTCGTTTTCAAAACCTCCGCCGATCACCCCTACTACTTGGACAAAGGGAGTACCCCCGGGGGAAAATCGTTATAGGATACTGTTAATGTTGAGAAAGAAGATCGGTTTTTAAATCGGCGAGTTCCAGTCATTGGACGCTTCATCTTCGTGATCGCTAGTTTCGCTTACTTCTTGGTCCGATTCACGGTCAGCGGTTTCGTAATTAGTAACATTCTCTTCACAGCACGCCTCGTCCTGAGAGTCTACCCCACGGCGTATCATTGAGCATGCGTTGAGAAGCAAGTCCACTGGAAACCTTTGTAATTCTATTTGTTCCCTGTAAGAGATTGATTCTAAGCTCTTTGAGCCCACGTCACTTTCCTCAAACTTCATTTCTCCCAACGATCCCAGGTACCTTTGCGGTGGTGTAGTGGAATAATTGCTGGTATTGCACGGAGAGGTGTGATGGACCTCAATAGGATGCATAGCAGTGATCTCATTGGATGACGCTTTGATCGTTTCGTCGGACGATGATTCATCAATCGATATTTTCTCGGCTGAAGTCCTTATTTCCGATGGCATGTCGTTGGATATTTCGACGACGGTGATGCTGGACTGTGATGTCACGTGTCTTAGGCGACGAGGAAAGTTCTTTAGAGATGCAAGTGAGACTGCGAGCCTTTTGGTCAGCTTCTCAGTTACAGTCAGCTTGGCTTCTTGTCTCCTGTTCAGTTTCTTGTTGTTTTTATTCAGCTGGGAATAACACATGTACTTGTTATAACTATACTAGAGATAGCAATGAGATAGCAATGGGGCGTTATAAATATTCTAGAGATAGCAATAAGATAGCAATGAGGCGTTAAAACCATACTAGAGATAGCAATGGGGCGTTAAAACTATACTAGAGATAGCAATGGGGCGTTATAACTATGCTAGAGATAGCAATGAGGTAGCAATGGGGCGTTATAACTATACTAGAGGTAGCAACGAGATAGCAATGGGGCGAGATAGCAATGGGCGAGATATATAGCAATGATGCGAGATATATAGCAATGGGGCGAGATAGCAAATATTCCTGCCAAGATATATATTAAATTATTTGCTGGCGATGTAACACTGCTCGCAAGTATCTTCGATTAGAAGGGGGTGGACATTTACTGAAAGAAGAACAAGAAGAGCATTGCATAAACATAAACACCTCAACGACGTATGCCTGATTTGGTACCCATAAATTGCTAGCTTCTTGAAAATTTTAGTGCTTTTTATCTCTCTCTCTCTCTCTCTCTCTCTTTCCATGCATTAACTCTAGTCCCAGCCCAGCAAGGAACGCCTGATACTATATACATTATTGAGTACATACCTTTTCTTCGATGATCGGTACTGGTAAAGCTAACAGTACTACACCAGCCAAAGCACATGCAGATCCAATGAGTTTACCAAGCAAAGTAGATGGGTACATGTCACCATACCTAAAAACAATAAATACTACAGTAGAAATAAGGTTTTAGTATCTTAAAACCAAAACTTAGGTTTTTCTTTATGAAACGTTTTATCAAATAATTATAGACGTCATTAATGACGTCATAATTGCCCTCATCGGCATTATTTTCCATCGTTATCATTGTCGTTATCATGTTATTATCACCACCATCATTACCACGGTATCATCATCATCAGTTTATCATAATCACATTATGATCACCATCATCATTAGGGAGTGGACCATTTGACTTTTGAGGGCATGCGCACGGAATTTATTTGATAGAAATGCATAGATTTGAGTGGCGATTTTGGCTCGCTGGAAATTTTTTTCGGCCCTTGGGGCGGTGCAGGAAATTGTTTTCGAAATCATCCACTCCCCTCCCCCTCAAAAGTTAAATGGTCTACCCCTTACCACGTTATCATCATCATCAGTTGATCATTATCACATTATTGTCACCACCATCATTACCACGTTATCATCATCATCAGTTTATCATTATCACATTATTATCACCACCATCATTATCACGTTATCATCATCATCAGTTTATCATTATCACATTATTATCACCACCATCATTACCACGTTATCATCATCATCAGTTTATCATTATCACATTATTATCACCACCATCATTATCACGTTATCATCATCATCAGTTTATCATTATCACATTATTATCACCACCATCATTACCACGTTATCACCATCATCAGTTTATCATTATCACATTATTATCACCACCATCATTACCACGTTATCATCATCATCAGTTTATCATTATCACATTATTATCACCACCATCATTATCACGTTATCATCATCATCAGTTTATCATTATCACATTATTATCACCACCATCATTACCACGTTATCATCATCATCAGTTTATCATTATCACATTATTATCACCACCATCATTATCACGTTATCATCATCATCAGTTTATCATTATCACATTATTATCACCACCATCATTACCACGTTATCACCATCATCAGTTTATCATTATCACATTATTATCACCACCATCATTACCACGTTATCATCATCATCAGTTTATCATTATCACATTATTATCACCACCATCATTACCACGTTATCACCATCATCAGTTTATCATTATCACATTATTATCACCACCATCATTACCACGTTATCATCGCCATCATACATTATATTATTATTATTACATTATATAATTATTTCATGATCATCATCATTATCATCGCCATCATTTAATTTCTCTTTAATTTTCTCATACATCCAACTTGACGGCTTTATTTCTATTTCTATTTTCTTCCAGATATTTATCATATTAAATTCTTAGAAGGGAATACATTAATTTAATACTTTATTTATCAAGTCGCTTCCATGGAAAAAGTCTTCCAGGAAAGTTTCCTATTCAGTTTCAGTCAGTTTCTTATTTCATATTCAACTTACCCTAGTGTCGTCATAGTTACCAAAGTGTACCAGAATGCACTTGGGATGCTGGTAAATCCATCAGGATTCTCTGAGCCGCCATCTTCCACAGCGAATATAATTGTAGAGAACATGACCATTAGAGCGAGAAACGAGAATAGAATCCCTCCCAGCTCGCCTCCGGCCTGTGCTATCGAATGGAGAAGAGTCTGAAATTGTTCTGAATGTCGTGCTAGTTTGATAACCCTGAAAATCCTAAAAATCCTGAAAGTGGTGATTAGTGATTTCAAAAGGACGTTGTTAGTTTCGGTCATTGTCTCAATGATTCCAATATAATACGGTAAAATACCAATCAAGTCGACAAGGTTGGAATAGTCTTTCATGAACTCGTTGCGGCTCGGGCATGAGAATAACCGCGCGAAGTACTCAAACGTGAAAACAGCCACGCAGAACGAGTCAACAACGAAGAAAAATGTCCCGTAGTAGTTTCCACATTTTGTGAATTCGTCGCAATCCAGAGTCTCTCCAACAATAAGACAGATGTTAATAATCACAACAATCACGAAGAAATAACTAAATATAGCTGCTCCTAGCGAGCTGTTGAAATCGGTTAAAAATTCATACAACTTCTCCTTCACGTCGAGGTGTTCATGAAGGACCTTTTGTCGGTCGCAAGTCTCTTCTTCTTCTTCGTTTTCAAACTTTACATGCTCACAGCAACATTCCGAGACAAAGGCCTCAGGGATCCCAAAAAATGCCAGCTCATCTCGTATAGACTCCATACAATCTGGCGTCGATATGTGGAATTTACCATTACGGTAGAAATCCAGGATGTGCTTGAAAGTAACCGGGTCACGATCGAAGAAATACTCCTGTCGTTCTTGATCATAAAATGATTTCTTCCTCTCCCCACCTAGTAAAGTATCCGGAAAGCGAGCTAAATTCTTATGCAGTATTTCAAAATATATCCCTCCAATGTTAAGCCGAAGTCTGCAATTGTCTTTGACGTTGGCGTTGGTCACACTTTGGAATGACACCATTTCGTCTTTCGCAGCTTTCGGGCGTTTTATCTTTTTCGGAGAGCGCAGATCACAAACTCTATCCATTGACTATGGCTCTCTAGAGTCTTACGGTCACTTTCCTCGACACCGTTCTGCCAGAAGGATGTATTTTGATATATGGCAGTCATAGTTGCTCAGTCTATTATTGATAGAACTGATTTTTTATATCAAAGGGTAGTTTGTTTAACCACTGCTCATAAACGGTTTGCTGTTATCGTATAAACATTCCATCACCCAGAATACATTTACAAACTCCCACTAGAACTATTCCAAAACTACCCAGTTTCGTCCAAAGAATATATTGAAATGTTTTTTTCTTTTACTATTTCTACAATATATCAAGATAGATTTCACGGTTACCAGTGCTGTTCAGAACAAGTAGTTTCTTTATAATTGATTTTCTCGACTAAAACCGCAACTTTTCGAGAAGTCAATTCAGCTGTTGTTAACAAATTAAATAAATAAATCTTTCAACGTTTCACGTGGAGGTTTACACTCAAACAAACTCCAAATATACCATATACTATCAAGTATTTAGAGAGAAGGATTTAGCGCTGAGGATCTGTGTATAGGTCATTTTGATTCGAAAAGGATTTTAGACTGTAGTAAAAAATTGATGCAAAGAGTGACTGATGACACATTGCGGTGAGGAACAGTTATCACTTGCACTGTGACCGTGACTTTCGATTTTCCAAAGATAACATCCATGTACACCTGTTTAGAAAATCTTTGTCGCAATCAAAGCTACAGAACATACTGAAGCTTGCAAAGGATGTTGGTATTTCTTCTCTTCTTATCGATTTATTCATAGCTTATTTTGGTTGTACGTATTTGTGTCAAAATTCATAGGTAATATAATGAGTTTTAATTTGTGTGACACCGTAAAAAATATTACATTTATTTTACTGACGTTACGAACTTTAGCCCTACGTCAGAGTAAAAAGGACCATTTATGACCATAATAAGTTGTTGTAGTGGTAATGAAACAGATATTTATTTAAAAAACGTATCAATAAATCAACGAATTATGTTCTTATTACCGACAACCATTGTAGACTGTAGCTTTGATTGCGACAACAGGTTTTGAAACATGTTTATAAGGAAAGATAAATCAAATCACATATCATGAAACAACCAATCAATGTCTCATTATCCAAACACTAGTTACCCTGTTTGGAATAATTTCCTATATTTTCATCTTCTTATTTGCCCCCTCTCTAGTCTTTAGAGGTGCTGAAAAAAAGGAAAGCTCTCTGCCAAGCTGGGTAAGAACATAAGTGGACTCGTGTAGTATTATTTCCACTGTTTCCAGCATCATTAAACCATCCTTTTTACTCCGACGAAGGGCTAATTAAAAGCTCGAAACGTCAGTAAAGTTAAGTCAACATTTTTTTACGGTGTTACAAATTTCATTATCTTTTTTACTCCGACGAAGGGCTAAAGCTCGAAACGTCAGTAATGTTAAGTCAACATTTTTTTTACGGTGTTACAAATTTCATTATATTACCTATCGTTTATATCAAGCACCAACGCAGCCTATACTAGTTTACTCGCTAGTTTCCATTAACATCACGACTTCAGTTTGTTTCTAAGAATATCGAGCTTTATCGACAAATGACGAACGTTGCCAGTGTAAAACGATGCACTGATTCGGTTATTAAATTTGCATGTACAGTTCAAAATATATTTGAAATTCACGATATAAAACCGCTGAATGACTAATTAGTCTCACTTCTTCACGATATACCTTTTCACGGTTCTCATCGACCAACCTTAGCCTCGATAGCGTGTAATATATTCTTGAGAATTTGACTACAGCTCGCGCAAATTTAAGGATTGTACACATTATCAAACAATTGAAACACTTCAAAAAATTTTAGTCAATGTAGTCAAATTCTAAAGAATATATTACACGCTATCGAGGCTGAGGTTGATCGACGAGAACTGCATGTGAAATGGAGTATGCCGTCTTCTCTAAATTTCGCTTCTTTTTGACTGCATGCTGTAAGTCTTGATAACAATTTGAGTATGGTTCCGAAAATACAATCTTGATCAAGATTATTTTTAATTTATCAAACCCATCAGTGAGTTGGACAATGCCTTACCCAGAATTCCACGCACCAGAGCAGATGTTGATAGGCTTTGAAAAAGCAATGTCACTGAAGACTGATGTTTCGTATCACACAAATATTCATAAAATAAAGATAACTACTTGTAAATCTTCTCGTCTGACATATCTATTTTGGCACTCATTAATTGTAAATTTTTGTTTTTGAAAAAAAAAATGTGATTTTAAGACATTTATAATATATCACTGATTATTTCATATATTTTATTGGGATTAATTCACCAACACGTTCTTGTGTCTGTGTCAAGATTATTTTTATATATATACATAGAACATAATTTCATATAAAAATTATGGAACTGAACATTTTACAAAAGCTGGGTTTTATGTAAGTCTCTTTAGATGTCTAGCGCCTGCGTGCAGCCGGTGTAATTACGGGTAATTAAACCGGCTGCACGCAGGCTATAGATGTCCAGCATTCTGTCTAAAAGTTTATATTCCGTAAAAACTTACAATCAGTTTCATAGAGTTCAAATCTCAATACTTGAGTGGCTGACCTCCGCTGTCTGTTTTTTTTTTTACAGTGCGACTACTTCAACTGAAGCCAACCAAACAAATAAATGAAGAAATAGAAAACGTACGCGCGCGTGCTGTTGCGCGCAGTGCTTCTTAACACTTCTCGAATGTTCTGACAATCCCCAAGTGCTTTATAACTGCATACAGCACCGAAAGCAAGTTTTTCTATTTCTTTTATAAAATACAAATTGATCAACATGCAAACGCGCGTGCTGTGTGCTCTCATAAAGCACGCTCCACTACCAATCAAATAGTTATTTTATAAAATATATCAGTACTTTTTAGATCAAACAAAAATCTTGTGGAGGGTTCTCACGGGCTAAAATGTTTATCATTCACTCTTGAAGCCTTGATGTTTTTCGTTCACATAATATAATAGCAAAAATCAAACATTTGTAGAGATTCTATTGTTCATATTCTCCATCGTGATTGGATAATTTATTTGTACGGCCTCAGTACGTTGACGTCGTTGCACTGTAGATTAAAAGGATAAAATGACGATATTTCCACTTCATCAGTTTTGTTCGTAGCCATGTTACAATATAGGCACCTTCACATTGAATGACACAAGTTTAGGTTTATCAGTGCAGTACTTAGAAACAAAGCGAACCTCGGACGGATGATCAAGTTCCCAGTTGTACATAATAAATTCGTCCAGTGTTACAATATAGGCACTTTGACAGTGAATGACACAAGTTTAGGTTTATCAGCACAGTACTTAGAAACAAAGCGAACCTCGGACGGATCAAGTTCCCAGTTGTACATAATAAATTCGTCCAGCAAACCATCAAATGGTTTATCGTCAGGGAAATGACCTCCAATGGTTGCTTTATTCCATGATGTGGACAGCTTCGGTTCTCCTGGGTTATGAAAGCTTGCTCTTAAAAGACCATTGACGTATATCCGGGCATTTCCAGTTCGTGCGCTGTAGGTTCCAGTCACGTGACTCCAGAGGCCTTCTGGGATCGTCACCTCATTGGTCAATACGTCGAATATGATGTCACCTTGTTTGTCTTTGCTCTGCCAGTGAACTTTACCATCGATAATTTCCATATTGAATAGATTTTTCGCACTTTTGTCATTCAGTGCCTGGAATATCGAATGTAGGCCTTTGGTCCTGTTCAAGTTTACCCAGGCAGAGATGGACACTGCAGATGTTGGTTTTTGACGGTATTTGGTGGAGTTGAGGTAGACAAGCGAATCGCTGTTTGATTGGAGGTCAAGGCATGCACCACACTTGTCGCAGTCCGCTTTAGGACGGACTTTAGCACCTGGAAACAAAACAAATGGCAACATTATCAAGCTCTCGGGGGAAAGTAGTGATTCTACAAAAACAACGACGTTAATTCTTCATCCTGTTCAGTTTTAGGTCACGAAAAATATGAAAAGAATTAGGCCACAAATAATGCTCCAACAATGAGAACGAGCACAGTAAAAACAGCAATGATTACTACATTGTCTTTTTGATAGTCCCCTTCACAGTTCCCTGTGCCATCTTGAAAGGTAGCCGGGCTTTTGAATCGAAGCGAAACGAACGTTCAGCTTGTAATGATAAAGACACATGCATAATTGTTCCTCAAGGTGTCAAGGTCTGTATCATTGCAAGCTCATCGTTCGTCTCACTTCGATGCACTTGCCCGGCTAACTTTCAAGATGGTGCAGGAAACTGTGAAATGGACTATTTGTACCTGTGATTCAAAACTGAATTCTTGGGGTTTTATAGCCTATCAATTTGGTATTATCTTATAAGATCTATGGTCTTTGTTTAAATGATTATTAATAATATGATTATATAGTAATGATTTGTTCAATGACATACCTCCTTTAAGAGTACCGCTGTTCTGTAGTCCTGATTGATCACTCAGTACCTCTGTAGTCCCATTCCAATGCTGGAATCCAAAATGTAGAATCATTCGATTAAACTGACATTTCTTATACAAAGCTGACACTTCATCGGTCGAGAGGACTCGGTCGAACATGTACACGTCATCGAGGAATGTCACGTGAGTATCGCCAAATTTTCGACCAATCCCAGTGGATGTAAAATCTTGAGGCAAACCGCTGTTCTTTTTGCCTGCTTTCTCAACTTTGAGTTTTCCATTTACGTAGATTCGTGCGATCCCCGTCTTCGTGTCAAACGTGCCCGCGAGATGTGTCCAGCGGTTCTTACTCACTGAAGCAGACTTCGTACTTGCAAAAAAGTTCTTATTTGGTGAACCGCTTTCGTCAAACCACCGAATGAAACCAGAGTTTTTGGATTTGACCCACATTGCTATGGAAACCGCGTTGGTTGGTTTTCTTTTAAAGTTTGCTCCCTTGTAGGATATTTCTCCTTTCTTAAGAATTGCACCGAGGCCGCAGGTCCCTGGGAAATACATTGTATGACCGTTATATACGAATAAATGAATGAATGAAAAAATGGATGAAGGAATGAAAAAAATGGATGAAGGAATGAAAAAATGGATAAATGAATGAACAAATGGATGAATGAATAAATAAAAAAATGGATGAATGAATGAAAAATGGTTGAATGAATGGGTCAAGCACTAATTTGTTAGTTTAATTGTTGTTGCAATATGTTTTATAATAGTGATAATTGCGAGTTATTAAAAGAATCTATTTCCCATATTGTCTTGCGGTAAGGATTCCTTTGTATTCATTTTATCCAATATAATCACTTTTACTGGAGAAAACTACAGTGTTTGATAAGGGACAGTTTTTAATTTGTTATGAGTATAGGTCTTTACCCAGCGTTTTGACTGTAACAGTTGCTCCATCCATCATGCTTGCGTCATTACCATTACCACTCGTGTCCTTTACAATATCTTTCTTCTGTGAAGTTTCATCGAAGTCTAAATGCATGATGGCATCTTGATCTACAAAATAATAATACTCTCATGTTTGATTTGCAATTATTATATTATATTGGAAAAGATGTGGCAGCCATGTGGGGCTTGATTGGCTGCCCCTTGATCATCAACTTACAGAAATTAGGCTGTTCTTGTATTGGTTGTTATAATTTGTGGGGAGAGAAACGGTTCAGGGAGGAGGGAGAAACGCGGTTAAAAGCTGAAAATAGACTGGAAAATGGGAGAAAAAACTGGGAAAAAATCACAGGAGAAGGGAAAAATGTCTGAATAAATTAAGGAGATGGTAAGAAAATTAACGTTATGAATAATAAGTGAAGGGATAATTGAATGTGTGTTCCTCTTCCCTCATTCAAACTCACCAAGTTGTGTGACTGTTTCGCTTCTTTTCATCTGCTTTTCTTCTGAATCTAAAAGAAATCAGTCAGCATCGCTGCATTCATTATTGCTTGGCGTTTTTTTATGATCACTCAATTTCTTGTGACACATTTTTAACTCAGTCGGTTTTATCTTTGCGAAATTGTTTCGTCACGCAACATCTGTCCATTTTGTTAACTTCCATGGTTAGGTTATAGATGGAAAATTATTATAAAAACATTATTTATTCAATAAAAGTATTATTAAACACGTGCATGGTGTATCTAACTACGTACTATGTATTCATTTGTGTTAGCACTACTGCTAATAGGCAATTTAAGTTTCGCAGGAAAATTTAATGAATTTGTATTTGTTTACCACTACTACTTTTCATACCTTCTTCCTCCTCTTTCTCCAGCTGCGCGGGAGGAGATGGCGGCGGTGGTGGTGGTGGTGCTTGTTTTACTTCTTCTTGAGGTTTTATGTCTTTGGTAGTACTCTCTGATAGCTCCTCTAAAGCAGAAGAAATGAAAACATTTACAGCAGTAAGATTAAGGTAACAAATGTGCATTACATCATTTCCCAAATGGTCTAGTGGTTAGGATTCCTGACTCTCAACCAGGCGGACTGGGTTCCACTCCCGGTGTGGGATTAGCTTTGCTTTTTCCAACGTTCTTTTTTCTATTTGCATACATTTTTGTCTCTAAACGAGATCTTTTTGTTGATCCACTCACAATATGTCGAAAAACCTCTATTTTTCTTGTAAATGTTTTTTGATGACATCGTTTTCCTTACCCTCGTCATGTAGTGTTTCCATTTCTCTAGGGTCGGCCTCAGTCTCTTCTCTGACAGAACTGTCCTCTGGACTGATGCCGATTCCAGGTGCATGATGGTCCTCATATCCCGCCAGCCTTTGCTGTGAAGAGTCATCTGCTTGATCGTACTCGCTGTATTCTATGTTTATAAAGGCAAACGTTATTGTTCAGACGCAGGTAGCAGGTATGATAGTACAATGCTGAATAGTTTCAGATACAAAACAATCAACCACACAAACGTTGCAACCGACCTAACGATCAATCAATCAATCAATCAATCAATCAATCAATCAATCAATCAATCAATCAGCCAGCTTAATATCCATCTAACCAACCAACAAATCAACAAACAAGCAAAAAGAACAAGCATACATACTAACAAACAAACATGAACACACGCTCACACACACACACACAAACAAACAAATAACCAACCAACCAAACAAACAGCCAGCCCATTATCCAGCCAACCATCCAACAAATCAACAAACAAACAAACAAACAAGCAAACACACAGACCAACAACCAACAACCAACCCAACCCAACAATCAACCATTCAAAAACTAAACTGACAAACTAATCAACTAAACTGACAAATTAATCAACCAAACTATTTCTCTCATGCGCTTCATCAGTATTGTTACCTCGATGTGAAGGCCGTCTTCGATGGTGGTGTCTATAGTGATGGCGTCTATGCGCATGCTCACCAATATTATCATAGCCGTTCTCGACCCATTCTCTTGGTCGTTGTCCTTGTAGATAGCTATCATCATTTATGTAATCGCTCATCTCATTACCTGTTTGGTTACAATAGTTTTCAAACAATGAATTCAAGTCACAGCCTATTGGACAAAAACAAACCTTGAACTGAAAGCCTCAATTTGAATCCATTGTTCAAAACCATTTGTATGTAATTGTAATAACATCTATTTTTTTCTATTTCATAAACTGTTAACAAAATCCATTCAAGTTAATCACTTTAACACATGATATCTTGAGATTATTATACTTCTTAAGTCATACATGAATTTCTAATAGCTTTGCTTATAAATTTTATAACTATTATTTTGTAAAGGCCATAGTTTTGTCAACCTAGAATACAAGAAAATATTGAAATGGCTCACTTCTAACAAGAATATCAAGTTACTCATACTTACTAATATCTTTGAGATCGTCAAAGATGCCTGGTGATTTACCATAAGTATCTTCAAAACTACGATACGGTTCGTAAGGACGATAATGCCTTCTGCTGGATCGATGATGATGGCGTCGATATGGGTACTCATCCTGCGCTGCATACTGGGATACTCCTGGTATTGACTGTCTGGACTGACCAGATACAGACTCTGGTACTTCCTGGACTGGCACGTATGCCTGGAGCTGTGGAGGATTTTGATATGGTAGGCTTTGGAGAACAGGTAGTGAGGAAAGTTGGTTGGCAGGTTGCTGGATTTGAGTCAATTGCTGCTGGATGGGCAGCGGTGACTGAAAGAGTGGAGCTTGTTGGAAAGATTGTTGCTGTGCTATGGCAGCCATGTTGAGATAAATGTGAAAATGTTATCAATGTCATCATTGATTGGTGATCAGTCATGAAAATGCAGTAGTGCAATGGAGAAGAAAAGGAGATGATGATGCATGATGGTGGTGAAGATGACGGTGATGATGATGATGGCAATGATTATGGTGATGATGATCATGCCAATAATTATGGTGATATTGATGTCGTTGGTGATGATAGAAGTGTTAATTTATTATATATATTAATAATGACGATCTTGACTGATAATGGCGATGATTGTGAAGATGATTATATAAGCCATGGTAGATGACGTTAACTATGATTATAATCTACAGGTATACCAACAAGAACAAACAAACTCCAACTGATTACGTCAAAACTAATGATGCACCATACCTCCCTGACCAAGAAATGGTGAGAAAACATTCTGTCTTCCCAGTAGGCCGTCATCAGACGGGAGTGGCTGTCCGGTTTGACCGGTTAGCAGCTGTCCCAAAACCTGTTGTTGATTAGGTAAAGCAGGTTGTAGAGGGAAACCTGGTACTAGTTGTTGTTGTAACGGATCCGTTGTTGCCTGGTTACCAAACGGTAACAATAGCTGACGTCGATCTCTTATTGTAGTAGTAGCTTTTTCTGCGCGAGTCTGTAAGACTTTTGTCCAGCGGTGTGCATGGCGTTTTGAAGCATGGTTCATTCTGAATATCGCTTGTTTTTCTGTTGTGAGGATAATATTGTATTTTACAGCGCCTTTCATAAATACGCGACAACCGACGTTGAAACACCAACCTAAATAAGGCTGTTTGCGCTGCCTTCAATCAAAAATACGCACACACATGCAGTCGGTAGTTTTTATATTCTGATTGATGGCAGCTAAAACCACCTTTAACACATTTTCTGATCATCGATGGCCGCGTAATTTTGAAAGGCGCTGTAATGACCAAACACTATTTTTGCATTGTGAAATAAGCAAAGATTTTAGAATACTTGGTCATGAGAAAGCTCGCAATTGCCAAAAGGTAACTGTTAATTGTTGACTTATTACGTAAGTCACCACCACACCCTCTCATCCAGCACGCGAACGGGCTCGCACAACACGTTCCATACATCTGGTTGATAGTTGAGTAGTCATTACTACACTATTGCATAATAGCACAATGGATGACCTATGCACGTGACTGAAATACAAAGTTGTTATTGGTCCCTAAGATAATAAATTATTAATGAGTTTGAGATCTAGAAATGCATGTGTTGTTTCATTACAGAGAAAGATTTGAAAAAGATTTGGGTTTAATTTGAAGAAATGTTACTTAAGACGTTTATAGTAAGTAGATTCGTTAATTCACACACCTTCTTAAAATATTTTCATTATTTGATATGCATATGTTGTTTCATTACAGAGAAAGACTTGAGACAGATTTGGGCTTAATTAATTTGAAGAAATGTTACTTGAAGGCGTTAGTAGAATTAGAAGCATCATTTCAAGTAAGAGTTGAGATTAGTTTGATCAGTTTATTTCAGTTTTACTACTTCATTCAGTTTTACATTTATTATTCATTAGCATTATAGATTTATAGCGTGGTTAGCAATTCATTAATATAAAAAATATTATATATATTATATATATATTAGTACACTGTAAAAAACGTATGGTTATTTCAGACTCACAAATTACTCAATTTGAGCCTGATATATTGTTTAAACCAGTACGTTTTTACAGTGTAGATGTTATAGAGTAGTGCAACCTCGTTCCCCAGGACATTTTCCTTTGCTCGACCAATCAAAACGCAAAGGGAGAAGCACTGGGAACGAGTTTTTGAGGGTAGCCGGATGCAGCCGGAGGCTTTCACTTTTATTAATAGCATAATTAGTTATTAGAGTTTTGTTATTTACATTAGTCTTGATATAAATATATGGAAACTAGCGAGTAAACAAGTATAGGCTGTGTCAGTGTTTGATATAAACGATAAGTAATATAATGAAATTTGTAACACCGTAAAAAATGTTGACTTAACTTTACTGACGTTTCGAGCTTTAGCCCTTCGTCGGAGTACTTCTCCGCCGTACGATGGGCTAAAGCTCGAAACGTCAGTAAATTTAAGTCAAGATTTTTACGGTGTTACAAATTTCATTGTATTACCTATAGTATATATATAGTTCATTTAGACTTATGCATGCATGGTTTATCGTTTGCTGTTAGTGTATATATTGTTATAGCTTTTATATATGATTGAAACAGTTCATTAGGACTAATGTGGACTAATGCCATATAAATGTCAGTGTTTATATTGTTAATTAGCTGTTATAAATAGTTGATAGCTTTTCTTTTATTGTATTTGTTTGTTTTATGTGTGCTGCACGAACCCTTCCTACTCTACAATTATGTCCCGTTTAGGTTTTAATACTTGTATGTTTTTGTACACCTCCTTCATCTTTACATACCTCCCTACGTTTTCTCTTCCCATTTACATGTCAAGTCTGTTTTGTATTATATATTGTGTGTTAGAGTTAATACCCTTTGTAATTTTTGCAGGGTATTAAAATACCTCCTTAACCTTAACATAATTCCCTCTGTTTTCTCTTCCCATTTATATGTTAAGTCTGTTTTGTATTGTATTGTGTGTTTGAGTTAACACCCTTTGCAGTGTTTACAGGGTATTAATACACCTCCTTCATGTTTACATAATTCCCTCCGTTCTCTTTTCCCATTCTCTTTAACTGCATGTAAAGTCTGTTTTATACGATATTGTGTGTTAGAGTTAATACCCTTTGCAGGGTCGTTTTGAGGCCGGTATATACGTTGTTTGCTCTGGCTGGAAACCAGTTTGCGAAGTAGGTGGTTCTTTACCTTTCCCGTTAACACACCCACCACCCTGTTTAATTTGACTAGTTGGTCTAGTACCGATTAGCTTTTGCAATGGACCGTTGTCTGGTTTCTTTGTGCTTGGCATTTCAGGTATAAAGCTAGTTTGCGTTGGTACGACCCTTTGGTTGTTTTTCTCACGTGGTTTTTGTTCTGAGGGCGGATTTGTAACAGCTCCGCACTTGACTTTTTTAAGTTGATTTTTTAATTTTTTTTGTGCTGTTGCTTTGTTTTGGTTTTTAAGCGCTAAATTTTCTGGTTTCGTTGTTTTGTTTTTTTCATTTTTCATGTTTTTAGGTTTCGTTACTTTCGGTTTCGTTATTTTTGGTTTCGCTATTTTTGGTTTCGCTAATGTTGGTTTCGTTGTAGGCCGTTTTGTTGTTGGTTTAGTTTTCGTTGTTTTGAGAGTAAAATGGAAAGGAGTTGGCAGTGCTAATTTTGGCGGATACAATTTCGCTCCATTCTTTTTTAAAATGCCTTTTTTCTTTTTGAAATACAGATTAGGAAATAGAAAAAATGACTTAATCAAAACCTTTTCATTCTTATTTCGGAAGTACGACTTTTTGCTGCCTTTTTTAGCATGTTTATCAGTGTGCGACAAAAAACTTGTATTACACTTTCGTAAAGGTTTCTCGTTACCTCTTTTTGCACTTAAAAATGTCTTGTCCTTTTTGTGTCCATTAGAATCATCTTTGTTGTTATGTTTTTCAATCGTACTCAATGGCTTTACTCGATTATTTTTGGTATGGTATTGCTGCTTCTGTTTCAAAAGGAGTTTAGGTGGTGCTTGTTTAGTAGAATTAATTGTAGTTTGTACGGTTTGTTGTACTGGAGTTTCTCTAGACTGCTTGTTTGGTGGCGTTGGTTTTCTATTGATGGTGCTACTTATCAACTGGTTTTCTATGATCAGGATTTCCTGGACCGCTTGTCTGGCCTGACTGGAATCTTTCTGTAATTTGTGTTTTATTCCTTAGTAAATAGAGATAGCAATTCATTAGGAGTTTATTTCAATAAAGTTTTGCAGATATAGAAACCTTGTTGTAACCAACTGAGACCAACAGCAAACCAACACCAACCAACCGACACTGACAACCAGACGACAATAACAAAGATACAACAACTAGGCGACAACAACAAATCAACACCAACCAAACGACAACAACCAACCGACAACCAACCGACACCAACCAACATCAACGAATAACGAATGACATTGACGGATAGCAACCAAACGACAACCAAACGGAATCTATCACACGACAAAAACCAACCAACAACATAACTGCCAACAAAAACTAAATATGAATAATTTTAATATTTTGTCAGTAAGTAATAAAGGAAAAACAGCAAAACGATTAATTAAGGAAAGACAATCAAATACTTGAGAATCATTGCTTCCATTACAAGCTCACCGTGTCGTTTTGACGCTGGGTACGCCCTATTCTTTTCTTTGATAGCGTTAGAAGGTAATATAACAGGAGCTGGTTGGATCTGTGGCGCTGGTTGTATAGCCCCTGCCGGTTCTACATCCCCTACATCATCAACGGCATCAGATGGAAGGACTATAGGTGCTGCGTCTGTGTATGGCGCAGGAAGGATCCTTGGCGCTGGTTCTAAGTATGTTTCATGGTCTCTAAAGTCTGTAGCCAACTGACGACGGATTCCTGTAAACGAACCATAAAGGTATTTTTTAACTGATTTAGTGTATAACCTTCTAAGAATGCGCGATTTGATTGGTTCTCTTGCAACTTGTCAAAAGTAAAGGGTAATATTACACCTATTTCAAAAATTGTTGTTGCATCCGAAGCTACATGTACAGTCCACACTCTGAAGCCTGCAAAGCATGCCGGTAATATGAATATATATTTTCTGATTTATATTTTCACTTTTTTAAAAGAAATATTTGTTTTATAATCTACCACTGCAACAACTTGTTATTGTCATATAACACAAAAACGTACAATCAAAATATCCTATGAATAAATCGATAACACCAGATGAAATACCGACATTCTTTGCAAACTTCACAGTGTAGACTGCAGCTTTAATTGCGACAAGGATTATTGAAATAGGTGTATAAAGCGTATGCCTATAGGACAAACTTTAACAGGTTCACACGAACACTATCAAATGTAAATTTGGTGTGTGATAATGACTAGTGTTTATTATTATGATTAAAAGAAGAAGACGCAAATGCCTGGTATGACGTCACAGTCATTAACAAATTGGAAGTATAAACCCTTATAACTTAAAGACGCATCACTTAAATCAAGAAATATTTCACTATTCAACTATTCACTTCATGTAGAATCGATACAGAAAGAATTGTATTATAGGGTGAGATGCACTTTAACATTCTAAGTCTTGCTTTCTGGTTATTCTTTTACTGACACATGATTACATATCGATTCCCATATGGTCTAGCGGTTAGGATTCCTGGCTTTCACCCAGGCGGCCCGGGTTCAACTCCCGGTATGGGAAGGTTATTTTTTTTTCAGTAATACATATATTTTTTTCCTTTTAAATTTTTGCTACATAAAAATTAAATATCTGAATTGTTCCTTTTACAAATATTCACTGTCTAGCTATACTTTGTCGTTTTTTATTTATATCATTTACTGGTTAGCCTCATGTGATAACTCCATTGTGTTCCAACGTGAACACGAGGCTAGCCAGTCAATATATTGACAGCTAGTTCATAACACTAGTGATGTTGATTATTAGGATGTTATTAGATTATCGGATATTGTAGAGGGAGCGTATTAAGGGTTAAAGGTTATGAGGTATCGCGTTTTTTGGGTGCAGTTTTGCGTTTTTTTTTTTTTTCAATCAAAGGTGCAGTTTTGCTAAACTGAGCGTTTTGCAGTATCTTTGTCACTTTAGGAGTCGGTGAACGATGAAAAACATTTTTCTACGGTGAAAAATTATCATTCAGATCATTTTACTTCCGGTCGTTTTGTTTTGGTCAAGTTTTATTTATTTATCTATATCTATTTGCGATTTTTTAGCAAATCTTTGTGCGGTATTTGTCTATTTTTTGTGCTCAGGTATATTAAGGCCTGGGTCTTGACATGCCAGCCTTAAAATAGGAGGGGGTGGTCTATTTTTGCTTAGTTGTAAGATATGGTGTTGAAAATTTAACATATGAAACGGACACATAATAGTGATATTTTAAGTTTACAGTTGCCGTGGAGATAAGTAATATGACCTTTGAACCCTGATTTTAATGAATTTTGGAAAAGTTTCTGGAAGAGTAGTAGAACTTATTTATTTGGCAGACGTTTTTATGGAAATTATTTAGTCTTAGTACATTCTTCCTGGGTCCAACTTGAAAACATGTCAAAATAAACCCCAACCCTAGTTAAGGTATTGGTGTAATATGATACCCTTTAATAATATCTTATCTATAGATAATTTCCAAGCATTCTAGTTGGAACCAAATGAGGATCACTATGCTTAATCTATTTACAGAAGAATATGTCCTTAATAAAAACTTTCTACTACTCTCCCGCAAACCTTTTTAGAAATTTCTTCAAATGAGGGTTCAAAGGTCACATTACCTGTATCCATGACAACCAGAATAATAAATTGTTTATTTTGTGTTTATGTTTGGTATGTCAATGTTTTATTTCGATACCTTAAAAAATAGATGAGATAGACCACCCCCTCATACTTTATTGACGCCATCTTGAATACCCAGGCCTTAATATGCCTGAGTGTGCGTTTTTGCTGTTTCCAATAACCCCTTGCGCCCCATCATTATTATACATACCGGTAGATCCAGCATCACAGCAGATGAAGGCCAAGCCAAGTAGAATAGCAATAGTCAATCCTCTTTTACTCATTTTATTAGGTGCCTTTTCACTGTTATGAAATAAAAGACTACTATAAGTTAATGCAATTGCTTGAAGTTCAATAAAACTATTAAAGGTTTCAGGACATCAGGACGTGTTTATCGTATTAACCTATTCCAAGCACCATCCAAAAAAGGGCCGAGTTCTTTGCAAAAATCTAACCGTTTCTGCAACTGAGGCGTTTAACAATGATCAGTTAACAAAAGCCTGTCATATGATAGGCCGTTATAGTATCGTATAATATCGTGATTAAATAGGTTTGTTTTCATTATGTGTAAAACGCTAAGTGAAAGCGATATTGAATGGATACAGTAGTTAAAACAGATAAGACTTACTGGACTATCTTTCAATTGATTCTGACTATAATTGTTGTTTTTTTCAATGAAATTTCTGATAATTGTAGTGCACACCAATTGCGAGAAATCTCGCCCAAATAATAGTTTATTTCAATGTAATATAAGTTAAGAAACGTTAAGATACAAAGTTCTTAATAAATCGTAGAATATTTTAAACGAACAGGGAAATGATACTAGTACGGTTGACTAGCTTAGAGCTTAACCGTGATCTTTTCATCTTTCTCAAATCAAAGATCACTTCTAATACAAACGATTTACATCTGTTAAATTAGCTTGATAACACCAAAATGTTTATGACAATCAAAAGGTTATTGTATATTATCTATTCAAAGTAAAGAAGTTTTTTAGTATTTTGTGTGGAAGTGAAAATTTCTTCACTTAAAAGTAGGTGAATTCCACTCCTTTCTTGTAGCAATTAGTCACGATAACTATTCATTAATTCATAAAGATAATATTAACTTTCTAATACTTACTTTAATGGAGTTTATTATCTACCCATATTGTGACAATCCTGCTATTTTTATCATCACCATAACTTTGAATTTATCTTCCGCTGTTGTGACATCACTGGATGGTGAAGATTGCGATCTCGGGACTGTGTTAACCGGTTGAGCAAGTTTTGTTTCTCGCTAACACTAGTACCTGCTGGAGCAACAGGTGTCCTTCTAGGTTTGTTTGGTAAACTCGTCAAGCGGCTTGCAATGTATCTTTCTAGGTTAGCTATGTGCAATTTCTAAGATTTAGGACGAATTAATTTTGGAGTATTGTTATGAACTTCGCAGTTCTCACGAGCTGAAGGGATGATAATGGTGTTTGAAAGACTGCCTGTTTCGGTTTCATTGTTTTACGGTAAGTGTTTTTCATGTACAATCAAAGTGTCAGCTTGTTTAACGGTTCACATGCACTAGCTAGATGTTGATATCTATCGATGTTGACAACATCGTTGCTAGGAAACCCACGTCAAAGTACAATGATATGATGAAGATGCAGACAACGATCATGATAATGATGATGATGATAATAATTATTGTGGTAGTAATGATGATGACGATTTTGGTGATAATGATGTTGATGACGATGATGTTGTTGGTGATGATGATGATAATGATTGTAATGACGATAATTGTTATAATTAATAGTTATTATTGTTTGATTATGAATTGTTTAGTTATTATTATTATAATTGTTTTTAAATCACATTATTCAGAGCTAAAAAAAATTCCCTACTACAGCCAAACCTACAGAAGCGTTCCTATCGAGGTTGGAAGGCTCGATTTATTATTCCAAACTTGACTTTAAATTTGTTTTGAAATTTGCATAAATGAATCGAAACTTGTAAGTTTCAAAAACCGCCTCAAATCAAAACATTACTTTCAATGTTTTTTTGGACAACGGAAACTTTCTAAACCTAGCCTGCTTACAGAAATATTGTTATAAATACTTACTAAAGTATTCTATTCCAATAGCATTATCAGTTATTGACCACAGATCGTGATTTCGGGACCATTATCGGTTGACGTTTGAAGTCTGCAATTTGCAAATTTAAAATCAAGTTTGGAAGAATAAATCGAGCCTTCCAACCTCTATAGGAACGCTTCTGTAGGTTTGGCTGTACGACTGATACAAAATTCGATCTTTGGGTTCCCTGTGTTGAAGTTAGTTACCAGTCCACTCCACGTGAAACTTGGTCAACAAAGATGGCGAACAACATGCGCTGTCAATGAATGAAAAATATTTTTAGAAAACAGCTCCAATACTCCAAACAAAATCGAGTATAAATTTTAAAATACCCTTCAAAAGAAACCAGGAATGTTGTTGGCCTGAGAAAAATTATTCAGAGGAAACAATGACTATGCAGAATCGCTATCTTTAATTTTCGTAAAACCTTGTCCCGGCATTTGTAAAAGTTGATATACCATGGATTCAAAACAAATGCAGCTTCTTGACAATGTTTACAAGAAATGGGAGAATAAAAGTTCAGGCGGTTCAGGTTCAAATGGAGCTGTAAGTGGAGGAAGAGAAGCATGGGTCAAGAGGTTTGGAGGTGAACTCAATCCTCCCAATCGTCGTCCTCCTGCAAGAGCCAAAAGAAGACAGAAAACAAGGCAAAAGGTGCAGCAACTAAAGGAGTATAAATCGTGATGGCTTTAGATTAATTTTTGATTCATGTTGTAGCAAATTTGGTAGAAAATATGTCAATTATAATTGTTGGTATACGATGATAATTAATGGTGATGATGAAGATGGTGATGATATTGATGATGAAGATGGTGATGATATTGATGATGATGATGATGGTGGTGATGGAGCACATGATGATATTGATGATGATGTTGATGGCGATAGTATTGATGATGATGGAAACAATAAATAATTATGGTGATAAATTTGTGATGGTGATGGTGGTGATGATATCGATGGTGATAGTATTGATGATGATGGAGACGATAATGGTGATTGGGATTGCAATGATGTTCATAATAATAATGGTGGTGGTTGTGGTGGTGATAATAATTACACAAAAACATACATGTAGAAAGAAACCACCAGCCTTTAATCTTTAAGCTACGTGTATAACAGAAATGTGGTACTTGACAAAACATTGTGTTGCCTTCTAGGATGACTATGAGTCCTTAAATCCTGTTGTAGCGAGGACGTTTCATGTCCCTAATGCCGTTATACCTGGAATATTCACCAAGGAAAGACCATTCATGGGTAAAGGTTGTGGTACATGTTGTCCAGATACTGAACAGGTACTACCTTACACTTCCTGGTAACTAATTAATTTAAGATTCAGGACCACTTTGGCATGGGTGGTTGATTGTTTTTAAGAATTTCTCATGAATACCTCTCAACATTGTGGTCCAGTTTAGATTCCAAGCATGTGAGTTTGTTTGATGTGTTATTCTCTCCAGTCCCAGGTTGAGCATGTTGTTGAGATCTTGTAAGATCTGTTAAGATCATTTCAGGAAACTTGAAAGTTCATGCAAGTTCTCGCAGATTGAAGGATACTTCCCAAGATCTTGTAAGATTATGCCTTAATCTTGACAGAATCTTGCATGATATTACATGGATCTTGGTAAGATGTTCAACCTGGAGTGTTATGAGAGTTTAATTATTATCCAGTTTTTCTACAACATAACCTTGAATCCACATGTGATTTGTTGAGTCTTGAGTGAGTGTTCTCTTTTAAGATCTATCAAACATGTATAATGTAGGGATGATGTGTTGTTGATATAAAGTAAAGTGATAATCTACTGTATGTTGTTGATGTGTTTTATTTTTTAGTTGTTTTATACAGAGCAAATACCAAATAGAGGAATGCACAATATCCTGAATATTGCTGTTTACACAAAGTAAGAAACTTTGTAATTTATACAATATGACCAGCTTATAAGTAATATATACAATATGAGCGGCCAATCTGTATCCATTGTATATCGGATACAGATCGGACGTGAATATTGTATGGAACTTATGAAAGTCCAACGTTAGTTCTTTCATATTTTACTAAAATTGTCAAGATAAATGTTAATCTGGCCGAGAAAATTCAAGTTGATACTTATGCAAATCAGGACGAAATCTGTATGAGATTTACAACCTCCGTCACGGACGTGAATTCTTTTGTCAATTGTTCATGAATTTTTCATGAATTTTATAAGTACTATATACAATTTCAGTACTATATACAGTTTCTACCAATGACCTCAATCGTGAGACAATTGATTAAGTATCCTTTTAATTACTATATACAATATTTGCATCCGATCTGTATGCTACAAGAAAATCTTATCGAGAAAATTCTAGTTAAAACTTATGCAAATGAGGATTATTTTGTATCTAAAATACAAACTTCGTCACAGACATGATTTCTTTTGTAAAATTGTCATGTAGTTTTTAAACAATTCAAAGTGCAATGAATTATTATTAATTCATGTATATTTATCTGACTATCTCTTTATTGTTTCATTCATTCATTCATTCATTTATCTATTTAATTTCTATTTATTTATCTATTTTTCATTTTCAGTAAGAACCTTTTCAGAAGGACATTCTGTCATATTGATTTCATTTTGACCCGTGATGTCAGCCATAAATGTCCTGATCTAAAAATGTCTGTACTGAGCTCTGATAGGTGAGTTTGTGGCAAACTTTCATTTAGCAATAGACCTTCCTCACATTGCTTGATTGTTGCTCAATTTTCACTATAGATTCTTGTTGCATTACCTAGGCTGTAAGGCCTTTCAATGTTTTGTATATGATAAGCTTGTTTTGTTACTTTCTAGAGTGAAGAACTGCATTCTTAATACAGTTTACCAAGAAGGTACCAATGTCATGGATTCTCAGAAAGGTATTTTAAACATGAATGTATTTCTTCGTTAGATTTGTTTGTCTTTCAATGAGTAAGTGAGCTTTCATTTATTTGTTTATAGGGAGGTCGGCAAAATCACCTGCTGTCTTTTCCAAATATTACCAATAATAATGATAATCATTTATAAAGCGCAAATGCAAATCTGTTCTAAGTGCTATACATTGTTTGTTACAAACAACAACAACAGTAACAAAAAGACGTAATTACAAAAATATCATAACCCCCTATATTTCATTCATTAAGTTTTTACTAAACCCAGCCTTTAAAACGGCATATAATTAGAAACACCCCCCCCCCCTATAAAGCTTCCGAAAAAATGTTACCCTCCTCAATATTGCCACCCTCCCCCTAATAAATGAAAGCCCATTCAGTTAAGTTTATTGTTATATGAAATATTTTTGTTATATGTTATTCCACATGTAATGTAATATAATTGCAGAACCTGACTTGGTAAAACTTGAGAAATCAAGACAAAAACAATTATCAAGGTTGAACAGACAATCAAAAGGCATCATGTCTAGAATGGCTGCAGGAATTTATAGAAATTTAATCAGGTACTGCTCTTATTAAATTGATTTATTTATGCATTCATCCATTTATTCAGTCATCCATTTATTTATTCATTCATTTATTCATTTTTTCTTTCATTCATTCATATTATTTATGCATCCATCCATGCATGCATGAATTCAATTATTCAATCATTCATTTATCCATTCATTCACCAATTCATTCATCCATTCATTCATCCATTCATTCATTCATTCATCCATCCATTCATCCATTCATTCATTCATTCATTCATTTACCCATTCATTCATATATTCATTTATCCATGCATTTATCCATCCATCCAAGCATTCATTTATTCATCCATCAATATATTCATTCATCAACTTGCCTATCAGTCCATTCATTTATTCATTTGCTTGTCCATTGTGTTTTTCAGGTTCACAGGTTGGTTCTTATTCAAGTTGTTTGGTAGATTATTAAACAGTATACAAATACACAAAGGACAAATACACATGGTGCAACAAGCAGCTGAGGTAACATGATCACATCACAAACTCATCATTTTGCTTAGGGACCCAGACCACTAGGTAACTGATGGGGGTGAGGGTTTTGGGATTCCCCTAAAATATATCAAGAAAACCCTGAAAAAAATATTGTGCAAAGTTGAAAACAAAATCCTGCGTATCCTCCAGAGCAAAAATAGTTATATATCCTGCCCATGAACCTCCCCATCAAATATCTAAGGCCTACACACAATGTAAAATACTGAGTGACCCAATGTTACATCAAGCAGAATATAGAGCTGCCTGTGGCTAGAACACAGTCTACTCTAAGATCTCATAGATTAAAACAACAACAACAACAAAAATACAATATTTTTGTGTGAAAAATCACAATCATTGAGTTTCTCAAGAATATTGTACAGCAGACATTAAAACATTCATTTGATATTCATGTAACTGATGATGAGAGGTTAATTACACGTTCCAAGAAAAATAAAATGAAATTACTGTATAATAATTATAATAAATATGTACAATAATTGTAGACCATTGCAATCTCAGTTTATCAAAGAACTAGTATGTCCATGTAATCTTGTATGTACTGTGTTTATTCCAGGAAAACAAGCCTATAGTATTCCTACCTCTCCATAAAAGCCATCTTGATTACATCCTTGTAACATATGTCCTGTTAACTTGTGATGTGAAATCCCCTCATGTAGCAGCTGGAGGTATGCATATCATTTTTATCATCATAATCTTTTTTGAGGTTATTGAAGAGATAAAGAAGAATCTGACCCTAAATGGCAGTCTGGCTGTCTTAGCTTATATAGTTTTGAACCCACATTGGCAGTTGAGTGTATACCTCATTGCAAAAATGTTGTCACACAGAAGAAGAATATTAGTAATTTAGTAAAAAATGGAATAACTTACAAAAGAAAGAGTTCAGCTTGAGTGATCTTCTTTTTGCTCTTAAATAATTCCTTTCCCACTAAATGACAAAAGTCAGGACAAAGTTCTTGTAATTAAATATATATGTACGTACTGCATGCAATGTACTTTAACATGATAATATTGATGATGTTTTTGATCTACATTATTTTCATTATCTTTCAGATAACTTAAGTCACATGCTACTGTTCAGGTTGGTATTGCTTTGTGTTTGACTTTGTTTTGTTTATTCATTTGTTTTTTGCTCAAGAATTATCTGACTTTTTTTTTTCTTTGTTGGTTGTTTGTTTGATTAATTGATTGTGTCTTTTTAAAATTTGTTTGTTTATTTATTTTTTGTTCTTGTTGTGCTTGTTTGCCCTTTTTGAATATTTGATTGTTTGCTCATTTGTTTGTTATTATATTTTACAATTATAGATTAGTGCATAATCTAATATTGTGTATGTTTTCTATTTAGTTGGCTAATGCGTCATCTTGGAGGATTCTTTATCAAAAGGAAGTTAGACCATACAAGTGGCAAAGATGATCTGTATAAATCTGTATTGCAAGAGGTAAGCAGGTACTTGCAAAGCAATAGACTTTTTCATGACTCTTGTCAACCACCATCAGATAGAGTGTAATATATTCTTTAGAATTTGACTACAGTTTGCAGTATTTAAGGAATGTACACATTATCAAACAATTGAAATACTTAAAGATTTCACAGGCTGTAGTCAAATTCTAAAGAATATATTACATGCTATCGAGGCTGAGGTTGATCATCAAGAACCATGAAATAGTCTTTTAGAATCAGCAATACAGTAAGTTGTAAAAAATGCTAATCCTTTGCTACAGTAAAGCATCACAACACAATGCTGTTAAATGCATTCCTTTATTTAATCATTCTATTACATTCCTTGGATATGTTAACATATTTATGTTTGTATTGTTTGTAGTATGTACAACAGCTACTGGAGAATGACCAATACCTTGAGATATTCATTGGTGAGTAATAACAGTTAAACTTCACTAAGTAGAAATTAAGCTGTGTATTGGTTAGTCCCAGTTAGACAGCACTGCTATTGTTTAGTTAGGTTTAGGGCAATTGTTTAGAAAGACTATTGTTTGAAAAGACTCTATTGTTTGAAAAGACTCTATTGTTTGAAAAGACTCTATTGTTTGAAAAGACTCTATTGTTTGAAAAGACTCTATTGTTTGAAAAGACTCTATTGTTTGAAAAGACCCTATTGTTTGGAAAGACTCTTATATTGTTTGGAAAGACTATTGTTTGGAAAGACTCTATTGTTTTTAAAACCAATTGTAAATGGTGTTCCGATTTGGTGAAGGATCACACAGTTATAAACATATATTTAAGGGATAATTAATAGATACAATTATATCAATATGCCACATTGTAATTCCTTGTTTTTCAGAGGGTAGCAGGTCACGTACTGGAAAGGCCATGGTGCCAAAGTCAGGTCTGCTCTCAGTGGTTGTCAATGCTGTTCTAGAAGGTATACATGTTATCTAGTTCAACCAAGTCATTTGTTAATTTGTACACTGTGTTTCACCAGATACCTCTCCTTGTATATGAGTATGATCGTCGCAGAATATAAGTCCCAAAATGTTTTTCGGGCTTCTTTAATTGCAATTCCATTAATTGCTTTATATTCTGAGATGATCATACTCATACACAATTTAATAACCGCAGACCAGACAAACATATGTCTATATTGTACTCTGTGGTCGAATAAACTCAATAAAATGACCAGGTCCTACATACCAACATTTGGTTTTGTGCATTCAAATAAGTTATCATGGGTCTTCTTCCAGCATCTTTAATTCAATAATTATCTACTTTTGGATTTGTAGGTGTTGTTCCAGATGTCATGATAGTTCCTGTTAATATTTCTTATGAAAAGGTATTGTGAATGTCCAGCTGGATCTATTATTCGATGTATAACATTAATTTTGCGGCTGATCACTTCTTTGTATGTCATGATTTTTGCCATGTGCACTTAGTAATTGCGGAGTATGACTTGTGGTGTCATGATAGTTTCTGTTAATCTTTCTTATGAACAAGTATTGTGAATATACTCCGCAATTACTAAGTTGTTGTATACATGAAATATAACTATTGCAACTGATCACATCTAAGTTTGTGTCATGTTTTGCTATGTGCACTCATTTGTGTTTCACTTGTGGTGTTGTGATAGTTGTTGTTGATATTTCTTACAGAAAGATATTGTAAAATGTCCAACACTATAATACACTACTTTTCTAATGTAAATTTTCTCTTGTTCTAATTAACTTAGGAGGCAAATTTGTTGAATTTATGAGACAAAATGTGGTTGTGCAAAACACCATTTTGCCCCCTGAGTAAACTGGAATGAGAAAAAATGTGTATTAATTTAGCAAAGTGGTGTATTATTTTTATGACAGTCACTATATTAAATATTTTACTGCTGCAACTGATCATATTTGTTTTTTATTTTCTCTGTTGTTTATGAATGGTATTTGTACTGGTCTTGAGTTACATTCATTTGATTGATAACCTTTTTTCCATTTCAGCTGTTTGAAACAAGTTATTCTCGGGAATTACTGGTAAGGAGACTTAAACAATGATATATATATATCTTGTTTTGCTACATATTTACAATGTTGTCTTGTATTTCTAAGGGTGAACCAAAGCCACCTGAGACCTTTCTACAAGCTGTTAAAGGTATCTGGGAAGTGTTTGGAGCTCGCTATGGCAACATTAGGATTGACTTTTCTAGGCCATTCTCACTGAAGGTACTAATGACACAATGATGATAATGAAGGCCATAATGATAATGAAAATGATAGAGATGGCAATGAATGGTGGTAGTGATGATGATGGTGATGATGATGATCATAATGATCAAAAGATAGTGGTGGTGATGATGTTGATGACAGCAATGATAAAAATGATGATTGATAGATTGATTGTTTTGTTGATAGATTGATTGTTTTGTTGATTGATTGATTGGTTTGTTTGTTTGACTGATTGTTGGTCTGATGATTGTTTGGTTGATTGATTGTTTGGTTAATTGATTGACTGATTGATTGATTGGTTGATTGTCTGATTGATTGATTGGTTGATTGACTGACTAATTGGTTGGTTAATAACAGCTTGCTGTATTTGTCCAACTAGGAATTCTCTCAAAGTTTAGACTGTTCAGCCATCATGCAAGAGTTTGGTTCAACAATGGTCGCTAGATCATCTATTACATCAACACCAGCAGCATCAATGTTAAGGAATTCATCTGACTTGTCATTGTCAGACTTTGGTGAAGAGCAGTGCTTCTTGTTAACAAAAGTTCTTGGATACCATGTTATTTATGGTGAGGTTTAACATAATAGATCAAAAACGAGTGAGTGTTTGAGCAGGGGATCCAAACACCGAGATTTCAACAGATGAAAGCACAATGCCGTAGGCCAAGTGCTTTCGTCCATTTGATCCCCTGATCAAACATGAAGCACAAAATTTTGATCGGACTTCTCATTCGCATTATAATTCATTTGTTTATGATGAATCTCATGAGGCAAAATCATAACAAATTTATACAGTATTTTGATCAGTGTCTTGATCAGTGTTTGATCGAGTATCAAGACCTATGCATGTGACTGGAATGCAAAGTTGCCATAATTGTTCCCTGGGATCATGAATTATTAATGAGTTTAAGAAGTGAAGATATTAAGTAATATATACAATGATATTTGTAAGAAATATCAACACATTGCCTTTTACTATCTGTACGTGGCAATGACACTGTATGAACATTGATACTTTTCTTCGCCATTATCATGAATCAGGCTGGAAAACGGTTCCACTGTCCTTGATTATACATTATTTGCCACTCTTGTGTGTACCATTTGTGTGTTAATGTTTTTCTTTTGTATGTGTGTTTGTGTGTTAAAAAAAAAAATTTCTTGTCTGTTGTATCATTTGTACCATGTGTGCGTTAATCGTTTTCTTTTGTGCGTGTTTGTATGTTAAAACAAGTTAATTTTATTGTCTGTTTTTGTTTCAGATGCTGTCCAATGCAGTGCAATAATGAGTACCAATATGTTGGCATTTATTCTTCTTTATGTTCATAGACAAGTATGTACTATAATATAGAGATTTAAATTGTTTTTATTTACGAGTTGTTCATATCATGTCAATTGTTACTTGTTTGTCTATATGTACAGGGTGCTACAATAGAAGAACTGATCATTTCATTTGATGAACTATCAAAACAAGTCGTTGGGAGAGGAAGGTATGAATAACATATTATGATGATGATGATGGACATGATGACAATAATGGTGATGATGATGATAAATAAATGTTGAGGGTCATGATGATGATAATGATGACAATGATTATGCTAATAGGCATAAGGATGATGGTGATGGTGGTGATTTGGATGACGATGATGGTGGTGGTGGTGGTGGTGATGGTGGTGATGATGATGGTGGTGGTGGTGATGGTGGTGATTTGGATGACGATGATGGTTGTGGTGGTGTTGGTGATGGTGATGATAATGGTGGTGGTACAGATAAGGATAATAGTGGTGGTGTTATTAATGGTGGTGATAATGATGATGGGGGTGGTTATAGGGGTAAGGAGAATAATGGTGGTAGTGCTGATTTGGATGATGATGATAATACTAATGATGGTGTGGTGGTGGTGATGAAGATGAAGTCATTGATGATGGTGATTATAATGATGGTGATGGTGATGATGTTAATTATAATGCTGATGATCAAGATAATTCTGTTAGTCACTGTATGTCTAATGTATATCCCCTACCATTCCAGGGATGTTGGTTTCAGTGGCAAGACATCTGATATAGTCTACCATGCTCTAGATCTGCTTAAAGGTCTCTTTGAAGTCAACCAAGACAAGGACACCACTATGATTAAACCTTGCCTTGGAATACCAAATATTATTGACCTCTTGCAGTACAGCAATACGGTATGTATGTTGATATTTTACTACTCAATATATAATAGTCACTTATCTTGGAGAAAGTGAATAGTTGGGTTGTGATTATCTGGGTGTGTATACATTTCCTTGAGGAAGACTTAGGTGTTTCCTAGTAGTTTCTTAACGACCTTAGACAACATCTTCAGAGGATGAACATGTGAGTATATATACACCCTTTCCAAGAAACTTTGTCACCCGTGAAGTGAAAAGCCTACAAGCTAGTTGCGCAGGGGATTATGGGTAACCTATGTATACTTTATTAGAACGCAGGGATTTCATGGCCACATTGCTACACTTGTCAATCTGTTATTGAGAAATGACCGTTTTATCAAACAACAAGAAAGACGTTCCGAATGCACATTTAGTTTCTGAATTGATCCATGATGCTTTGAGCCACTAGCTTGTTTGCTTTTCCACGGGTGACAAACTTTCTTGGAAAGGGTGTATAATTGTTGTTTACTAAAATGTTTACATATGATGCCATTCATGTAATTTATCAAATCATTTATCTATTGTAGGTCCTCTGTGTATTTGCAATGGAATCAGTTTTAGGTAAAAGAAAGAGTGTTTCTTCCCAACAACATTGTGTGGTCTTGTATTAACTGAGATGAATGTTCTCTTTTCAGCTTGCAGTATTTGCGCTGTAGCGAGGGAAAGAAATGTTGAAATAACCGATATTGAACAAGAACAGACACTTCCACAAAGCATGGTATGGCGTGGATGTTATACAGTTGTTACTGTAATCATTATCATCACTATCATCATTACTGACATTTTCATCATCTCTATCATCATTATCATCATCATAATGATCATTATCATGATTATTAGTGCCTTCATCACTATCATCGACATAATCATAATCTTCATAAACATCATCATTACAGTGAAAAAACTGGCCGCAATAACTATATCATTGTTGTGTCATAAGCATTACCTTCATCATAACCATCATCTTTATCATCGTCATCATAGTTGACAGTTTCATCATCTGCATTACCATCATCATAATCACCATTGCGACATCTTCACTTCTTGTGATCTCAAGGCCTGTTTACACTGGCAATTTTGTAGCGCAACAAGAGCTGCGATTTCAATGGCGGTTTTATCGCAGATTTGTCAACGCTACTTTGAACATACTCGAAATTTAAATTTGCAACTTGCTGCGTTTTCAGTTCTGTCTCCTAAATTCGAGCGTATTCGAAATTGCGGCGAGAAAGCTGTGATAAAATCGGCATTGAAATCGCAGCTCTTGTCGCGCGATAAAATTGCCAGCCTTCACACTATCACTTACACTTTTTGTTTTGTTTAGATCATTGAAAAAGCAAAATATCTTTGTGAGCTGCTGCAGAAGGAATTCATATTTACTCCTGTAAGTAGATTGTTCTTAGTGAAAGAAACTACACCAAATCGAAATTTTATATTGCGACCAATTTGAATAACGTTTGTTCTTGACTTACCAGCCTCACATACACTGTGAAAACACCATTGATATGAACTAGCCTGCGTCACATCCGGACATTTCTCGGTTAAGTCTTAACTGAGAAATGTCCGGATGTGACACAGGCTAGCATGAACACAAGTCATGAACAATAGAAGGTTGCCATATTTCGATTGAGTCTATAGATTTATAGAAAAATTATACTAAACCAATTGCCATTGTTATGTGTTTGTTAGCCATGTGTTACCCTGGAAACAAGGTTAATAGAGAGCCTGGAAACTTTTATGTCAAGTGAAATCATCGTATGTACAAATCAGGTAATGTTAGTGATGATGATGGTGATGATAATAATAATGAAGAGGAGGAGGAGAAGGATGATGATGATGAAAATGGTGGTGGTGGTAATGATTATTATGGACTAGTCAATGATATTGATATTGATGGAGTCTCTTTTGATGGTTGTGATGATGACGATGATGTTGCTAATAATAATTGTGTTGATATAAGATGATCATGAAATGTAATGATGGTGATAATGATCGAAGGATGTGTTTTGTTAACAGGGTAAAACTGCCAACACACGTGACTGGGCACATCGATTCTCTGTAAGTGCCTGGGATGACGAAGAGGATGACGGTGGACATGATACATATGGTGTTTCTGATCCTGAATATAAGGTAGCTTGTTGAAACTATTCTTCTGATTAAAGGCGCTCAAATACTAACCCACTACTCATACATATATGTAAGTTCATAAAACATGCTATGAAAATCACTACAGTCGTTAAACGTCTGTTTAAACTTTTTGGTACCACATGACCTTTTGTGAGCAAAATGATTGGCCAGAAATGATCACAGCGCCGGTACAAAGACAAGACGGAATTTAAACAAAGATTTTAGCCTGCGTAGCCAGGCTCTAGGGTAGGGGGAGGGGAGGGGTGGCGGAAGGGAGAGGGACAGTCCCTCTCTCCCCTCTTTCTCCTCCCCTCTTTCTCCTCCCCTCTTTCTCCTCCCCTCCCCCTCTCTAAGAGCCGCTACGCAGGCTACAAAGATTTTACCACTAGTGATTTTGATAGTATAATTGTATTCGGTGCGTGCTGTCGATAGGGTTTTACTTTTCTCTTGTATATTCTAAAACTTATTGATTAACTTGTATTTTTCTTGTTTTACAAAGCTCTCAACTTCAAGGAGTGAATTATCAAGACTTTTATCTCTCCAGTCCTTACTCGGTCCTGTGATTGAATCGTATTGGGTGGCTGCTTGTGGTTTGCTATGGTTACAGAGTCAGGACTTTACAGGTATAGTACTACCTAGTACCCAGTCTATTTCGTCCAAAAATCTCACTCGATTGAAATTCAACTTTTACGCATAAAAATAGTTGTTTCTTTAGCCTTTCTTGTTGTGCTTGATATTCTTTTATTTCATTGTGTTACTTGTGTTTCTAAATCAACAGAGAATGAGTATTTGAAGACAATACATGATTGCTCGAAGGAAAGAATTGCTGAAAATCTCACTATGTATCGTAAGTTCTCTTCCTTACTCCTACTCTACTAGCTTGCTGAACAGGCGTTCTTGTAGTCTCCTTTTGCAGCCGTTTTTAGTGTCATCGCGAAAAACGGCTGCGAAGGAGACTAGCGTTCTCTAGAATTGGAGAAATTCGAGATTTGGGGTTCCTGTGTTATCTGGATACCCGCGAAAAACATGGAGCCTAGACAAAAGAGGAAAGGTGGGGGAGGGGGAGGGGGAAGGAAGAGGAAGGAACTTCCCTTCTTCTCTTCCTTTTCCGCCCCCCCCCCCCCCCCCCCCTAACCTTTCTTCTCTATCCCTCTTTCCACTAGCCTCCTAGCAGACGTTCTTAGTGTGGTTAAAAGCGTTGCTTGACGATACAAAGAATGTCTGCGTAGGAGGCTGTCTATCATCGTTGAAAGTGTTGCCTGACGATACAAAGAATGTCTGCGTAGGAGGCTGTCTATCATTTTTGAATTATGTCTTGTTTCCCGATTTCTCTCATTCACTCATCCACTATTGTTTTTTTTGTATTTGTTCAATTTCTTTTTTACTTCTCCCCTTTTCATCTTCATTTCTCGCTCCTTTCTCTTTCTCCTATATTTGTTCTCTTTCGATCTTATATAATTCTCTCTTTTTCATCCACTCTTTCTCCTCATTTAATATATTCTTTCTCACTCTCCGTGATCTTTAACTCTGAATATTTTTATTTTTCTAGCTGAGAGTTGTTCACTGGACCCATACCGTAACGCCATCCGCATCTTCAAAGAAACGATGGTTGTAGAGCTAAAGACTACAGAAGGGGGGCACACCTTACTACGCCTTACTGACAAGTACAACAATTATGAGGAAGTTTTGTTTGAACTTATATCGAATATTAGTCAGTTTAAAGTTTAGCCACTCGAAAAAGGGCAATAAACTTACAACAAAGCGTGATAGAAGAATTGATAAAAACTTTTTAAAGAAAAAAAGCTAATATCCTAGTACAACTGCGATCGTTCAAAATACGAAAAGCGGCGGGCGATATGCGAGAGGATGAAAGAAAGTTAAAAATTGTTGATGTCGATATAGGAATATTCTTCAATTTTTTCCAAAGTTTCATTAATTTCCATAATCATTTGTTGGCGAATTGTATTTGACAATAAAAGAAGTTTTCAATTTACGAAATATCAGTCTTTAAAATCACATCGTATACTTATAAGTTTTATCATGGGAGGGGAGGCAGGAGATCGGGAAGAGAGGTTTATTCGCATTGAAGCAAAAGTCTATTAAATTATGCATTTGTTTATGTTATTTTTCGTTATTCTTTGAACGGAAAAAAGATGACTGGTAAAATTCGCAAGAAAAATCCATGAAGTATAGAGAAATTTCGAATTACGCAAATAACATGGAAAATACACAAAAAAGTGCAACTTTTTGCTATTGTTGCGGACGTTTGTAATTCGTCGAGTACTGCTTGCCTTCGTGTTGGTACTTCCTAACAGTTTAATTCCCGCCATGGCCATATGATATTTTTCTCATGTATCTGTTAATATACTTCCGAGGAAAACCGGTAGATATACAGCAGACGGACGTTGGTCTTTCGTCAGAGCGTGACACCGTGTTCGAGGACGCGGAACATTGTTTTGATGCTATTTGCATAATATTATTTGACTCATGCTCCTTACTGCACTCGATACATTGGTTGAACAATTTTAAAGTGTTTTCAACGGATACATCGGTTTTCTAACCGTCAAATCTGCGGGAAAACAGTCTGGCTTGTAGAAGCACAGTGCGAAGACGTGTTGCTTTGGTAAAGAGTTACGTGTACAGCATTATATTAAGTTGGGAAACGTTTGCTACAGTCTGCATATTTGCCGGTAAGTTTATTGTATTATTACATCCATAGTATTTGATATTATTGATATTATTTAATATAAACGCTAATATTGCATCTTTAGAGTGTACGTTCAAGATATAATTCTAGTTCTCTATAAAATTTTCCCGTAAGTTTTAAAAGGAACAGTTAATAAACCCAACGTCTTTTCGATCTTTAAGTCTCTGTTTTGTTTAAGTAAATAATAAGAGGTATAATTACTCATAAATCAGCACAAATCGTTAAAGAAATTCATTATCTTCGTACAATAGAATCGGCATTCAATAACATTTAGAAATATATCTATTTCTAATATGCTGGTGTAGAACTTTCGGATAGAACATGAAGACTTGTACTATATTTATTACGTGATCTAATACTCTTGAATCATTTCATAATAGATTGTTTCTGCAAACAATTGATTTTCAATTTGCATTTGATAACTTAATACTGTGCATTTATAATCATATTTCAGTATCTTCAATATATACATTGTTTTTAAGTTTCAAATTGTTAAAAAATCGTTTTGGTTCCTCAAGAGGAAGAAACATGAAGTTTTTTCAGTCATGTAACGTTTGATCACGCTCCTCATTGACCAGTTTTAACAACGTGGTTGACACGAGGTTAAAACGAAAATAAAACTTGCTTTTTGAGAAAATAAGGAAAATGAAAGTTCGTTACTGATACATCTTACATTTTCGTATTGCGTGACAACACAAAGGAGCGGCTGCATAGTATACTATTAAAAAAATTATTATAAATCGAAAAAATAATATTGCAACCAGTTAAATAAATAAAATTATCCTTTTTCGTTGATATAATTATTACTTATTGTAAGATATTTTATGTTTATGATCTCTTTTTCTTGTCAATTAATAATAATTATTTAAGAAATAATTAAATTTTATTCATAACAAGGTGAGAGAGGTCATGAAAAATGTTTAAAAGCAAATTTGTAAAAAAAAATATTTAATAAAAAAACCCTTTCAATTTTATATTTATTATTTTTCTATGCTGTAAATTTATGATGTTAATGTTTTAATACAAGTTTGGTTTATTTTCAGGTTCAAATACATGAGAATCAATGATTCAATTACATTTATAACCAATCAAACTGCACATTCTAACGTTTAGAAATGGCAGGCTTTGCTGCAAAGTATCTTGTGGACAGCGCTACATCAGGCATGCGTAGTACCATAGGAGGACAACTCGGTCAAGAAGAACAACTCACTGAAGAAGAATTTGAGAAAATTGAAAAACATCTTGAAAAAGAAGATGATGAAAGACAAAGAAAGCATGCACATTTTGAACAGAAGAGGTTGAAAGAACGGGAAAGAATTAGAATGAAATATGGGATTGAGAAAAGTAAAAGACATGAACCAACGGAGACACATTCTGCATTGCTAATTCGAAAGACTTCAAAGTCTAATGAAAAAGAACTGTTGATACAAGCTGAGGATGAAGAAGACGATGAATGTTGTCCTTGCTGTAACCTGAGAACGTGTTTCCCTTGTTTAGTGAAGTTCTTTCCTAAGAAACACTCATAGCAGGACCTGTGAAATGCACCAATATGAAACCCCAGGGGGTACCCCCTTTGTCCAAGTGGTAGGGGTGAATAGCTTTCATTTTAGGGTTAGAAATATTTCCTGGTGTACCATTTAAGGTCCTCGATCAATTTAATGGAGACTCTGTACATTTTTAGAGCTGTTTTCATTAACCTGTGAAACACTCTTTAACGTATTACTCTTTAATGCACCATTGTGTTCTTTTGTTGCTATTTGACACATTAACTATTACACTTCGTTTTACAGGTTACTCAGAACAACTCTATTAGGACACTTGTGTCTGGATGAAAATTATTGAAACATTGAAAAAAGTTATTTATTTTTACTCTAAATAAAATATTATCAAATTTCATTTTTAATAGTAACTTTTAGTGTCTGTAATACTAATTGATACTCTTTTAAAACTTCGGCAGCTGAAGGTCTTAATTTAGGATCTGGATGCCTGCATCGTTCATGTAAATGTAACAAAAGTCTTCTAGCATAGTTCCCATTCTTAACCCTGGATAACAGTCGATCAACGACACTAGGGATTTTATAAATATCTATCTTTTCATCATAACCTGGCATAGAGGCATCGTCAAATTCTTTGTCTTTAAAGGGCCATAATTGCTCTGGTGCTACAAATGAGCCAGTAATTTGTCTCCTACCACATTTGATGAGCTCCCCTTGTTTACGGATGACCTGGGGAAGAGCATCTACATCGTTTAAAACTAAATGAAGGTCTTTTGATATTAGATACTGTGATAATGTCTTTTCAATGTCGTTAGAGTCACACATCACACGTGTTCCTAAGGGACTATTATGTAGAAAGTTTAATATTGAAACATAGTCTAGGCTAAGTTGAAATCTTGTCTCGATAGTGTCATATTTAGATAGCTCTGGTCTTTGGAGAAGTAAGTCCAAATCTTCTGCTGATCCATAGGGAAAATACCCAGTCACTATCTGAAAAGAGAATTGGTTAAAATCTCAAGTATTTCAGCATGACGCACCTTACCGTGGCCACCTAATTAAAGTTTTGTACAAGTTAACCAATCAGAAAAGGAGAATTTGACCTTAATATAAAAGACACGCCGAGTACGTGTCAAACGGTAAACACTTTGAAGTTTATAAGTGGCTGAAAAACCTCCCAGGATGTTTAAATTTGAAAAGGTGTAGCAAACAATTTGAAAATTGAAACTTTTGAACGCTAAGCTAACTTGTACACACTTTAATTGGGTGGCCTCGGTAAGGCTTGTTATGCTGTAACAAGTCAGTATCGATAACATAATAATGATAAAGCTGGTGGTGAGAATGATGAGCATGATGACAATAATAATGATGATAGTGATGATGATCATAATGATTATAGCAAAAATAATAGTAATAAGCAAGCCAATGAATATGATGATGATAGTATTGATGATGATGACAGTGGTAATGATGATTACAATAATCATAGATGCATACTAGAGTGAAGTCATTTAACCTGTGAAATATATATTAGACTAATACACCTTAGCAGTCTCTCTAATTCCATTGTTTTCTTTTGTGTCTATTTGACTATTACACCTTGACTATTTAATTTTTTTTTCACAGGTTAAATGTCTTCACTCTACTAGTGTTGATGATAGTGACAATAGTAAAGTTATGATGGTTGGTAGAGGGGGTGGTGTTGATATTGATGATTATGATGGCTGGAGGAGGAGCTTATGGTGATAGTAATTATGGTGTTGGTAATTATCATTGTGGTGGTGGTGGTGGTGACTATGGTGGTGGTGATCATAGTGATAGTGATGATGATTACAGTGGTATTAAAGA
This sequence comes from Metridium senile, assembly GCA_949775045.1. Taxonomy (NCBI): domain Eukaryota; kingdom Metazoa; phylum Cnidaria; class Anthozoa; order Actiniaria; family Metridiidae; genus Metridium; species Metridium senile. Next base: position 2,056,688 of record OX459107.1, read on the forward strand.
TGTTTGTGATGGAGATGATGATGAGAGTGAAGATGATAATAATAATAATAATAATTTTAATATGGTGATAACCACGATGACAAAACATACATACATACCTCCAAGTTATCATAACAAACACCAATAAGTTGTACAACAACGTCGTGTCCCTGTAGTCCTTGTATCATATTAATGCCATGCATGCAATCATCTTCGTACATTTCATGAGCACATGTTGACAAAACCACGTTGTAACCGAACCAGTCAGCCAAATAAACATCTTTGACGGCATTAAGATGTCCTGGTTTACCTATTCGCTTTCTTATCCTTACATTATGAGATATATTATCGCAATTTAACCATGTCAAACAAGCCAGCCATCCAGACATGCTAAACTGCCCGATAGGACATCGAACACAAGAGCCATTAAAAGGGTAGAAATTAGCCGGACATTCTTGAATCGGTATATCATATGTAGTCCTTTGAGAAGTAAAATAATTTAAAATACTGCTCACGTGATGATAAGTGAAGAAGAGAAAGACAACAGGTAATACAAGTGCAAGAAGGAAGGCTTTCCACGTAGACGCCATTCCGCCGCCATATTTGTTTTCATTGATAGGAAGTACGAGCAGGACTGGTACTAGTTTGATTTCTTCCCTGATGGGTTCCCTGTGTAGAAGTGTTAAAAACACATGCAAGGTGATTTTCCAATTATTTCATGGGGTTTTCACAGGGTTTTCATAGGTATGTTATTGGTTATTTGATAGGGATTATTTACTCTTGAATGACCCCCAGGGAATATATACCTACAGTATTTCTAAAAAGGCTGTGTTTATTTTTGTTGCAAACTTCATTTATATGATATAACTTACATCTATTTCAAAAAACGTTGAATAGTGAATAGTGCATTCCAAGACCAAAAGGCATTTTGACTCTCATTAATTTATTTGAAATAAAAAATAAATACATATATCTTATTAGAAAGTTTGATGTGTAATATGGCTGGATATTTTACGAGTGAAACGCTGTATTTTGACGAGCCTCCGGGCGAGTCAAAATGCAAGTTAACGAGTAAAATATCCAGCCATATTACACATCTGTTTAATAAGTTATTTATTATCCAATCAAAAGGTTTTTGTTGTTTTATAATGCAAAATATTGTTTTACTTGGCTAGATATTTTTACTCGATCCAGTCCTACTCCTGCTTTATTTTTACTCGTCTATGACTAGTTGGATAATAAAGAGCGATATTTGTTCGCCATAACTAGCTCGTATAGTGTTTTGGATGGAATATACCAAGAAAAGAATCACTAATTATTATTTATTTTACTTAAAACAATATTTCATGACCTAAAATGCATTTAGGTCTTGCAATGCACTTTTCAGTATTCTACGTTTTCAGTTGAAATAGCTGTATATAATATTGGATGATATCGCATGTCTATGCCGTAAAGGGACGCGGAATATAATGTTTATATGCTGAATACTCTTTGTGGGATGATTATAATATACGTACACTTTCATGTAATAACCGGAAAAAAAATGCATCTATTTTACTAATATATTTTGCCACTTTTTGTATGTAGTATGAAATTACCGCTATCGATTAGAACTATCTCTTATATTTCGTTGTTTAAAACTCAGTTTAAAACTTAAAAAAAGCCTTTTTTTGAATAAGGAAATGTGTAGCATCTGATCATGATTGTCATCACCTTCATTAACATTTATATTACTTAATAACCGACGAAAAATTGTTTTAAATTTTCGGTAACAAAATTTAATTTTACCAATTTCCTTTGACATATGACATATGACACTTAAGAAACCATTAAATATATATGCAAAGTGTTTTGTTAATAATAGACCTTCACAGCAGTGTATCATTGCTAAACGTGAATACTAAATACATCACTTGTGACGATCGTCATACAGACGACGGTTGGACAACAAGAAGAGTCATTGGTAAAGCTCTCCTGCCTACGAAAACCGATGAGAAAACTTCTTATCTTGAATATATGATCTAAAGCCAAGAATGGAACGGTTAGGTGTTGCTATCATTGGTATTTTGTGTAGTATCGCCGGCGTAACAACCTCTTGTGACTTCCTGAACGGTGCAACTTTAAACCCGCCTGATGGAAATTGCGACCCTCTTGTTCCAACGATCAAACCTAATGATTCTGATGATTCCATCCCTCCTCCTCTACAGTTTCCTTGTCCTTTGAATATCCACGTTTCTTGGCTAGATCGACCACCTTTTATATTCAAGAACGATTCATTGCCAAACCACACCAGTCCTGTGGGCTTGTTTGTGGATGTGATTAAGTCATCACTCTACGTCTGCTGCAGAAGAAATTGGTCCCCTCTACCAAATATTTCATTTGATGAAGTCCCTGCAAAGAATATCACTGAGCTGCATCTAAAAGTTCAAGCCAAAAGCAAACTAGTAGAAGGTTCAATGATTATGCCAGTAAGCGTAGAACCAAAGACTAAATACTTTGGTATGCTACATGCAGTGTCTGTTCTGCAGACCCCAGGACAAATACTCCTTCTCGACAAGGCTAGATACGATATGGAGGAACAGAGTAAAGTGTGGCGGTCGGTAGAAGGAGTTTGGTTAGTCATTGCATTGTCAATTCTTCTGTCGTTGGTTGCTGGTGCATGCATTTGGGCGTTGGTAAGTTTTTACTTTAGGAAACCCTTCAGTTTTCAATTTCCTTCCTTTTTTATTCTTTCTTCCTTTTTTTCGATCATTATAACTTCTATTTCTATCTTGTACTTTATTCCTTTGTTTCTTGCTTGTATTTTTCCGTTGGGTTCCAACCCTTTTTGCTGCCCTTCCTTTTTCCTTTCTTCTTCTTCACTTACCTTCTTACCTTTCCTTTTTTTAGCTCTTCCTTTTCCTTTTTTTCTTTGCTTGCCTTCTTACCTTTCCTTTTTTTAGCTCTTCCTTTTCCTTTTTTTCTTTGCTTGCCTTCTTACCTTTCCTTTTTTTTAGCTCTTCCTTTTCCTTTTTTTGTTTGCTTGCCTTCTTACCTTTCCTTTTAGCGGACCTTCTTCTTCCCTTCCATCCCTTTCTCTTCGTTTCTTTTCTTGGTTACTTTTCTCTTCCATCCTTCCTTATTCCTACCTTTCCACCTTTTGTCCACCTCTTTCCTTCACTCGTTTCATTTTTTCCTTCCTATTCTTTTCTTCCTTAACACACCCTTGCCCTTGTCTTTCTCTATTTCCTTCCCATTATCATTTCATCTCCTCTTTCTTTTCCAGTTTTGTTTTCCTTGCTGGATCCTTTCTTTATCCCCAGATTAGCCCCGAATTAAAAAATGCCATCAACTAATATAAACTTGATGACGTGAGTTCTTACTGCAAAACTACCTCCACTTATCGCATATACGTTTGTGATTAAAGAGACGCTATATGAAAAACACTTGAGAATACCTTGTATTTTGAATGATAAATACAGCACTTGAACACACTGTTAATTATCGTAATAAAAACCATGGCGTTTGAAAGTCGATTAATTAGAATCAACTGAAAAAGGTTGAAAACAAAACGATGAATAAAACAACACATGACAACCATCTGGCTCCATGAGGTGAAACAGGAAAATAATTAAATGAAAACAATGTATATATTTATAGTGAGATAGTTAAACAGCAGAGCAGCATAGAAAATGTGGCAAAAGAAAATGCATAGAAAAATGCAGATAAAAAATGGAAATAAGGAAAAATATAGAAAACGATGAATGAATAAGAAAAAAAGAATCTATGGACCTGTATATGAAGGAGAGGCGTGCACGTGCACAATAGTTCTTTAACAGTTCTTGTCCATCAACCTCGATAGGGTGTAATATATTCTTGAGAATTGGACTACAGCCCGTTGTAATTTAAGGAATGTACACATTATCAAACAATTGAAATATTTAAAGATTCAAAAAATTATTGTTTATCAGGATACTATGTGGAACCCAGATGAATTCCCCAACTCGTTTGGTAGAGGAACAACAGAGGGCTTTTGGTGGGCTTTTGTTACTATGACAACTGTTGGGTAAGTACTTAATTCAATAAAGGTTGACCGGGCGAATGGTAATTGGCGATTGCATGACCGAAAGGAACTATGGGTAATACAAATTCCTAGCTGCTTATTTGTTTCTAAATTAACCAAGCAATGCCTCCATCGTTCATGTATGTATATTAAGTCTGTGTACGGTCGTCTGTTTTGGTGTGGTTTAGATAGTGTTTGGGATTTCATATTATATCATGTAATTGTTTATGTTTTAAGTCTTTGTATGGTCGTCTGTTTTGGTGTGGTTTAGATAGTGTTTGGGATTTCATATTATATCATGTAATTGTTTATGTTTTAAGTAGTGTTTACAACATGAGCGGCCGTGTTGTATCGGCAGATACAATCGCAAGCCGAAGGCGCGCGATTGTATCGCCGATACAACACGGACGCGAATGTTGTAAACTACTTAAAAAATGTCTAGGTTAGCTCTTTCATATTTTACCAAAATTTTCAAGATTAAAATAGATTTTGCCGTAAAATTACCAGTTAAAACTTATGCAAATCAGGATATACAACACTAGTGTTGTATCAGATTTACAACACTCGTCATGGTCATGATTTCTTTTCAAAATGTCTCATTAATTATTCATGAATTTTTTAAGTCTTTGTATGGTCGTCTGTTTTGGTGTGGTTTAGATATAGTGTTTGGGATTTCATATTATATCATGTAATTGTTTATGTTTTAAGTCTTTGTATGGTCGTCTGTTTTGGTGTGGTTTAGATAGTGTTTGGGATTTCATATTATATCATGTAATTGTTTATGTTTTAAGTCTTTTTTTGGTCGTCTGTTTGGTGTGGTTTAGATAGTGTTTGGGATTTCATATTATATCATGTAATTGTTTATATATGTAGATATGGAGATCGCACACCCAAGTCTTTGTTTGGTCGTCTGTTTGGTGTGGTTTGGATAGTGTTTGGGATCTCGTTGTGTTCTGTTATGACGGCTACAATTACTACCGCCTTAATATCGGCCAATGGCAAACAAATGGATGTCGATATCATAGACAAGAAAGTAAGTACAGCAAAGTGAAACTTGTGACATGTCGGATGATGGTAACGAAGATGATGAGGATAGTGCAGTTATCATGATAATGATGGTGGTGGTGATGGAGATGATGATAATGGTTTTCGTGGTGGTGGTTGTGGTTGTGGTTGTGGTTGTGGTTGTGGTGATGAAGGTGGTTGTGGTAATAGTGATTGTGGTGGTGGTGGTTGTGGTAATAGTGAATGTGGTGGTGGTGGTTGTGGTAATAGTGATGGTGGTGGTTGTGCTAATAGTGATGATGGTGGTTGTGGTAATAGTGATGGTGGTGGTGGTGGTGGTTGTAATAGTGATGATGGTGGTTGTGGTAATAGTGATGGTGGTGGTGGTGGTTGTGGTTGTTGTAATAGTGATGGTGGTGGTTGTGCTAATAGTGATGATGGTGGTTGTGGTAATAGTGATGGTGGTGGTGGTGGTTGTTGTAATAGTGATGATGGTGGTTGTGGTAATAGTGATGATGGTGGTGGTGGTAATAGTGATGATGGTGGTTGTGGTAATAGTGATGATGGTGGTGGTGGTAATAGTGATGATGGTGGTTGTGGTAATAGTGATGATGGTGGTTGTTGTAATAGTGATGATGGTGGTGGTGGTAATAGTGATGATGGTGGTTGTGGTAATAGTGGTTGTGGTTGTTGTAATAGTGATGATGGTGGTTGTGGTAATAGTGATGATGGTGGTTGTTGTAATAGTGATGATGGTGGTGGTGGTAATAGTGATGATGGTGGTTGTGGTAATAGTGGTTGTGGTTGTTGTAATAGTGATGATGGTGGTTGTGGTAATAGTGATGATGGTGGTTGTGGTAATAGTGATGATGGTGGTTGTTGTAATAGTGATGATGGTGGTGGTGGTAATAGTGGTTGTGGTTGTTGTAATAGTGATGATGGTGGTTGTGGTAATAGTGATGATGGTGGTTGTTGTAATAGTGATGATGGTGGTGGTGGTAATAGTGATGATGGTGGTTGTGGTAATAGTGGTTGTGGTTGTTGTAATAGTGATGATGGTGGTTGTGGTAATAGTGATGATGGTGGTTGTGGTAATAGTGATGATGGTGGTTGTTGTAATAGTGATGATGGTGGTGGTGGTAATAGTGGTTGTGGTTGTTGTAATAGTGATGATGGTGGTTGTGGTAATAGTGATGATGGTGGTTGTGGTAATAGTGATGATGGTGGTGGTGGTAATAGTGATGATGGTGGTTGTGGCAATAGTGGTTGTGGTTGTTGTAATAGTGATGATGGTGGTTGTGGTAATAGTGATGATGGTGGTTGTGGTAATAGTGATGGTGGTGGTTGTGGTAATAGTGATGATGGTGGTGGTGGTAATAGTGATGATGGTGGTTGTGGTAATAGTGATGATGGTGGTTGTGGTAATAGTGATGATGGTGGTGGTGGTAATAGTGATGATGGTGGTTGTGGTAATAGTGATGATGGTGGTGGTGGTAATAATGATGATGGTGGTGATTGTAATAGTGATGATGGTGGTTATGGTAATAGTGATGTTGGTGGTTGTAGTAATAGTGATGATGGTGGTTGTGGTAATAGTGATGGTGGTGGTTGTGGTAATAGTGATGATGGTGGTGGTGGTAATAGTGATGATTGTGGTGGTGGTAATAGTGATGATGGTGGTGGTGGTGGTGGTAATAGTGATGATGGTGGTAATAGTGATGATGGTGGTGGTGGTAATAGTGATGATGGTGGTGGTGGTAATAGTGATGATGGTGGTTGTAGTAATAGTGATGATTATAATAATTGCTTATTATATACAAACTGTCTTCTCTATCAAAGATCGCCGTGTTAGCTGACGACAGTAACTCTATTGGCAATGCAGTAAAACACTTTGCTACTCCAAGAGGTACGTTCCTGCTCATTCTTGGTTCAGTAGACACTACCCTCATTTTTAGAGCTCCCTCGTTCATACTATCAGCAACATTACCATCATCATCATAATCAGGACATCACCATCGTTATCATCAGATCGTCATCATCATCATCACCATAAATTAATTACCATTATCACCATTATCATCACACCATCAACATCATCACCACCACCACCACCACCATCATCACCAAAATCAGTGTAAAAATCAGTAATACTAATCATCATCATCATCATCATCGTCATGTACTTGCTCTTTACTTCTAGTCTTTGGTGATTACGAATCAATGAGCGATGCATTGGTCAGAAACGAAGTGGATGGCATCCTAATCGAAACAAATGCAGGCATCTACCGTCTTAAAACCTCAAACAATACAATGCACATCGGTAAAGTCTTTAAAGGTCTGCACAACTATGGCTTCGCTTTTTGGAACAAATCTCCAACTGGACAGGTTATCAGTCCGTTTAGTTACTCAGTTACAAAGTGCCTAAGTGACATATTCGAGTATCGTCGCAATGATGTGGACGTGCTCCTCGAGAAACAGCTTCAAAGAAGACATAGGGTGAGTAAAGTTGCCCTTCAAGGATTTCATTGCCGATAATTGTCTCATGTGATCAGATGTGGTGATGTGGTGTAGCGTGGTGTGGTATAGCGTGGTGTGGTGTAGTGTGATGTAGTGTTGCGAGATGTAGTCTAGTATAGTGTGGTATGGTGTAGTGTGGTGGGATGTAGTGTTGCGTGATGTAGTCTAGTATAGTGTGGTATGGTGTAGTGTGGTGGGATGTAGTGTTGCGAGATGTAGTCTAGTATAGTGTGGTATGGTGTAGTGTGGTGGGATGTAGTGTTGCGTGATGTAGTCTAGTATAGTGTGGTATGGTGTAGTGTGGTGGGATGTAGTGTTGCGAGATGTAGTCTAGTATAGTGTGGTATGGTGTAGTGTGGTGGGATGTAGTGTTGCGTGATGTAGTCTAGTATAGTGTGGTGTGGTTTTGCTTGGTGTAGTCCAGTATAGTGTGGTGTGGTGTAGTGTAGCGTGGTGTTGTATAGTGTGGTGTAGCTTGGTGTAGCGTGGTCTTGTATAGTGTGGTGTAGTGTAGTGTAGTGTAGTATAGTGTAATATAGTGTGGTGTAGTATAGTGTAGTTTAGTATAGTGTGGTGTAGTATGGTGTAGTATAGTGTGGTGTGGTGTAGTATAGTGTAGTCTAGTATAATGTGGTGTAGTATGGTGTAGTGTAGTTTATTATAGTGTGGTGTAGTGTAGTATAGTATAGTGAGGTGTAGTATGGTCTAGTATAGTGTAGTGTGGTGTAGTGTAGTGTAGTGTAGTGTGGTGTAGTGTAGTATGGTGTAGTATAGTGTGGTGTAGTGTAGTTTAGTATAGTGTGGTGTAGCGTGGTGTAGTATAGTGTGGTGTAGTGTAGTGTAGTGTTGACTAGTATAGTGTGGTCTAGTCTAGTCTAGTCTAGTCTAGTCTAGTCTAGTCTAGTCTAGTCTAGTCTAGTCTAGTCTAGTCTAGTCTAGTCTAGTGTGGTGTGGTGTAGTATACACCGTTTACGTTACACACTGACGTAAAGCATTGCGCGAAAAAAACATGTGTTTGCTGGATATGTGCATTAGTGTATAATGAGTGAATGTTTTTACAAACACAGAAAATAAAAGGCAAAGAAATGGTTGGATTGTTCTCGATGAAGTCTCCACTGTTCAAAAAGTTATTGATTATACTGTCAGCTTTGTGTGGCTTTATACTGGTCTGTATCTTAGTTGAGCAGTTGTGCTTTCAACGATGTAAAACCACTGACAAAAGCAAAACACCCACAGCAACAATAGAAGAGGCAGAAAGTAAGTTTTTTGTTGATTTTCTATTGTTGAATATAATTCTTGTTTGTCTTGTGTTTTGTTTATTTGTATATCTGCTGTTTGTGAGTTTGTTTTCTTTTATGTCTGTCGGTCTGTTGGCCTTATTTGTTTGTGTGTCTATATTATCCATCATTCTTCTTGTTTGGGCTGTTTGACTGGCTGCAGGCCATTAATAGTCTTTTTACTTGTTTGCCTGTTTGTCGGTTTATCTGTCGGCTTGTTTGTCTGTCTATCTGTCTCAGTGTCTGTCTGTTTTCTTAGCTATCTTACGGTAAGTTTGTTTTTCTTGTTTTTAACACTTAAAAGTGTTTGGGTTTTTTTTCTTTGCTTGTTGGGTCCGTCGGACCGTCGGTCGGTCGGTCGGTCGGTCGGTCGGTCGGTTGTTTGTTTGTTATGCCTGTTTTTCATTAAGTGTTCACATCTAATAGTCAATTGTTTTTTTTTATTTTTCAGATGAGGACAAAATGAAGTCCAATGATTCTGTAAATCAGAGAAATAACAAGTGCTAACTTTTGTTAAGATAAGTTAACATTTATGCAATCGCATTTGTTATAATAAACTATCTTTAGAGTTATATCATATCGCCAGCTGCATAGCCATGGAAAGACAGCTTATGGCTTCAATTAAAACTTGATAATTCACTATTTCACAGCGTTTTTTTGTGTAGTATTTACAAACACATAGTCCTACGGTGCACTTGCATGGTGGGTTGAAATCGTGCTGGATTACAACGTTTTTCATAGAGTAATTTAACTAATTTTAGTTACAAACACAGTGCTACATTGAAAAACGGGTTACATTCAAATCGTGCTGAATTACAACTGTTTTCATAGAGTAGTGTAACTTTTAACTTTTTTTTTGTAAATTTTAATTACAAACACTGTACTACATTGAACAACGGGTTACATTCAAATCGTGCTGGATTACAACGTTTTTCACAGAGTAATGTGGGCTGATCCCAAAAGTACAATTTTTTGCAATGTATTAAACATTAAATTGAATTTTGTGTGAGATCTTGTTTACATTTTCTTTTGTCCAATTTACAGCTGTTCCTATAACTGGTATGGTCTCAGTTTTAGTTTTCTACATTTTTCTTATTTCAATTTCAAGATCTTTATATATAATTTTCTTTTCGTTATATTTCAAACAGATGTTTCTTTCTTTTGGTACAGGCAAATTTTAATTAATATGCAGCTATAGTTTTCGTCTGTGCATTAAATTTTTGCAGTAAATTAAAATCATAAAAAGCCATTTTTGAAATAGGAAATGTGTAACATCTGATCTTGATAATCATCACCATCTTCATTAACATTTATATTACTAAATAACCGACAATTTTTTTTTAATTTTCAAAATAACAAAATTAAATGTCCAATTTCACCAATTTCAGCTCTTTCACATATGACACTTAAGAAACCTTTAAATATATATGCAAAGTGTTTTGTTAATAATAGACCTTCACAGCAGTGTATCATTGCTAACCGTGAATACTAAATACATCACTTGTGACGATCGTCATACAGACGACGGTTGGATAACAAGAAGAGTCATTGGTAAAGCTCTCCTACCTACGAAAACCGATAAGAAAGCTCTTGTCTTGAATGTATGATCTAAAGCCAAGAATGGAACGGTTAGGTGTTGCTATCATTGGTATTTTGTGTAGTATCGCCGGCGTAACTTAACAACCTCTTGTGACTTCCTGAGTACTTTAAAACCGTCTGATGGAAATTGCGACCATCTTGTTCCAATGATAAAACCTACCACAGGATTTGTTCTTTCCAGTACGTGGTTCTTACGGCTCCAAAGTCAACGTTCTACAACCAGCCGCTTGCCCTACAAATATCAAGGTTTCTTGGCTAGATCGACCACCTTTTAATTATATATATTCAAGAACGATTCATTGCCAAACCACACCAGTCCTGTGGGCTTGTTTGTGGATGTGATTAAGTCTTCGCTCTCCGTCTGCTGCAGAAGAGAACGGATTCTTCCACCAAATATTTCCTTTGATGAAGTCCCTGCAAAGAATATCACTGAGCTGCATCTAAAAGTTCAAGCCGATAACCAACCAGCAGAAGGTTCAATGATTATGCCAGTAAGCGTAGACCAAAGACTAAATACTTTGGTATGCTACATGCAGTGTCTGTTCTGCAGACCCCAGGACAAATACTCCTTCTCGACAAGGCTAGATGCGATATGGAGGAACAGAGTAAAGTGTGGCGGTCGGTAGAAGGAGTTTGGTTAGTCATTGCATTGTCAATTCTTCTGTCGTTGGTTGCTGGTGCATGCATTTGGGCGTTGGTAAGTTTTTACTTTATATATACTGTCCATGTACACAATACAGACTTTTAAACATTGTTTTATTTATTTCAATTTTCATTTGCTATAGGATAAAAGTACTGAGAAGTGGTCAGTCCACCTAGAAAAGAAAAGGCCACACTCTGGAGTTGTGCTTGGCACTCTTCATTTTGCACTCATTGGAAATGAGAAACATTATGTGGCCTCGAGCCTATTGTAAAGGTACTTTAGCCCTAAATTATTATATATTATGTTTGGTGAAGGATTTGTAGTTTGCAATAATTGGATAACAAAATAACAAAAAGGCTCTTGAAAGGAAAATTTAAGATATGATCTGAAAGGATCACTCAAAGACTGTGAATGCGGTCATGAGCTAAAACATTATATATAATATGTCATTGGTGGATCCAGGATTCCCCCAGGGGACTCCCTTATAAAAGAGAGTAGAGATGCTCACCAAAAATTCTGCAAATTGTCCCTTATCCTGGGGGGGGGGGGGGGGACTCCATTGTCAAAGTAACAGGGATGCTCGACGAAAATTTCGAAAATGGATCCTTAAAGGGACCTGTTTTGTAAGTTAAGTAAGTATGGGCGTGGTAGAAATTGAATTTCACTCCTAAAAGGGACCAATTTCAAACGTTCTTAAGGATCAGCTTCTTGATATTATTTGTATATTCAATAATTATAACATCTTTTTGTTAACATACGTTTTATGCTGACGAAGAAGAAGAAGCATTGTTGTTTTTTAAGAGGAACCAAAACACACTGATTTCAACCCCTAAAAGGGACGACAAGCATCCCGGTCACTTTGACAATGGTATTTTTTTAAACTAGGGTTGAGAGTGTTCAAATATTTTGAAAAAAATCTCATTAGAATATTATGATATTGAAAACAGTAAATAAATGTTTAATTTTTCAGGATTGCACTAATAACGTTGTGATAGTGTCTTCTGACGAGGAAGGGGTCCATGACGAGACTGTGACGCAACAAAATCCATTTGAAGTATTTGCTGATGAGGAAGTGAATGTAATACCTGTCGTAGTGTCCTCTGATAAGGAAGACATTCTGTTAACTCCTTCCATAGATGTAAGTGCATAGAAATAGATATTCATTTACTTATTCCAAACCATCTTATATAAGGCTTCATAAGAATAAAAACCATAGGGTGTAAATAATTGCCCTATTTCATTATGACGTCACACTGTGTTCACAGTGGGGGATAGAATCGCCAAAAACAATGGATATTTCAACTAAATCTTCCTTCTCTTTGAAAATTGAGCTTCATATTATCTAGTTTTTATGTATGTTATGTGTCTATGTTTATACTTTCATATTTATGGCATTTTGTTGTCATTTTTCCCCTCCCCGTCTTAATTGTAAATGCAATTTTATTTTTCTTGGCATCCATGATCCTTAGCTTTAAGACAATAGAATGTTTTGATGTGACGTCATAGTGAAGTAGGACAATTTTCAAGACAAGATATTGGTTGAGGTATCCATCATTACATGACCATATGTTTAAATTGTACATAATAAACCACTTAAAAAGTAGCTCTTTTGTTTTCAAATCACATGTACAGTCAACGATCAGTAGAGTACAAACACTAAAAGTGTGCAACATAAATACCACTAAATACTGCTAAATTATGCAAATCCTTTTGTTCTCTATTGTTTAATCGACACTATTTAGTGGTAAATAGTACAAAGTAATGCACATTTTTAGTGGTTGTACTCTATATTGTGCCCCAGTTGCATAAAATATCATGATCATTAAATTATATTAAATGAAAGTGTTTTGTTGCTTTAAGGTTGATACAGCAATGGATGAACTTGTTCCATCCATGAAACAGTTGAGTTCGGCAGAAAACACTCCTATCAAGCACATCCTGGCAAGAAAATTAATAAACAAAGGTAAGAAAAGTAGTTGTACATAAAAAATAAAAATTAGTGCAATGACACATACAAGAACTGCTGAGAACAAGACTTGTGCCACCTAGTCTGTTTAGTGTCATACATGTACGGTCCCTCTTCCTGTTCCTCCTGTAAATAATCTAGTTTAAGACATTAATTAACTTACATGTTGGTTGTTCAGGACCCTTGTTACTGCATATTGCAACGTTATCAGGGAACATTCGTCTGGACCGAGAGGGGTTGGACACAACTATTTTTTTGCGAGGAAATACCCAACATTCCCTCCTCGTAACTCATTTCAAGTGACATCAATAACCCCCTTTTTTAAATCATAACTAATGCAATGTGCCCCTTAACCACTTCTTAAAAATGCATAAGCAAAAAAGATATCATTATTTCTATATAAGGAAAGCAACACTATGTTCTAAAATTATTTTCTTGATCAACAGGGGTTGAGTCACTAGCATCTCATAATCTATTTGATATGGACAGTTCTGATGAGGAGAAACAAAAAAGGTAATTACTGTACATTTATGAAAATACCTATCAATAAAGATTTTTGTGAGGTACTTAGATAAAGATTATAATTAATGCTACAGTACCTGATATTTCATCTACAAGATTTGTCGTTTTGAATAAAATTGTCTTGAAAATAAAGTCATGCTTGCGATGATACTCGATTGAACCGGTGAATTTGAAGGCTTTTTAAACATGCTACAACATGTAGATATCTGGAGCTCGATATCTGGATCAGCACACACCAATCTCGAACCCAGAGCCTGCGTTACTCTTGACCAGCAGTGCCGAGCAGTACCGGGATTCTCTGCTTATTGTGATTGGCCCTTGAAAATACAATAGTCAAACCGGAAACAGACGAAGTAAAAGCTCTGATTGGTCCATCATGTAAACAAATGTACATTTAAAATGTAAATTTTACGATTAATACGACATCAACGGTTCTTTAATACTAGATAAAATAATATCGTCATTTATGAAATATATGCATGCACGAGAAATTGTATCGCCGCGAAGCGATAATTATCGAGTCGCGAAGCAAATTAGAATACACACAAAATACTCTTTTAAACTATTCTAAACTTTGACAATCCTCAGACCTCTGGCATCCAGTTATTTAATAAAGGTCAATCGTACCACGAAAGCAAACTAATAACCGTTGGAAAACTATAAATAAATCGACGGTTAAAGCGATCTAAATTGAAGGAGATTTAGACGCGTTTTTCTATCATATATAAATCCTGATGGCCGTTAAAAAACCTTCCTAAACTTTAAAGTTTTATTAGTGAGGAAAATGTTTATATTTTGGCTTAGAAAATATTTAAAATACTACTAGGTCAACAATATTTTGAATGTCATACAACGTACTAAGTAACACAGGATGCCCAAACCAACAGATCATTACAATATTAACTAAGCATGCGCATTTCATGTTAAAACCGGAACTCCAAAATTGGAGCAGAATAATTCCGTTTCCCCAGAGTTATACGTTGCTCGGCACTGCTGGCCAAGAGTAACGCAGGCTCTCGGTTCGAAATTGAGCACACACTGACATGCAAAGGACAAAGTGCTGTTTTATTACGTAATTTGCATATTATTACAATCCTAGCTCAACCATTATTCTTTATTTAAGGAAATTATTAAGTATAAACATAAAAATAATTTATCATGCATAAAAGAACCAGCTGTGTGTTAAGAACCACCAGACCGACAGTTTTTCCATTTACAGTTGTAAACATGTCAGAGAAATTATAATTAAAGTATTATTTAGACCATACCTTTCATATTCATTTGACTTATTTTTTGTCCGTCGTCCCACTCTCGTCCCAGTTATAGAGCTGATATTGGTTTGATGACAATTTTAGCTTGGCATTGATAAACAAATATAAAGAGATATGATAAAAGGAGGGTTGTCCAATATACCCAAATCGACTCGATTCGAAAATTTCAAAATTCGATTCGTATCCAACGGTGAAGTCATGAATTCAATTTTAGTTAGAATCTCATACTTCATTATTTTAAAGCGCGCTGATTGGCTGAAAACGAAACCGGATACGAGGGTATTTAGCGTGGAATACCCTCTCATCCGGTTTCTGAATCGCATTAGCGCGGACTCCGCGATTCATGCGATATTGATTTCTCTCGTGAAATTCAACGTGGAATTCTCTCGTCCTCCAATGAATTTACCTATAGAATATATTAATGTTAAGTCAAATTGCGAAGTCATGAACCAATGATAATTGACTTATATATTTCGCTCATTGACTTCAAAGTCAATTCTTTGCGAGTAACTATTAAATCGAATGGAGGTTATGTTCTCTGCTACCTGAATGACTCTAAAATAATTTTGCAATTCAATAGTTTTCTTACTTGTTCATGAATAACCAAAGATAGCATTGAGACTTTTCCAATAGAGGGCCTTAAAACTTTAGCCATTCGATCGAATCGAACGATTCGAATATTTTTATTACCAATCGAAAAGAAGAACCGCAATGGTTGCGCGGGAGATTAAAAATCAGGTTATTATATAATAAAATCAATGAGTGCTATACCTAGTTATTGATTAACAAATCGACTTTTTATTTTCGATTGGTAATAAAAATATTCGAATCGTTCGATTCGATCGAATGGCTAAAGTTTTAAGGCCCTCTATTGGAAAAGTCTCCGGCAATGCTATCTTTGGTTATTCATTAACAAGTAAGAAAACTATTGAATTGCAAAATTATTTTAGAGTCATTCAGGTAGCAGAGAACATAACCTCCATTCAATTTAATAGTTACTCGCAAAGGATTGACTTTGAAGTCAATGAGCGAAATATATAAGTCAATTATCATTGGTTCATGACTTCGCAATTTGACTTAACATTAATATATTCTAACTAAAATTGAATTCATGACTTCACCGTTGGATACGAATCGAATTTTGATGGCGCAGGGAGTAGGCCTTACAATTAAGATTTATACATATATATATTGTAATTTAATGATATCTTACGTTTATTATAGAAAGTTCAAAATTACATCAACTTCAAATCTATTATAAATAAAGTTTTATTTGTTTGAAATCAATGCCATATCTTTTCAATATGCTAACATCATTATTTTCATATGAAATTGTGAGATTTTTTACATATAACTTACAAAGTCAACATTAAAAGTGGTCTAAACACTAAGCGCTTTGAAAATGTTCTAAAAATAACCCACGAGTTGGCCATAGGGGGCCTTTGATTTGTTTTTTACAACGTTTTTACGTCGTCATCATAGCTATTTGTACCATTTATACAGTTCACTTTATAATGCTCTTTTAGTGTATTTCAAAGGGATCAGTGCGTTAAAGTCATGAAATGCGGTGTTTCTGTAATATTTTTCATTTACATTTTACAAATTTGTCTTGAACAGACAATTAAGATTAATACTCCAGTTTCGAGATCTCTTTTACTCAGTGTTAGCCTCAAAACCATGTAATATATTCTTCTGTTCAGTAACAGTCCGTGCAAATGAAAGAGATTTGTGAGCATAGAAGACAATAAAAATATATCGACAGCAAACAAAATGAGAATCAGGGAGGAGGGAAATATGGCCGAAAAAGTTAGAGAGTAGGGAGAAAAATGGTATAAAATTTGTGAGGAAGGATATTTTAATCCCTGTTCCTCTCCCCTCTTTATGGTTGGTAAATTGACTACTCTCGTTTGTATATGTTATTTAAACGTTTTGGTATTGAAATTCCACA
This sequence comes from Metridium senile, assembly GCA_949775045.1. Classification (NCBI taxonomy): domain Eukaryota; kingdom Metazoa; phylum Cnidaria; class Anthozoa; order Actiniaria; family Metridiidae; genus Metridium; species Metridium senile. The sequence goes on from OX459107.1 coordinate 2,073,457, forward strand.
AACTCAAATATGCCAATTCCCTTATCAATTTTAAGTTGAAGGTATCAGGAGACAAAATATTTGAAGAAAATGGACATTTCTCGAAAAAAGCATGAAGTGATTATTCAATGTCTTTTGCATTGTTTAACAAAAACAAAATTGGCTTTGCTTGTTTTCTTCGCGAGATATTCGTAAAAAAGATATTTTGTGTGACGCACTAAACATGACAAAGCGATGACAGGACCTGATCAAACCTACCCATGGCGATGTTAAACATTGATAACGCAGTTCAGCGTTGCTACATAGTATTTCCTTTGAAAAGTATCTTTTAACCTTATTTTTTGTACTTAATTCAACATATTCGATAATAGTTTATATTTATCCATGCCAGATAAAAGAAAAACTGGTTCATTAACCCCCAAAAAGCGAAGAAAGCGAACGTCAACAAAAGCTTTGCTTTAGAAGTCGAACGAAAAAACTCACGTTGAGATTTTAGAATATTTACATGTTCTGCCAACTACTGAAATAGATATATAGGATATCCATACGAAATAATGGATCAAAACTAACAATTTACGAATCTTTTAAGACGTGGAAGTGAAATTCGATTTCGACGAAGTTCTAGTCGTGCAATCTAATGTCTGTCTAAAAATAGATTGAAATGACGATCTACGACAACTCCTTTTACTATAAAGAGAGACTGTCTCGGAAAACCGAGCAAAATCAAACAAAAGCGGCAGATTTGAAAAAATCGATTTTCTTTATTTTTTGCATATCAATAGGCCCTAGGGAGGTTAGAACTCTGGCAAAGTTTTTTATTCAAAAACTATTTTCTTTTCGAGAAAATGAGGATTTTCGTTTTTCCGACCACGACCAAAAAAATTTATGCAAATTACCGCTTGAATATACGAACATAAACTTCGCTCCAGCATTTTATAAATAAAGCTCCAATTTAATATCTAAGATTATATCTTAAAAGCTCAGGTCTTTTACAATAATTCTGTATCAAAAATATTTCAAAATGTATAATTAAGAGTGGATTTTGAGCTACTCGAAAACAGTAGTTTTTCATTAATACGGAATATCTCAAATTAGACCCTTAGCAAAAATATATTTTCGGTATGTGCCATGAAATCGATTTGATTGAAAATTTGTAGCTAGCTTACCAAGATATTTGTCTTTGAATATATGTAAAAATTTGGTTGGGTTCTTTTTTTGAGAGTAGTAATGAAAGCTCAAACTTTGTCTAAATTCCACAAGTGACGTCATTATTCCATATAAACACAAGGACGAATTTACTTGCTCACAACGATACATTTCCCAATATAAGCCTGAAAACTAGTCTGGATAAAACAAATTCTGAATTCATTTGCAGTTTTCATGTTGAAAAACTTGTATATGCAATTTATTCCAAATTCTGACTTCACAACTTAATAGTAAAAGGATTTGACGTAGATCGTCATTTCAATCTAGTTTTAGACAGACATAAGATTGCACGACTACAACTTCGTCGAAATCGAATTTCACTTCCACGTCTTAAAAGGATCATAAATTGTTAGTTTTGATCCATTATTTCGTATGGATATCCTATCTATTTTAATAGTTGGCAGAGCATGTATATGGTTAACGGGCCGGGATCATTAAAGCTATTAAAAATATCTGACCGTCTGTCTTGTTTATTTTCATGTTTTCATGTCTAGCCATAATTGGTAAATCTTGTTTTCTATTTGATACGGTATACCATGGCTACTATATGACAAAACTGAACGGTTTGTGATATCATTTCCATTTTGAAACGCGTTAAACGGCGAAAACGTTTTTTTGTTTTAAAGAATATTTGAGATCGATCCTTTCACTTCTGGTAGTTTTGTTTTGTTCAAAACACACACGCACACACACACACATCCCTGAAACACAACACCCCCCCCCCCCCCCCCCCCCCACCCCTGTAAGATATTTCTGATGAGACATAATTAGTACGTTGTACTAAATATAATTTTCGCTTTCTAATAACAAGTCTTACAAGTGCGACAAAGACTTGGCTGCACCATGTAGGACATGTAGCAATTCTAGCAAAATGTGTTGAATATAATTATTCCTAATCTAACTAATCTTATTCATATGTTAGCTTATTAAACTATGAAATAACTCTTGAAATGTTGTTTTTGACATGAAGTCTTTGCAAGACTTGGTCACGTGCCTAGATACCGCATAGTAGCATAATTTTTGATGGCATAGAGGCCTTGCGTGGTAAATAAAACCTTACAAAACGAAAAACAAGACACTTCATCTTTGGAGACAGTTTATTCTTTAGTTTTAAGTTTCAATTCAATATAATACTTAAAATTCTTCCACTATAAACCTGTCGTCCGTCTTACCTCCTTGAAATTTTGTTTTTGACATGAAAAGCTAGACAAGGTTTTCTTTTCCTTTTCGATTCGTTTGTGAAAATCAACGCGGATAGCAACGTTTCAAGGTTAGTAATCGGGGTGACTTTTAGTTTATCCTGTTTTAAGTATATTTTTCGATGTTTTTCTGTGACATAAAGATCAGACAATGGAGGAATGAAACGTGACCATGTCCTGTAAAGGGCCTATTATAGAACTATAAGGTCTTTTTGGCCTGATTGATATTGTAATATCTTTTGGGCCAATTTTATGCCAACAGCTTATCTCTGAAATAGAAACTATAGTAAATGGTTGCTGAAATTTGTACCATTTGCACTCTAATGACTATCCTAAATAGCTTATATTTATGAAGAACAAACAAAATCAGGGAGGAGGGAAATATGGCCGAAAAAGTTAGAGAGTAGGGAGAAAAATGGTATAAAATTTGTGAGGAAGGATATTTTAATCCCCGTTCCTCTCCCCTCTTTATGGTTGGTAAATTGACTACTTTCGTTTGTATACGTTATTTAAACGTTTTGGTATTGAAATTCCACAAACTCAAATATGCCAATTCCCTTTTCAATTTTAAGTTTAAGGTATCAGGAGACAAAATATTTGAAGAAAATGGACATTTCTCGAAAAAAGCATGAATTGATTATTCAATGTCTTTTGCATTGTTTAACAAAAACAAAATTGGCTTTGCTTGTTTTCTTCGCGAGATATTCGTAAAAAAGATATTTTGTGTGACGCACTAAACATGACAAAGCGATAACAGGACCTGATCAAACCTACCCAAGGCGATGTTAAACATTGATAACGCAGTTATAACTCCTTTTACTATAAAGAGAGACTGTCTCGGAAAACCGAGCAAAATCAAACAAAAGCGGCAGATTTGAAAAAATCGATTTTCTTTATTTTTTGCATATCAATAGGCCCTAGGGAGGTTAGAACTCTGGCAAAGTTTTTTCTTCAAAAACTATTTTTTTTTCGAGAAAATAAGGATTTTCGTTTTTCCGACCACGACCAAAAAAATTATGCAAATTACCGCTTGAATATACGAACATAAACTTCGCTCCAGCATTTTATAAATAAAGCTCCAATTTAATATCTAAAATTATATCTTAAAAGCTCAGGTCTTTTACAATAATTCTGTATCAAAAATATTTCAAAATGTATAATTAAGAGTGGATTTTGAGCTACTCGAAAACAGTAGTTTTTCATTAATACGGAATATCTCAAATTAGACCCTTAGCAAAAATATATTTTCGGTATGTGCCATGAAATCGATTTGATTGAAAATTTGTAACTAGCTTACCAAGATATTTGTCTTTGAATTTATATAAAAATTTGGTTGGGTTCTTTTTTTGAGAGTAGTAATGAAAGCTCAAACTTTGTCTAATTTCAACAAGTGATGTCATTATTCCATATAAACAAAAGGACGAATTTACTTGCTCACAACGATATATTTCCCAATATAAGCCTGAAAACTAGTCTGGATAAAACAAATTCTGAATTCATTTGCAGTTTTCATGTTGAAAAACTTGTATATGCAATTTATTCCAAATTCTGACTTCACAACTTAATAGTAAAAGGATTTGACGTAGATCGTCATTTCAATCTAGTTTTAGACAGACATAAGATTGCACGACTACAACTTCGTCGAAATCGAATTTCACTTCCACGTCTTAAAAGAATCGTAATTGTTAGTTTTGATCCATTATTTCGTATGGATATCCTATCTATTTCAATAGTTGGCAGAGCATGTATATGGTTAACGGGCCGGGATCATTAAAGCTATTAAAAATATCTGACCGTCTGTCTTGTTTATTTTCATGTTTTCATGTCTAGCCATAATTGGTAAATCTTGTTTTCTATTTGATACGGTATACCATGGCTACTATATGACAAAACTGAACGGTTTGTGATATCATTTCCATTTTGAAACGCGTTAAACGGCGAAAACGTTTTTTTTGTTTTAAAGAATATTTGAGATCGATCCTTTCACTTCTGGTAGTTTTGTTTTGTTCAAAACACACACGCACACACTTACACATCCCTCAAACACCCCCCCCCCCCCCCCCCCCAACCCCTGTAAGATATTTCTGATGAGACATAATTAGTACGTTGTACTAAATATAATTTTCGCTTTCTAATAACAAGTCTTACAAGTGCGACAAAGACTTGGCTGCACCATGTAGGACATGTAGCAATTCTAGCAAAATGTGTTGAATATAATTATTCCTAATCTAACTAATCTTATTCATATGTTAGCTTATTAAACTATGAAATAACTCTTGAAATGTTGTTTTTGACATGAAGTCTTTGCAAGACTTGGTCACGTGCCTAGATACCGCATAGTAGCATAATTTTTGATGGCATAGAGGCCTTGCGTGGTAAATAAAACCTTACAAAACGAAAAACAAGACACTTCATCTTTAGAGACAATTTATTCTTTAGTTTTAAGTTTCAATTCAATATAATACTTAAAATTCTTCCACTATAAACCTGTCGTCCGTCTTACCTCCTTGAAATGTTGTTTTTGACATGAAAAGTTAGACAAGGATTTCTTTACCTATTCGTTTGTGAAAATCAACACGGAAAGCAACGTTTCAAGGTTAGTAATCGGGGTAACTTTTAGTTTATCCTGTTTCAACTATATTTTTCGATGTTTTTCTGTGACATAAAGATCAGACAATGGAGGAATGAAACGTGATCATGTCCTGTAAAGGGCCTTGATTATACAACTATAAGGTCTTTTTGGCCTGATTGATATAGAGGATATTACATGGGCGCGCGGAGATATGAATTTTATCTTCGAGTGTTGAATTGATATCTCACGAGTGAGCGCAGCGAACGAGTGGGATATCTTTTCAACACGAGAAGATAAAATTCATATCTCCAAGCGCACATGTAATGTTCTGTTTATTATATAACAGATTGAAACAAATAAAAAAAAATATTTTATTACCAAACAATGGTTTCGTTACACTCTTGTTATTGACAAATCGTCAGCGATGAAAAAATTTTATCTGTTAAGCTTATAAATAAGTTATGTTTCTACAAATTTGTAGTAAAGTTAAATATGATAAATAAGAAATGCTTAGAATATATTGTGAAAAAATATTTGCAATTTTCTGAAAGTCATAAAGTGCATTAACAAAAACAAAGTTTGCAAACATACCGCGACGACTAGACTATTGGCTTTCGTCACTGCTCTCAACTACTCTGCGGATACGCTTAAACTCTCTTCGGCTCTCCTCTTCGACTTGAGGTCTATCTTGAGCGTTCTGCTGGACGTTTACATTGAAAGTAAATGTTCCTCCAACAATTGTACCACTTATAAGCGATCCCAGTCCTGTCAAGGGCATCTGACATGATTCAAGGCTACGATGGCTTTGGTATTCTTCAGTAGCTAACTGTGTTGTGTTGCTTGTTGACGCGCCTGAACCTGGATTATCATTTGTACTATTGAATGACAAAATTGACGATATATTTTCCTGCTGTTTGTCTGATAGGGAGGAATAGTTGTTCACAGAATTAACATTTCGATGTCCAGTAATTTGCATTATTTGTGTAGGTGCAATTTCGTTGTCGTTTAATTTCTGAACGAGGTGCTTTCGAGCACTGTGGTTAGTCAATCTTTTATTTTCAAGATGAGCATCGTTTACCATATCTTTCAAGATACTATTGAGCTTGTTTATTCCAATTGGCTGTGCTTTGAACCAAGGTCGAATTGAAAGAAAAAAAGGTTGTACATTATTGACTGCCAAGTAGAACGGAGAGTCATTTGTGTTCATGGTTTCGGGACGCTTGCTTGCATAAATCTTGTAAACACGAATCGGATCTCTATCTTGAGGTAGTTCAGGCTTTGCATACATTTTCGGCTTGATTTTTCGCGTATCTCTAGGGTCGGAACCAGTCCTTGTTTTCGTTTGTCGTTCAATGGAGTATTCTAAGTACTCTTTTCCATCTGAATTTTTCTTCAGGATGACATCTCCCCAAAGTAATTTACGCTGTTCTTTCCCGCCTCTCAGGCCAAAATGAATCGTCGTGCTTAACCAGAGAGTGTTTATTAACGCTTGAGGACTTTCAATTCCGAGACATTTTGCTTCATAAAGTATTTCAATTTCCTCATCAGTTAGTTGTTCAGATGTCATAGGTTTATTGCCAAATCCTTTCGCTTTTAGGTCTTTTTGTTTTGCCTTAAGTGTAGCCATGGTACCTTTGAATTGAGCATCGTTGAAAATCGTCAAACCGTAGTTTTCTTTGTTCAAATATCGTTGAATGCTTGAAAGAAATCCTCGTAAACTCGATGGTTCATATTCCGTACCGTCTTTCTTTCTGATACCATACAGAAACTTAGAAAGAAGTTCGTTCAAAACAGATGGCTGCAGTTCGTGAATTAATCGATCTTGAAGTAAGTCTGCATGATTTTTCTGGACTTCAATGCCTTGAAAAGCTCCACATCATACGATGTTTTTCTTTTTGTGTTTTCATTTTCCTGTTTCTCTAAAAACTCGTTCAGCTCTTCATCAGTAATATCAACAAATCTGTTGGATGCCATACAGTATAGCTAATAGTCGTTTTAACCAAAAAAATCTAGACAAACAGTGTCGATGTAGACGACAATCAGTTGAGACAATCAGTTGAGAGAGATTGTGAGAGCGCGCGAAAATACTGAAAGTTGATTGGTTGAGAGTGATATCAAACATGTGTGATATCAATGATATCTTCATGACTAGGATAGGCTTTTTATCTACTTGATATCACTCGGTATACCACTATATGTTATATAATAAATTGTAATATCTTTTGGGCCAATTTTATGCGAACAGCTTATTGCTGAAATTTGTACCATTTGCACTCTAATGACTAGCCTCAATAGCTTATATTGATGAAGAACAAACAAAATCAGGGAGGAGGGAAATATTGCCGAAAAAGTTAGAGAGTAGGCAGAAAAATGGTATAAAATTTGTGGGGAGGCATATTTTAATCTCTGTTCCTCTCCCCTCTTTATGTTTGGTAAATTGACTACTTTCTATTAATGAAACACTCGTCTTCAAGTTTAAGGATTGTTATCATATACCGTCCACCTCCCTCAAGATCTAATCAGTCCTCCATTACTGCGTTTTTTGATGAATTTCCACTTCTACTTGAAAATCTTGCAACAGCACCTGGATTGCTTCTACTAGTTGGTGATTTTAACTTTCACGTTGATGATGTTGGTGATCCTGTGGCCACACGATTTATTCAGCTTTTGGAGTCATTCAATCTAGTACAGCATGTAAATGAGTCTACTCACAAAAATGGTCATACTCTCGATTTAATTATCACCAGAGCGGATGAAAAAATCACCAGCAATCTCAAGATAAGTGATCCTGGTATATCTGACCATTACCTAGTTGAATGCAGTCTCTCTTTGCCCAAACCTAATTTGGAGAGAAGAGAAATCTTCTACCGCAAGCTAAAATCGATAGATATATCTCAGCTTCGTGATGATATTCGTAGTTCACCGCTCTTAAACCCCATAGTGAGGGACTTACCATCATTAGTTGAAAACTACGAAAGCCAACTGGAAACAATTATGAACACCCATGCACCTGAAAAAAGTCGAATGATCACTATAAGGCCATCCGCCGCTTGGTATGATGATGAAATGGACAAAGAAAAACGAAAACGAAGAAAACTTGAACGACGCTGGCGTAAATCGCGTCTAGTCATTGACAGACAACTTTACAAAGACCAATGTAAATTAGTAAATTCCCTAATAAGAAGCACAAAGTCCAGGTATTACTCAAACATCATAAATGAAAACAAAGGAAATCAAAGGATATTATTCAACACAGTAGATAAACTACTTCATCGCAAAGGCGAGAACCGCTACCCAACTGCCTCATCTCCAGAGAGACTAGCAAACAACTTCGCGGATTTCTTTGTTAACAAAATCGAAACGATACGAAATGATCTAACAAACAAAGACACAACAGATTACAATCTCACCGAAGATAAAGATGAAGTTGATGTCATTAATGAACTTACAGAATTTAAAGAGATGTCCGAAGAACAAGTAAAGAATCTAATCAACACCTTCACCTTGAAGTCCTGTATGCTAGATCCAATGCCTGCCTCGATTCTAAAGAGCTGTATCGACATTCTACTGCCAATATTCACCAAAATTATCAACTTATCCTTAGAGACAGCTACCATGCCTAAGTGTCTAAAAGAAGCTATAATCAAGCCAAAACTCAAGAAAGAATCTCTAAGCCACGAACATTACTCAAATTTTAGACCTATATCTAATATGAAATTCATATCAAAAATAATTGAAAAAGCAGTGCTATTCCAGTTAGATGATCACATGAAGCATAACAACATAGAAGAAAGACTACAATCAGCATATAAACGTTTCCACAGCACTGAGACAGCCCTTGTCAAGGTCCACAATGACATTGTTCACGCAATTGACAACAAGTGCTACGTCATATTGTTACTACTCGACCTTTCGGCAGCATTTGACACTGTTGATCACAAAATTTTGCTGTCTCGTTTATCCAACCGCTTTGGTATTACAGGAATTGCGCTGCGATGGTTTCAATCATACCTTGAAGACCGTCAGCAAAGAGTATATGTACAGGGTGCAACATCGTCAAAAAACACGCTGACATGCAGTGTCCCTCAAGGATCGATTCTCGGGCCGATACTATACCTGATATACACATCGCCACTAGGAGACATTGTCAGACGTCATCGCCTATGGTGTCATTTCTATGCAGATGACACGCAAATATATTGCACCTTCAAACCTGAAGATAAGACAGTCTCAGTTACAGCTATAGAAGCATGTGTCAAAGACATTGATACATGGATGTCAACTAATAAACTTAAACTAAACAAAGACAAAACTGAAATACTTATAATTGGATCGCAGTTTAGGCCACACCCAGGTATTGAGGGTATTGCAGTTTCAGATGAATACGTACGAGCCTCTGACTACGCACGAAACATTGGAGTTATATTCGACAAGCACATAACATTGGAAAAACACGTCACAAACACTTGTAAATCAGCTTTCTATCACTTAAGGAATATTGCCAAAATAAGAGACTGTCTAACACAAAGTGATGCAGAGACCTTAGTGCATACATTCATTTCGTCCAAACTAGACTATTGTAATGCACTCTTATATGGCCTTCCACAGTGCATCCTTGACAAACTTCAGTATGTGCAAAACTGTGCGGCACGTCTTGTGACAAGAACCAAGCGATCGGAACACATTACTCCAGTTCTACGAGAATTGCACTGGCTGCCAGTAAGGTAGAGAATTATATACAAAATATTACTCCTTACCTATAAAGCACTTAACTCTATGGCTCCAACGTACTTAATTGATTTACTACAACGCTACACACCACCAAGACAACTAAGATCGTCATCAAAAAATCTACTCAAAGTACCAAATAGCAACCTGAAGTCTTATGGCGAAAGAACCTTCCAAGTAGCTGCCCCTAAACTTTAAGATCGGCAACTCAATCAACGAATTTAAAACCAGCATTAAGACATTACTTTTTAGAGACGCTTTTCAGATATATTAAGATAGATAAGTTGTAACTTGAAATAGAATAGAACAATAACGTATATTGAACAATAGGTAACTCTTAAAATCAATTTTAATATACATATATGAAGTAATTTTTAATATCAGTTTTTATATAATAATAATAATTATTATTATTATTATTATTATATTATATGAAGTAATTTTTAATATCAGTTTTTATATACATAGAAAAATAGATAACTTAAATTTAAATTTATATACATAGAACTATAGATAACTTTTAATTTCAATTTACATACATCGAATACATATAACTTTTAATATAAATTCATATTCATAAACAATAGATTACTTTAAATATCATTCTTTCAATTAATTATTGTAAAGCGCCATTGAGCTTTCGGAAATGGCGCTATAAAAATGCTTATTTATTATTATTATTATTATTATTTTCGTTTGTATATGCTATTTAAACGTTTTGGAATTGAAATTCCACAAACTCAAATATGCCAATTCCCTTTTCAATTTTAAGTTGAAGGTATCAGGAGACAAAATGTTTGAAGAAAATGGACATTTCTCGAAAAAAGCATGAAGTGATTATTCAATGTCTTTTGCATTGTTTAACAAAAACAAAATTGGCTCTGCTTGTTTTCTTCGCGAGATATTCGTAAAAAAGATATTTTGTGTGACGCACTAAACATGACAAAGCGATGACAGGACCTGATCAAACCTACCCATGGCGATGTCAAACATTGATAACGCAGTTCAGCGTTGCTACATAGTATTTCCTTTGAAAAGTATCTTTTAACCTTATTTTTTGTACTTAATTCAACATATTCGATAATAGTTTATATTTATCCATGCCAGATAAAAGAAAAACTGGTTCATTAACCCCAAAAAAGCGAAGAAAGCGAACGTCAACAAAAGCTTTGCTTTAGAAGTCCAACGAAAGAACTCGCGTTGAGATTTTAGAATTTTAGAATGTTCCCCCCCTTGTTACGGTAAGAAAGATATTTCTGATGAGACATAATTAGTACGTTGTACTAAATATAATTTTCCCTTTCTAATAACAAGTCTTACAAGTGCGACAAAGACTTGGCTGCACCATGTAGGACATGTAGCAATTCTAGCAAAATGTGTTGAATATAATTATTCCTCATCTAACTAACCTTATTCATATGTTAGCTTATTAAACTATGAAATAACTCTTGAAATGTTGTTTTTGACATGAAGTCTTTGCAAGACTTGGTCACGTGCCTAGATACCGCATAGTAGCATAATTTTTGATGGCATAGAGGCCTTGCGTGGTAAATAAAATCTTACAAAACGAAAAACAAGACACTTCATCTTTGGAGACAGTTTATTCTTTAGTTTTAAGTTTCAATTCAATATAATACTTAAAATTCTTCCACTATAAACCTGTCGTCCGTCTTACCTCCTTGAAATTTTGTTTTTGACATGAAAAGCTAGACAAGGTTTTCTTTTCCTTTTCGATTCGTTTGTGAAAATCAACGCGGATAGCAACGTTTCAAGGTTAGTAATCGGGGTGACTTTTAGTTTATCCCGTTTTAAGTATATTTTTCGATGTTTTTCTGTGACATAAAGATCAGACAATGGAGGAATGAAACGTGACCATGTCCTGTAAAGGGCCTATTATAGAACTATAAGGTCTTTTTGGCCTGATTGATATTGTAATATCTTTTGGGCCAATTTTATGCCAACAGCTTATCTCTGAAATACAAACAGCTAGTAAATGGTTGCTGAAATTTGTACCATTTGCACTCTAATGACTAGCCTCAATAGCTTATATTTATGAAGAACAAACAAAATCAGGGAGGAGGGAAATATGGCCTAAAAAGTTAGAGAGTAGGGAGAAAAATGGTATAAAATTTGTGAGGAAGGATATTTTAATCTCTGTTCCTCTCCCCTCTTTATGGTTGGTAAATTGACTACTTTCGTTTGTAAATGTTATTTAAATGTTTTGGTATTGAAATTCCACAAACTCAAATATGCCAATTCCCTTTTCAATTTTAAGTTGAAGGTATCAGGAGACAAAATGTTTGAAGAAAATGGACATTTCTCGAAAAAAGCATGAAGTGATTATTCAATGTCTTTTGCATTGTTTAACAAAAACAAAATTGGCTCTGCTTGTTTTCTTCGCGAGATATTCGTAAAAAAGATATTTTGTGTGATGCACTAAACATGACAAAGCGATGACAGGACCTGATCAAACCTACCCATGGCGATGTCAAACATGTACAATGATAACGCAGTTCAGCGTTGCTACATATAGTATTTCCTTTGAAAAGTATCTTTTAACCTTATTTTTTGTACTTAATTCAACATATTCGATAATAGTTTATATTTATCCATGCCAGATAAAAGAAAAACTGGTTCATTAACCCCAAAAAAGCGAAGAAAGCGAACGTCAACAAAAGCTTTGCTTTAGAAGTCCAACGAAAGAACTCGCGTTGAGATTTTAGAATTTTAGAATGTTCCCCCCCTTGTTACGGTAAGAAAGATATTTCTGATGAGACATAATTAGTACGTTGTACTAAATATAATTTTCCCTTACTAATAACAAGTCTTACAAGTGCGACAAAGACTTGGCTGCACCATGTAGGACATGTAGCAATTCTAGCAAAATGTGTTGAATATAATTATTCCTAATCTAACTAACCTTATTCATATGTTAGCTTATTAAACTATGAAATAACTCTTGAAATGTTGTTTCTGACATGAAGTCTTTGCAAAGAGGCCTTGCGGGGTAAAAAATTCTTACAAAACGAAAAACAAGACACTTCATCTTTGGAGACAGTTTATTCTTTAGTTTTAAGTTTCAATTCAATATAATACTTAAAATTCTTCCACTATAAACCTGTCGTCCGTCTTACCTCCTTGAAATGTTTTTTTTTTTACATGAAAAGTTAGACATAAGGTTTTCTTTTCCTATTCGTTTGTGAACATCAACACGGATAGCAACGTTTCAATTTCAAGGTTAGTAATCGGAGTAACGTTTAGTTTATCCTGTTTCAACTATATTTTTCGATGTTTTTCTGTGACATAAAGACAATGGAGGAATGAAACGTGACCATGTCCTGTAAAGGGCCTTGATTATAGAACTATAAGGTATTTTTGGCCTGATTGATATTGTAATATCTTTTGGGCCAATTTTATGCCAACAGCTTATCTCTGAAATACAAACAGCTAGTAAATGGTTGCTGAAATTTGTACCATTTGCACTCTAATGACTAGCCTCAATAGCTTATATTTATGAAGAACAAACAAAATCAGGGAGGAGGGAAATATGGCCTAAAAAGTTAGAGAGTAGGGAGAAAAATGGTATAAAATTTGTGAGGAAGGATATTTTAATCCATGTTCCTCTCCCCTAGCCTCTTTATGGTTGGTAAATTGACTACTTTCGTTTGTAAATGTTATTTACACGTTTTGGTATTGAAATTCCACAAACTCAAATATGCCAATTCCCTTTTCAATTTTAAGTTGAAGGTATCAGGAGACAAAATGTTTGAAGAAAATGGACATTTCTCGAAAAAAGCATGAAGTGATTATTCAATGTCTTTTGCATTGTTTAACAAAAACAAAATTGGCTCTGCTTGTTTTCTTCGCGAGATATTCGTAAAAAAGATATTTTGTGTGACGCACTAAACATGACAAAGCGATGACAGGACCTGATCAAACCTACCCATGGCGATGTCAAACATGTACAATGATAACGCAGTTCAGCGTTGCTACATATAGTATTTCCTTTGAAAAGTATCTTTTAACCTTATTTTTTGTACTTAATTCAACATATTCGATAATAGTTTATATTTATCCATGCCAGATAAAAGAAAAACTGGTTCATTAACCCCAAAAAAGCGAAGAAAGCGAACGTCAACAAAAGCTTTGCTTTAGAAGTCCAACGAAAGAACTCGCGTTGAGATTTTAGAATTTTAGAATGTTCCCCCCTTGTTACGGTAAGAAAGATATTTCTGATGAGACATAATTAGTACGTTGTACTAAATATAATTTTCCCTTACTAATAACAAGTCTTACAAGTGCTACAAAGACTTGGCTGCACCATGTAGGACATGTAGCAATTCTAGCAAAATGTGTTGAATATAATTATTCCTAATCTAACTAACCTTATTCATATGTTAGCTTATTAAACTATGAAATAACTCTTGAAATGTTGTTTCTGACATGAAGTCTTTGCAAGACTTGGTCACGTGCCTAGATACCGCATAGTAGCATAATTTTTGATGGCAAAGAGGCCTTGCGGGGTAAAAAAAACTTACAAAACGAAAAACAAGACACTTCATCTTTGGAGACAATTTATTCTTTAGTTTTAAGTTTCAATTCAATATAATACTTAAAATTCTTCCACTATAAACCTGTCGTCCGTCTTACCTCCTTGAAATGTTTTTTTTTTTTTTTTGACATGAAAAGTTAGACATAAGGTTTTCTTTTCCTATTCGTTTGTGAACATCAACACGGATAGCAACGTTTCAATTTCAAGGTTAGTAATCGGAGTAACGTTTAGTTTATCCTGTTTCAACTATATTTTTCGATGTTTTTCTGTGACATAAAGACAATGGAGGAATGAAACGTGACCATGTCCTGTAAAGGGCCTTGATTATAGAACTATAAGGTATTTTTGGCCTGATTGATATTGTAATATCTTTTGGGCCAATTTTATGCGAACAGCTTATCTCTGAAATACAAACAGCTAGTAAATGGTTGCTGAAATTTGTACCATTTGCACTCTAATGACTAGCCTCAATAGCTTATATTTATGAAGAACAAACAAAATCAGGGAGGAGGGAAATATGGCCTAAAAAGTTAGAGAGTAGGGAGAAAAATGGTATAAAATTTGTGAGGAAGGATATTTTAATTCCTGTTCCTCTCCCTTCTTTATGGTTGGTAAATTGACTACTTTCGTTTGTATATGTTATTTAAACGTTTTGGTATCGAAATTCCACAAACTCAAATATGCCAATTCCATTTTCAAGTTTAAGGTATCAGGAGACAAAATGTTTGAAGAAAATGGACATTTCTCGAAAAAAGCATGAAGTGATTATTCAATGTCTTTTTCATTGTTGAACAAAAACAAAATTGGCTTTGCTTTTTTTTTCTTCGCGAGATATTCGTAAAAAAGATATTTGTGTGACACACTAAACATGACAAAGCAATGACAGGACCTCATCAAACCTACACATGGCGAGGTCAAACATTGATTTCCTTTGAAAAGTATCTGCCAACCTTATTGTTTTTACTTAATTCATCATATTCGATAATAGTTTATATTTATCCATGCCAGATAAAAGAAAAACTGGTTTATTAACCCCCAAAAAGCGAAGAAAGCGAACGTCAACAAAAGCTTTTCTTTAGAAGTCGAACGAAAGAACTCGCGTTGAGATTTTAGTAATATATACAAATTTATGAGCGGCCGATCTGTATCCGATATACAACAGCGAGTCGAAGACGAGCCGTTGTATATATCGGATACAGATCGGAAGCGAATATTGTATAGAACATATGAAAGTCCAACGTAGTTCTTTCATATTTTACTAAAATTGTCAAAAGAAAAGTAAATCTGGCCGAGAAAATTCAAGTTAAAACTTATGCAAATCAGGACGAAATCTGTATGAGATTTACAACCTCCGTCACGGACGTGAATTCTTTTGTCAATTGGTCATTAATTATTCATGAATTTTATAAGAATATTTACATGTTCTGCCAACTACTGAAATAGATATATAGGATATCCATACGAAATAATGGATCAAAACTAACAATTTACGAATCTTTTAAGACGTGGAAGTGAAATTCGATTTCGACGAAGTTCTAGTCGTGCAATCTAATGTCTTTCTAAAAATAGATTGAAATGACGATCTACGACAAATCCTTTTACTATGAAGTAAATTCGTCCTTTTGTTTATATGGAATAATGACATCACTTGTGAAATTTAGACAAAGTTTGAGCTTTCATTACTACTCTCAAAAAAAGAACCCAACCAAATTTTTACATAAATTCAAAGACAAATATCTTGGTAAGCTAGTTACAAGTTTTCAATCAAATCTATTTCATGGCACATACCGAAAATATTTTTTTTCTAAGGGTCTAATTTGAGATATTCCGTATTAATGAAAAACTACTGTTTTCGAGTATAGCTCAAAACCACTCTTAATTATAAATTTTGAAATATTTTTGGTACAGAATTATTGTAAAAGACCTGAGCTGTTAAGATATAATCTTAGATATTAAATTGGAGCCTTATTTATAAAATGCTGGAGCGAAGTTTATGTTCGTATATTCAAGAGGGAATTTGCATAAATTTTTTGGTCGTGGTCGGAAAAACGAAAGTCTTCATTTTCTCGAAAAGAAAATATTTTTTGAAGAAAAAACTTTGCCAGAGTTCTAATCTCCCTAGGGCCTATTGATATGCAAAAAATAAAGAGAATCGATTTTTGTTATATCTGCCGAGTGGTGCTCGATTTTTCGAGACATTGCCTCTTCTGGTGGATCACAAATTACGGAAAGCAAATTTCTTGATTATTTTAACTCGCTCGCTTCGCAAAGGTATATTTCGCGCCAATTTAACTGAAATTTTGATATAGTATAATTATTATTAGATTATTAGATAAAGTTTTAAAACTAAAATAGTCTGCAAAATAGGATTGCGTTATAGTGGTGCAAAAAGTTCTAAAAATAGCATATCCCGCGTGATCCAAAGCGAGGGATAAGATTACCTCATGTAAAATCAGTGTAATTAAGGAGGCTCGACTCAGTAATTTTTGCGCTCACCCAGCGACGTTTGAAAGGCCGTAGTTCCCGCGTCAGAGAGTATTTTGACAAGACCTTGTAACACTTGTCTACATATAGAATAAAATTTTTTAAAAAGTTAACGCCGCCGAATTTCTATGTAGCCTATTTTGGGAAAAAATCGACCTAAACTTTCGAAGATAGTAGTATTCTGTTGTCTCATCATGATAAGATCCATCTTTATAATCAATCAGGAAGTTCATCAAGCACTTTCCTAAAGTATAAAGATATTTGAGAAAGATGAGTTTACGATGTTGAAGTACTGGCAAACATGTCGCTAACTCTGCTGTTCTTCAGACCGCATTGCATTTTGCACACGGCTTTGAACAACATTCAAAAACAAAGACAATATATATATTTTTTTTTTTATAGTGTAACAAGAATAGAAGCCTAAAAATTACTCCAAGATATTATAAAAGCAATCTCTCACGATTAAACGGCAGTGACAACAAAAAGCTTTGCCAGTGTAGTCTTTTTACAGCTTTCAATGACACGTTTCGACTAGTTTATATCGATCTGCGCGCAAGTAGTTTTTGTGACACAGCCCTGTTTTTCAAATGCATCAGCCATTGATATTCTTATTTTGCTCTTTTTTTTTGTACAAGATGTTTACGAAATGACAGCTAGAAAATGAACTAGTCTGAAGAACAAACTGTAATTATAAATCTACCAAGCAATTTTTTTACGCACGTGGGTAAGGTAAGGGGATTTGGTGTTACTAAAAATAGCACAAATGGAAATTAACATGCATGGCGCGCGGGCAAATATAGGAGATTCGCTCTTTTATTTATGCTCTCTCGTTTTTGTCAATTTAGCTGTCGATGTACCCGACAACCATGAAATGCTTGATGGTTTTAGCCATGATTGGTGTTGTCACCAATGCAAATGCCAAGTCAAAGGGACTCCAACACAAAAATTATAATATATCAACCATGGACGACAACGACGAAAAACCTGTACCTCCTGGACTCGCTTTCGTCGGAAGTGGCTACAATCTCGTAAAAGGAAACCCTGATGGTAATGATCTAACCAATGGAGGGGTCGATCCAGGACTATTACCTGCCATGAGAATGCTCGAACTCACATACAAAGAGGGCCGCCTTTCGGACTCCTTGAAGTATAAATTACCAGATCAGATTGTCTATGCTCCACGTGAATCGTGCAAAACAGAAACAAGTTCTAGTATAATCATTAGCACAGGGTCTTATCAAAAAGATCTAAAGGCTAGCGTGCATGCCGAAGGTAAGTCAATAATAATACCATTTTGCAATTTATTGGCGTGTTTGAGTCCCATGCATGATAACCGTTATTGATCGAACCATGGTCAACGTTCTAATTTCTCACATACGAAAAACCGACAATTATATCTTAGTAAATTGTTAATGAATAGTTTTAGCAAGAAGAATAAGAATATTTTTATTTAAGAATATTCTCAAGTATACGTAACGTTTTGGTTTCGAACTTTGAAACGAAGATATTTCAAGAAACCATTTACCGGGACGACGATTGACAAATTTCATATATCTGTAATTTGCTGGTAAAAAATAATTCTCCGTTCTCTACAAAATCCAGTAGGCAACTTTATGAATGCAACATCTATTATCGAACAAATTTCTCGTTTAAAGTAGTGCGCATGCGTAGAGCCATTTTTGCCTAATGTCTTTGTAATTAAATCGGCCTAATCACATTCGAATTTTGCGCTTTGAGGCTCTTTAAAGTCCCGGATGTGACGCCTCATTCTACACGATTCGTTTGGATACTTTATAGAAAATCTTTGGTGATAATGTTTGATCAAATAGCCTTCAAAACGAAAAACAAACGGTCGCTTCTGCATCAAGATGTTCTATTCAATTGATATTTGTCATAACAAGGTAAGACAAAAGAGAAAAAAATACGAGCCGTTACAATTTCAATAATACGTAGCTTATTCTAAAACCGGTTATTTGTTGTTTTTGATTCAGGTAGCTACGAATCGGGAGTTTGGAGTGCAGCTTTCACAGCCAGTGCCGGTAAGAAGTAAATAATTACATAGATAAAGTGATTTTCGTATGCCGGATAGGGAAACAGCTACGGAACTGTTACTGCAGGATTTTCATATGCTTTTATAAACATACTGTTACGGTTACAGTAAGGACGGTACAGTCACGTATACTTAGTCATACGAAAACCGCTTTTATATAGAGATTTATTCATATGCAATAAATGTTTGTAAATATATAATAGTGTTGTTTCATTAGCTTTATAATAAAACAAGCCAAGCTTTCGAGCTACTTGCTCTTCATCATGTATTTTTTGTCATTTTTGTTTTGCCCTGCTGAAGAGCAAGTTGCTCGAAAGCTTGGCTTGTTTTATTAAAAAGCTGATGAAACAACACTATTATGAGTTTATTCATAGTTTTTGGATATGGTTAGAGACATTTTGAATATGTCCACCTGATCTAAACGAGAAATTTGGGCTTGAAATTGACATAAAGATATGGCTTCGAGTACCCAGGCTACCCTCTGCTACCTCTAATTCAAGATGGCGGACACTCTTGATTAGACTCTTCCACAGTCTCCTGTTCGGCTTTTGGTATTCTCACAGTGAGACTGTAACAGTAGAATCCTCGCAATGCATTGTAGGACCCGAAATCGTCGTCCCGTCGTGCTTTGCTCCTGGCCGTTATATTGAAAAGAGTCGAAAGAGAGAGACTGAACACGAGTACAAAGCACAATGGGACGGCGATTTCGTGTCCTACAATGTATTGCGTGGATTCTAAAGTTACAGTCTCACTGTAAGAAGACCAAAAGACGAGCAGGAGACTGTGGAAGAGTCTAGCTCTTGATGAGACATCAGCCGTTGATAGTCACCATGCAGTACTTGAGACAAATAATAGGTCCTTTTTGAAAGCAATTCACTTGGGAAACGACCGGCACTATAACTAATCGTCGCTTATGATTTATATATGTTAATATCTCATTATATTTTGAAGGCTATGAAAAAATGACCAAAGATACTTCAGAGAATCAAAAAGTTGTTCTCGAAAAAACGACAGTCTGCAACAAAGGCAGTGCTCGATACTCTTGGGCATTGGCCTCCCACGGTGGCTTTTCAGTAACAAAACAATTTGCAGCAGCATTGTGCAACCTCCCAGAAACCTACGACAAGGGAAAGTACTTTGGATTCCTGGAAACATGGGGAACGGTAAGATATTATTCATTTCCAACTTCATACTATCATTTTTTTGTTGATTTATGCTGAGGCTCTATTCAGCGGCCAACCTCTATTAAGCGGCCACTTTTGGAAAGTCGCGAGAGTGACCGCTTAATTATTAGGGGTATCTGAGGTATTCTATATTTATTGTTTTAAAGAGCGTTGTATTGGAAGCTGGTCTGGGTACAAAGGAAATACACCGTTATGAATCATCAAAAGCTGACTTTACAGAGTATGCCATGAACAATGTAAGACTTAATTTAACGTTTTTTTGTATACACTACCTCTCCCCTTATTATTAAGAGAGGATGTCAGGAAAAATCAAAATACACCAGCAACAGTCAAAAATTCGAATCGGCTCATATTTTGGTATTAGGTAGGTCCTAAGGTAAAACAAGTCAGGACATATTTAGTTTGCTGAAAAAATATTTTGTTTTTGAGAAATTCAGTAAAATGTATTTCACGCATAATTGACGCTGTTCGAGGGTCGAATCATAGGCCATGTTTGGAGGACTCTCTTTTAAAAGCCATCTAATGTCAGAAATTCTAAAAGCAATCATTTAAGAATGTTATGGATAAAATTCAAAATCTTTGTTTGAATTTGAAATAAAATACAATTTTTTTCCGTTGAGGACCTCCGCGGCGTGTTACTAACCACGGTCACTTCAAAAAAATATTTTTCTATGTGTGAAGTGAAATAAACGCTCGATATTTAAAATTTGGTAAGCGGAAAGATGATAGTTGTAGGTGGTATGGTTCTTTTTCTGGGGTTTTTGCGTTGCTCTGCGTACGTAATGGCGAATCTTCGATATCCTAACGGATTTATGAACTCAAATGGCACGAAAAACATGAAAATACCATAATAAAAGTTGTAAAAGAAGTCTAAATATAAGTAGTACTTGCTTATTTTTTTATCGGTAACCATTTATATTGTCGAATTATCATTACGAGTACTTGCTAGAGTGAGCACACTAAATCCGTGAAACAAATAATACTATTCCAAGTCTCGAAATCTTTACGCTGCTCACACAGTTTTGCTTTTTCGAGAGGTTTAGAAAAAAAAAATTCTCGGATTTTTGAAATCGCGACAGAAAACGTGAAGAAAGTTATTATAATACCGACGAGCGCAAAAATGCCCTTTATAAACAAGTAGAAAAATCGGTGTTCTAAAAAGCTGGTTAAACTCACATTTTCAGGATTATACGAGTAAAATATAATCTAAATTTTGAAATAAAAATTATTTCTCTACAACTTTTTAAGTGCGAGTTTTGAAATTTAGAAAGGCAGCTTCTTAAAAATGTAATTTTTTGATTGAAAACTTTGCCTCGCCAGAACAAAAACTCCGAATTTGATTTTGTTTAAACTTTGTCAAGTTGAGGCACTAGGCCTAACCTACGTGCACAAGTGAGAGTATTATTAGAATTAACCTCAAACGAGAGATATTTAGCCTTTTGTAGGTTCTAGGGGGTCCCATTTCCGTTGCTATGGACACTCCGATGTAAACAAACTTTATACTTGGATAAAGTTCAAAGCAATGTGTATTTGCTTGCAAAGTTTCGTGTCTTGTTGTTCACTGAATCAAAAGATATGGCCCGTTAAAAATGAGAGGTCGTCAAGTTTGCAAAGGGTAACGAGCCTCCTTAAATCTCAAACCTATTGTACACTGACGGGGGGCAACCCCACCACTTTGACCTTGAAGTAAACCTCAAGGGTTGTACATGTCACTTTTTTTGTTTTGATAGTTTGATACCTCAGTCAGTGCATCTGGATCTTACGGAGGTTTTAGTGCCTCGGTATCAGTCAATGTGGAGAAAATGGGCGAATCTATGAAGACTGGTTCGACTTTTGGATCATTCGATATCACATTGAATATTGGCGGGGAGAGCATGCCCGAGCCTATTTCCATCACATTGTTGCCGATGACCGAATTGTTTAACAACGAACAATTATTCAAGAAATTTAAAGACGACCCATCGTGTAGCTACACTAGTGAGTCACTCGCAAAGTTAAAAACGAATATCATTCAGATAATCAAGATGTATCCAACCATTTTGGGTATCGTACCGCCTCAAGGTAAGTGTTTTATTTAGCACTTAATTAATGACTGACACCATGGGAAACGGTTAATTTGGATATCCGAAAAGAAAGCATCCGAGGTCTGCCAAGGGAAACATAAAAACATTGAGAATAGAGTCGAGGGAAGTAAAACTAACCGGTATCCCGAGGAATCAGTCATTAAGTATTTATAATGTACCTGATTTCGATCACAGTATTTATTACCTGCATGCGTGAAAGACATACAGATTTATTTCCCGTGACATGCTATCAACCAATAAAAAACACGAGTTGACAAGAGAGGATTAAATAAAGGTTCAAACGCTAGGGCGAGGGTTTGCATTGAAATTCAAGACCTAGGCCGAGGGCGCAGCCCGAGGCCGAGGTCTTGAATTTCAATGCAAACCCGAGCCCGTGCGTTTGAAGTTGTTTAAAAACTAACCAAACCCTATTTTTATTGTTTCAATGCAAAAATTCTGGAAATAGGAACTCAAATAATCGGATTTATATCGAGTAATTTATATTTGCATCAATTTAACGTCGAACAATAGCATGTGCTGAGATAAAGCTTTTTAAAATTCCTTCATTTTCAACGAAATACCGGATAGCATAGTGGTAAGTGAATGGACTGTAAGATGCGAAGGGTTGAGGGTTCGGGTCTCGGTAGGGTCAATTCGTAAGTTTTCCTTTGCGTTTTTTAAAGGTTAAAATAGTAAATTCCTTAAGTTTTAAGACTTTAAGAGTTCTAGTGTGTGTCTAAAATCTCAAATAAATGTGCATTGAATTTCAAAATTTCAAAACTCTCAAATGTGTGTGTATATGACTAACTTGGCAAAAATACCTGATGCAGGTCTTAAATTCAAAATTCAAAACCTCTCCCGGGTCTTCCCCCGAAATTCAAAACCTACATTAAACAATGGAAATAGGGTGTGGTTAGTGTTAGAAACTCTATATTAGCCCGCGCGCCATGTCAATTCACATATTCGAGCTATTTTTAGTAACATCAAAACACCTTACCTACCTTACCCCGTGCATAAAAACAAATGGTTGGTAGATTTACAGTTTGTATTTCGGACTAGTTCAGTTTCTAGCTGGTGTTACTAAAAATAGCTTGAATGTGAATTAACATAGCGCAGGCTAATATAGGCTAATTTCACTCTCTTATTTATGCTCTCTTGCTGGGGTTTATAATAAACTGTCTTATCATCATCACCAGCAGAGCGGCCTCGGCTAGTAACATTACAGTATAGACGCCAATATTTTTATCTGATGCACCGCTCATAAAATATTATTATGGAAGATAAATGGGAAAGATATATAAATCTAACAAAAAATATATAAAATCATACTTTTAGTGAGTATGCTGATGCTGTCACATTTCCTTATGTTCATGCGCATTGTGAACCACTTTTCAGCTCACATGGGATGCATAGTGGAAGGCTTTTAATGTTGTTTGTATTTTGATAGTTTTAACAAAGGTATATTAAGGCAATGGGCTCGCACAAATTTAACCGATACATTTTTTTATAATTTTGCATATAGATAGTTTTTGAGATGGAAAAAACAGAACAACAACAAAAATCGGGAGTCATCGATGTAGATTTTGCGCTATGTCAGCTTGAATACGGCACTCCCCAGCGAGTTTAGAACGAAAACAACGCTTCTCAAAGTATGACGTCTAGTTTAGTTCTGGTGGCTGCAATATGAAAAACAAAGCCGTTTAGTGGTACCCGAATAAGCAAATTGTCAATGCAAACAGTTTGAAATCATAATGGAGAAAAATACTAAGTTTTGACCTTTTCTTTCTTGAAACACAGTCGAAATTGCGCGCGAATCAGAAGTCAATTTAGGGGATTTTTCTCGATTTTCTAAAAAAAAAAACGATAGATCTTTGATTTTTTTCGATATGGTTTAGGTTTCATAAAAACACATCGGTATCGCTAAAAATATGCATAGGTCACCGTACTCAGTTTTGAGTTATAGGCCGTTGAACACTGCTAAATGTGAGCGGAAGCACAAAGGTATCCCAATCAATGGATTATCTATGTCATGCTGCGTATCCTTTTGCGCGTACTGTAAAATTAAGTTAAAAGTGATTAAAAGTGATTATCAATGAATATTTATACTCATTTTTGGTAGAAAACAATTATATTACTACTCTGTTCATGATATTTCAACCAAAAAAGGGGAAAATCGGTTGTTTTTGGAATATTTTTTTATCCAAAGTGCGCGCGCTACTGACGCCACCAAACGTGCGCGCGCTAATTGAAATTCCAACTGAACTTATACATTTTCGCTTATTCATGCATTTTCTACAAATAACTGAAATTTAAATTTTAAATTAAAAAGAAATTCATTTTTTTGTGATTTGATGGAGACAAAGTAAGTATTTTATTTCTATATTTCTGGTTATTTCAACCCGTACTACATAACAACTCAGGAATGAGCAAGCCCATTGCCTTAAAGGTCTAGTGTTAATTAGATGCTGTGGATAGACATACCCAGTAAACATGCACTTGAGTGGTTTTCATATAACCCGTGAAACAAAGTGTAATTCAAAGATCCCTGCTGTGACAACAAACAACAATGAATAGTTTTTCAAATGGAATACGAAATATTGGACCAGCAAACTTTAATCCATAGCGGCATAATATATTTTTAGCACTTATCAATATCTTTATTAATGTCTTTATTAGATTGCTTTTATTCTAAAACAGGCATTTAAAATGTTCGGCAATCGGAGTCTTTCCAACACCGTGTATTGTAGACAAATATAATTAGCTTGTCGGACTTACCAACAGCAACTTAGACTTCAAGGCACAACAATGGATGGTAGATCTGTGAGTAATTACAGAGTGTAATAGTCATGTAGAGATAATAAAATACAAAAGAACCAAAGTGACAGTTGCGCTAAATACGCTAAAGTGTGTTTCACGGGTTAATGAAAACCATTCTAGCTAATGTGTTGTAAATTACATACAACATGACACTGATGGATCACTCCCAATGGAAAACAATTGAACAAATTGCTCATACCTTACTAACGAGTTCAATGTCACAATTTATTTGTAGATCTAGATGGTAAGTTAATTATTCCTATCACGTGGCCTCGAGGGACATATGGCCTTCCCATGCCTACTGATGGATGTCCTGATGGTAGTGTCCCTTGGCGCACAGGACTGATTTATCAAGATACTGAGGATGATGATAATGTTAACGATTGGTCATACAAAAACAATCTTGGAATCCAGCAGGCGAACGGGGATACCAAGCAACATTTCTGCATGAAGCTTTCTAACATCCCGTCTCATGACTACCCAT
This sequence comes from Metridium senile, assembly GCA_949775045.1. Lineage (NCBI taxonomy): Eukaryota > Metazoa > Cnidaria > Anthozoa > Actiniaria > Metridiidae > Metridium > Metridium senile. Next base: position 2,098,775 of record OX459107.1, read on the forward strand.
GGCCTAAAGGATCGTACTGCATCCTCAAAAAAGGGGCGTGTCCTAAAGGTTAGTGCATTTTGAAATTCATTCACACTTTGCACCCACTAGCTGGATCCGTCCTGAAGACGATGAAAACTGAACAACCAGAATTACAACGTGTTCTTTCTTATGAACGCAGGTTTCGAATCTGGAGACGTTACGTGGTTTGACGAAACAGACAACAACCGCGACTATACTAGAGGATCGCTTCCAGACATAGCTCTACACAAGTATTCTGGCACCTCTGTGACGATTAGCTATTGTTGCCGTGAAGATGGTTTCCCAGGTATCGATATATCCCTTCCAAACAAGAAACCATTTCTGCTATATAAAAAGAAAGTTGGACCATGTCAGGCAGTCAAGGGCATGCTGGCCTCCCAGCAGTTTTTCCAATGGGACCTTGAAGATTCTTCGGCTAACAAAGGACAAGTAGTAGGGGAATATCCCTATGGAATCTATAGCGAAAACATCAGAATGTTTTACTGTTACTATAAACCTACAGCCAAGTGAGTTAATAAACAAATAAACTGGTCGGTGATATTGCAAATCTGCCATAGCTAACATGATATTATAGCGATTCAAAATTTACTCACGCTTCTTAAATTCTTAAATTGGGTTGTTTTAAAGTTGTAAAGCAAAAAACGTATTCATAATTTATGCATGCACCATGTATACAAAATTGAATAATAAGTTAAAGTTAATAAAGCATATGGAAAAAAAAGAATGACTATTACCATTAATTATTAATATAACGGCCGTCCTTAATAAGAGCACTTTTTATATAAGTCGGAAATCTAGTGACCGTAGCAGCAAATTTACAATAAATTACGCTAAGTAAGTTTTAACTTAAAAACTGTTACTGCAGAATTTTCGAAAGTTTTATAGAAACTACAGTTCGGTTACGGCACGGACCAATACAATTTCCCACTCAGATGAAAACTGCTCTCTTTAGCGGGTATAGTTGCCTTTCATATAGGAAAAGGTTGTCCCAGGGTCACCCTCCTACTCCAGACATATATAACGAGTGCGTTTATATGAAAAAAGCCACCTACTATCCCTTGAATCAAAGTCAACCACGAATGTGGCTTCGCAGACTAGTGAGCATGCACAAGAGATGTTGTTGCCTCGAGTTTTGTCCCGGTACCATGCCGTATTACGTGAAGAAAATAGAACACAAGATGTCCAGGGTAATATAGGGTAACCTTTTTCGCGTATCCTACCGGTAAAGTAGCCTTTCTAGCCGAGGCAAGTAAAAAATATTTAACACTCGATCTTAATTCAGTTGAAATCGAGCTGGAAAATGAAGCTGCAACACAATTATAACATATACATCCCATGCATCCCACGGGACGTCGAAATGATGACTTCAGCAAAATTGAAAAATAACACTGTGTTAACATTACTTTTGGGAAATTTTAGCGATGTTTTATTTACATCGTCACACCGTGTACCTTTAGCATCTAATTTAGGTGTATTTTATCGAAATCTATTTTAAAACATTCATTGTTCCTGATCGTATTAGACCTTTGAAGTTTTGTTGTCAATCTTGGAGGATATAAGATGTCACCCATGGCATGGCCGCTCCATACATTTTTACCATTTCGTGCAACTTTGATCGCGAAATGCATATTCAAAAATCGGTCAACATACTCAGTTTTGAATGTTAATATGTTTTATTTGGCTTTTTGAGTGTTTTTCTCTAGTGAGAATAGTATAAGTGACATTTTTAAAACATACATCCCGCGAGATTACAACGTATTTCAAATATTATAGTTGATTACAAACACATCGTTCTGCAGTGCATGACGGGTCACACTCGAATCCGTCGGGACAGCAGTGTTTGCCATCTGTGCATGATACTGCATGGGATAAGGGACAGCAGCCCCACCCTGTCTCAGAGAACGTGCTTGGACTACAGGTCATGTATCCTGGACACATGGTGACTGTTTGACCTGACTTGTTCTTACAAGGTAAAGGTGATTCTTGTAAGGCAGCCTAGAAATCCATCAATAAAATAATTATCAATTACTCGAACAGCCAGTACGTCAAGCAGTCAGACAGGCAATCAACAGCCTGTCAGACAGTCTGTAAGTCAGTCAATCAATCAATCAATCAATCAATCAATCAATCAATCATGCAGTCAGTCAGTCAATCATATTATCAGTTTGACAGTCAATCATGCAGTCAGTCAATCAGTCATACAATCAGTGAATCAATCATGCAGCCAGGCAGTCAATCAATCATGCAGCCAGGCAATCATACAGCCAGGCAGTCAATCAATCAAGCAGTCATTGTGTTGTCAAGTCAGTCAATCATTGTATGGTGATATTTTATTAAGTCAAAGTGAGGCTTGCCGTTGCATATGATTGGCTGCTTCGTGATATACACCTATTTCAAAAAACGTTGTCGGAAGGAGATCTGAATCTGCAATCTGAGACCAAAATGAATTCTGGGGTACGGCAGTTTTTTCTCATTAAAAATGCGTTTGCGTGCACTTTCTGGTTTATATTCGGATATGGCGATGGTAAATATAAATCTGATAGTGCTAAGCTAGCGCAAAATAAAAAACAGGGCCAATACATTTCGGTATCAGATTGCAGATTCAGATCTCCTTCTGACAACGTTTTTTGAAATAGGTGTATATTAAACATAAGGACGGGGCAGGAAGTGTGAGTGTATTATCAGAGTTACCTTGGTTACAGTGATGTCATTCCCTACGTCATCTACGTCATTATCATGGTGTTTGACCTTCATAGGTGGTGATTCAGACAGCAAAAGACTTGAAAACTGATCACTGACCAAGACTGACAGATAACTATAGCCATCACTTGTATAGTGGGGACTAGGCTGTGTAGCAGCTATCTCACATCTGTTGTAAGGCGGTTCACCACACACTAACACTATCCACTTGTATAGATCGGCTACTTCAACCGCTGGATATCTCGACATCACATCACTAGCTATGACATTGAAAGTCTTGACACGCTCGTTTGTGGTAACGTTGAAGGGTACTGGGGTGGTCAATACGTATCCAACAAGGCTACCAGTAGCTAGCAAAGCGGATTTTATCGTTTTTAGATTATCCATGTAAGTTGTGTCATCAGTATATTCTTCAGGGTTTTCGTTATTTAAATCAGAGTCGTGGAGACCGAAGTTGAACACGATGACGTCATAGAATACTTTTTCTTGGAAATTCGTTCGTAGAAATACTTCGAGACATTTGACGGCGTATTTAGAATCCAGTGCTCCTCCGTCACGCGTATCCCAAGGGGCATGGTACACATCGCAGATCTCTTTTAAAGACGATTTCACTCGAGAAGTGTAGCTGTGAGGTAGATTAGAATCAACATCATTATCACCACCTTTATCATGATCATCATCATTATCACCAACATCATCGTTATCATCATTACCACCACCTTTATCATCATCATCATTATTATTACCAACATCATCGTTATCATCATTACCACCACCTTTATCATCATCATCATTATTATCACCAACATGATCGTTATCATCATTACCACTACCTTAATCATCATCATTATTATTATTATAACCAACATCATCGTTATCACCATTACCACTACCTTTATCATCATCATTATTATTATTATTATTATAACCAACATGATCGTTATCATCATTACCACTACCTTTATCATCATCATCATTATTATTATAACCAACATCATCGTTATCATCATTGACAACACTTTTGTCATCATCATCGTCATACTATTGTTATAATCACAATCACCATCACCACCATTACTTTATCGTCATCATCAGAGTCATCAATGTCGTCAGTTGAGTCCCTCCCAGGGGGATGCATGCTCCCATGCTCCCATGCTCCTTTGATCTTTTTTTTTTTTTTTTTATCTTTTTGCATTTTCTCCCTTGTTCCCCAAAAGTAAAATAACTGTCTCCCTAAAATTTTATACCTCATGCTTCCATCATCCAAAAAAAAAACCTATTGTTTTATTATATTTTGCTCCCTTGAAAACAAAACGGAAAAAATAATAATACAACTCAGATCAAACACAGGAAACAATCGTTATTAATGTTCACATTTGTCGCCTTCGCAGTTTTTGTTCACAGTTACGAAACGTGAATCACTCAAGCATGGTCTTTGCGCTATTGTTTTCATGGTCATGAATATAATTCAACTCATTAGCATACAAGAAATAGGATATTTTTTTTTTTGATTTTTTCCGTTTGCCTACGTACTATTGTCTACTATTACATTTTTATTACTGATTGTTTTATCCATATTATTATTAATTGATATATTATTATTATTATAATTATTCATTATTCATATTTACAAGTGTTCTTGTACATTTTTCATAGGTTTATCATTTATATTATTCTCTTATTCTCTATCAAGAAGTTACATCTTATTGGCCTATTTGGATAAAAAGGATCCTGTTATATATGTTTTTAGTATAAATACGCAGGTGATTATAGAAAATCGCGCGCGCTGATTGGTTTGCTATCTCGGATTATCAGCCGATAATCACCTTTTCGGACAAAATAGTAGTCGTTTTGTCACTGTTAGCGAAGATGAAATTGAAAACTTTAAAGAAAATGCTGTCCCAAAATCGACAAAAGAAGCTACTAAGTTTGGTGTCAAGCTATTTAAAGGTATCATAGTAAATGTTCACGTTTTTTTTTTTTTTTTTGTCATTAAGCGAGACAATGCGAGCCGGACACTTTCGCGTAACCTGAGTATCAGGCTCTAGGGGAGGGGGAAGGAGAGAAAGAAGGGAGAGAGGGAAGAAAAGGAGAGCCTGACACGAAACGCGAAATAAGCCATTCCGCCCCCTCGCTTGATCCACAGCATGATATTACATAGGAGCCAATCAAAATCGCTTCCGGTTGTCATGTCGTCATGTCAAAACACGAGCAGCAATGTCGCTAACGAAACAACAATGTTATGAATTTAAACACGGCTTTAATGCAAATATTTACTGGATAAAATAATCTCATACCAGTTATAAAACTGAAGGCTGAAATATTAAATCTACAAGCTTAACTTTACACTGAAATATATACTCAGAATCAGGCAGAAGGCTGAATTTAATACACAAACAAATCAAGTACTAGAAAATTTACGTCTTGAAGACTTCCCGACTTCAAAGCCTGACTCTATTTGTGCGATAACCATCGTTCTGCGCTACCGAAAACAATCTCTAGCTCCTCGATGTTTTTAGCCTCCATCTCGTCCATGTCTTCTAGTGTAGCGCCCGGGGGGGGTTCTCCCTTTATCCAAGTGGTAGGGGTGATCGGCGTACCTTTTAGGGTTAAAATATTTCCAGTGCGTACCTTTTAGGGTCCATTTAGAGATTTGGCTCAAAAATCAGTTCTAAGGGTCGTTTTTACTCTGCTGTTTTTGTATCTGAGCGTACCTTTTAGGGGTCATTTTCAAAATCTCGGCCGATCACCCCTACCACTTGGACAAAGGGAGTACCCCCCCCCCCCCCCCCCCCCCCCCCACCGGGGTGTAGCGGCTTTAATGCCGCTACTACACAATCGTTTTAATAGTCTGTTCTTTTCGAATCAGTTCACGACAATGATTTTCATTGACTTCGTTAATTTCCCCTGTCTTTTGAAACCAATGGCTACTCAAAACTTTGGGCAAGAGCTGATAAATGTGCTCATTCCATACCCAGTTGAAAGAGGACACCGAGGACGTCCTTCTTCTTGATCTGATGTTTTAAGGCATAACTCCTGCTTCTTTTTGAGAGTTATTCCAGGGAATACCTCGAGTGCTTCTTTGATCGAGAGCATCATCGAATTCTTTGTGATTCATTACAAGCTTATAAATAACCAAATAACATTGCAACCTCGATCGCTTCGATCGCGTATTAGTTCGCGTCTAGAGTTTCACTTCCGTTCTATTGTTCAATGGACCAATCAGAAAAACATTCATATTCTGAATGTTTGACACAGGAAAAAACGGCTTTTGTGCGAAGACTCGCCGCTCGGTAAATATTCACCGATAATCACTTCGCCTTCGGCGAATAATTGTTAAATATTCTTACCTTTCAAAAGATCTATTTTCCTTTTCAGAATAACTTCAGTTATTTTATATTTCAGCAATAATAGAAGGAGGCAGATTAGTGAAAACTATGGCTAGTATTAGTTATATTTCAGGCTCAAAAATATACTCCTCTTTTTAAACATCTGCCTTTATTAAGGGGTATTTAAAAGCGAGTGGAGTGAAAACATGAAACCCGTGAAACAAATTAAATAGTCAAGTCAAATAGACACAAAAGAAAACAATGGAATAAGAGACTGCTGAGGTGCATTTCAGTCTATTGAATACTTGCTATTTCACGGGTTTAGTGTCTTCACTCTACACAAAAGAAAGCAATGGAATAAGGGACTGCTCAGGTGTATTTATAGTCTATTCAATACTGGCTATTTAACGGGTTTAGTGTCTTCACTCTACTTGGTATAAAAGTGTTCTTGTAACGTCTATGGTGTGTAATTTTGTAATACATACCCAATACTGACCGAGTCACCAATGACGAGACATTTCTTTTGATTTGACGAGGTATCTATTTGAGGTCCTGGTTTACACACCCGAGAGGCATTTACACTAGGATCATCTGTTGGTATATGATTAGAACGGCTATCGATTACTGTGATTGATAATACAGTTAAAGAGACAATGCATACTAGCCGTATAGCGTTCATTGTTATTGCGTGGTTGTAATACAATATTATGAAATTTTAGTTCCTTTTAAGGTCACGAGACCGACATATTAAAGGTATTTTAATGACTTCTGCTGTGGATCGAGTGTTTCCATGGAGGTAGAAACAAACCGGAACTGATATCCGTTTTCTTTATTAGGGACCTTTTTTAAATGTCCTTTTTTGTTTATGAAGGGCCTCTTGCACTACAGCCTACAGCGAAACTGAGTCTATTTGTTTATAGAGTACTCAAGTCTGACAATGCTCCCGGAGCCGAAAATACAGTGATTATATTCAAGTGGCTATAGTCTATTTTTGATTGCCTATTAAAATCGAGAACCAAAAATGACCACACACAGTTACACTTAGTTACTGTTAGTGCTGTTTACCTTAAATGCACATAAAAGTGTTAATTTTTGGATTCATTCATTCATTCACTCATTGATTGATTGATTGATTGTTTTATTTAGTTATTTAGTTATTTAGTTATTTAGTTATACAGCATTTATCATGCTATTCAAAGGCATTGTATGACAAATAAATTGTCTTTTAATTAAATATAATTCCTTTCCCACTAAATTACAAAAGTCAAGACAACGTTCTTGCAATTAGGTGTACCCAAAATTTCCCTGTAGTGTAATTTCGTTCAAGGGACACTGAAGGGAACCAACCTTTTTTTCGTATGCCTGTCGGGAATTTTCAACTGGACATTATATTTTTCAACATATCACCATATTTGGATAGAAGACCAGAAAGAAGGCCTGGTTACCACAGTGGTTTACAAGACGAAGAGATCAAGTATGTTTGCAGCGTGATAACTGCGAAGGTAAGGCTTTATTTGAGTAGTTTATTGACTATTTACCTATATTGTATCATACTCTCCATGTTTTGTGTCTAATATAAGCATTTTCTAGTTTATTTACTGCTTGATTCTCCAGATGTTTTGGCGGGAAATTTAAATGTAAAGTCCGGCACTGAAATTGACAAAATCTGAACATGACTTATTCAACATACATTTCTTTCGTTTATTTATCAATCCGTGTCCCTAGTAAATCAACTTAAACCCTGCAAATATGCACTGGTTCACTTCAACATTTCCAAAAGCTGAATCATACCATGTAGAGTTTCTTGTTCATGTTGTCTCAACACAAAACATGGCTGATCACAGTGACAAGCTATCCCTGGAGCAAGCATGTTGTGTTCACAATAATATGTCCAAAAGAGATGAAAGAGAGGCCCTGTTAGGGTTTTAGGATTATATGGATTATTAGGATTTTTAGAGCAGGGATATGGATTATTGACATGGATTATTTTTGCAGCATTTAGGACCAATTGAGGATTTAGGATTTCTCGTTTGTAATTATTTTTGGTGAATCATTTTTTACAATTTAGGATTACCGATTGTTTATGAACTTCAATTGAATGCATGGATATAAATGCTTCAGGGTAATTAGCTTGACATGGTGGGATATGAAATAAAGACAACATAACATCAAAATTGTTTTTATTGCTAATTTCAGAAGCTGGTACAGAATAATACACCAACAGTGCAAATACAAGAAAGCATGCTTTGAGAATGGGTGATTACAAAATGGGATTACTTTTACATAGATTTTGATCGCTTACCAAATATGCTTTGCAGTTAGGCCTGGATTTCTTACCCAGTATGCTTTGCAGTTAGATCTGGATTTCTTATGCAGTATGCACCCCAGGCGATGTTCTCGGGGGTAAAATGACAGGGGGTAGTGGGGGGGGGGGGGGATTTGACGGATCTTTCTATTGCAACCCCCCAAAAATACTCAAACCTGAAATTTTACACCCAAAAAAAGACATGGCCTATAAATTTCGAACCCAAAAGAATACAAGACTTAAGGACGGGGCCTACTAATTAAAAAGTAATGTATTCTTCAAATAACTATGTGAGTTGTTTTAACCCTTCAGAGGGTTCTTCAAATCTGTCTAAAAAAGGTGGGGTCACCGGGCAGTTAAGAGCTGACGTCACGATTTTACCGGCATCGACAAATAATTTTTTTTTTCAAAGGATTTTCATTGAAACATCTCTTTGATAGCGGTACACAATTAACAAGTAATTTGCTAATAGGAATATATATTTTGTAACGTATTTTCAAAAGTTAATAGTGAAATATGATTTTTTTAGCATCACGCTTTGTATTTTACGAGGTTCAGAAAATTCGAATTTTTGTCTATTTTCCATTCAAAAATCAGTTGCTTTTTCGAAATTTTACATCAAAACCATTGTTTAACATGTTCTTAATAATTGCAGTTATAAAAAAATTGGGGTTACCGGGCGTTTTAAAAAGTTATCGCGTGGTAAACTTTTCCGCCGAAGATCATCATAAGACAATTTCTTTCCGGTCCCCTTCCTACTAAGTAAAGAAATTCGTCATCATAAGTGCATTGTGGGACTGTTTTTATAAAAACCGCTACCGTCGCGTCTACCATCGTTAGATGGTTTTTTATTTTTATTTTGTCATCTTTTGAGGTAAGATAGCGCGTTAAAATGGAAACTATGTAGATGCGCAGTAGCCTGCGCAGTGGCAATAGTAGGCCCCGTCCTTAAATACCTCAAAACTGGTTTATTGAATGTATATAGGTAGCCTGCGTAGCCAGGCTCTAGGGTAGGGGGAGGGGAGGGGTGCCGCTACGCAGGCTAGTATATAGGATGTTTCTTTACGGAACTCATGCCTTGCTGAAAAAAATTTCAAAAAATAAGATGTGAAAACCCCCAAAAATATGGTTTTCTTTTTAAGACCTAAAAAAATATGTGGCAGTCTCTTGACCCAAAAAAATAAGTGGGACCTCCTTGTCATCGTACATTGCCTGGGGGTTGCACTTCATATTAAGTTTCACATACTATGTTGTTATTGTAAACTGTAATAATTAATCATGTGAGCTGCACATTCAGAAGTTTGATTTCTGGTTCTGCCCAAAGCAATTAAAGCAAAACAAAATAACCCAACTACTACCTACTCCATTTCATTATATTACCTGTCGTTTATGTCAAACACCGACGCAGCCTCTATACTAGTTTACTCGCTAGTTTCCATTTAACTACTGGGGGTGTACAGTTGTATCCCTTTTGCTGATTTTTGAAGCCTTTTCGTATATACGGGATAGCATAGTTAAGCTGCTAGGCATTGTGGGTAAATGATCATAGACTTTCAATTTAAAATTAGTTAAAAAATTGGTTGTAAACTTAAACATTTTGTAAGCAAAATAAAATAAAGATTGTTTTGATATAAGCCGTATGTTTTAGTTGCCTCTATTTTGTAGAGATCATTTTTGGCAGAATGTTTTGCTAACTTGGTTGAGGTTTGCATGTTTAATATTTTGACAATATATATAATATATTTACTGTAATTAAATGGTCAAGAAAAAACTTTGAGTGATCGATATTCGGATTGAAGAATCAAACAAGTAAAAAAAAAAGTTATGATTATTTGTTTTTACAAAATCTGCTTTGTAATTATTTACTTCAGTTTAATAGAGTTTTTGTTCTTATTAGATTTGTTTATAAGTTTATTTATTTTGATTATAGTTTGTTTGTAATCATGATTCTGTTTAGGGATCAGGTTTATATGGTTTATTGTTATGGTAATTAGTTTAAGGTTTATTTGTTTGTTTAATTTGTTTATAGTTTTATTGTTTAAATTGTTGTTGATGCGCATTAGAATATAGCCCTGTGAAATTAAAGATAAGTATTTATCCTGTGAAAGAAAGGTAACATTGATCAGTACATGATTTGAACCCTTACCTTTGAGCTTACCTTATGTCCTGTATTCTGCTGTCTAGACCACTATGCCATATGGTGAATTGATGGTTTGGTCTGCTGAAAATTGTAAGTCATTGTTTGTGTTCACATGAATCATGATCTTCTATAAAGTAAAGTTTCAATCCTGCATTCTGCAACTTTAACTAGATGGTCTAGTGGGTAAGTGGTTGGGTTATCATGCAGACAGTTCTCGGTTCAAGCCTCAGTTGGATCTATTTCTTTCAAGAAAAAGGATATGCAAATTTTCTAATTTTGTTTATTAGCCTCTCAGCTTCATTGATATGCAACAATAAATAATACAAAACAATATGTAGGGAGGGGTAGTCAAGCAGTCTGTGGGGGAGGGGTAGTCAAGCAGTAAGCAGGGGAGGGGTGGTCAAGCAGCCTGTGGGGAAGGGGTGGCCAGGAGCCATTCCGGTCCCATGGGACGCCACCGGATGAGGGAGGAGATAGGGGAGGGGGGATTTAGGGGGGAGAGGACAGAGGTGGGTGGGCAAACTTCAATACCCCGTAGGTAGTATCCTGGATACCTAGATAGTTACATATATAGTATGTAAGTGTATGTAGAATATATATTTTGCATAAATACACCATAAATTTTGATACACAAACATAATCCTCCATAGTATTTTATTATGCCTCATAAATAATTCATATTACAGTTATCTAAGAGACCATATCTAAAGTGCAATCATTTTAGCACCTTATATAGCAAAAAAGAAAATGCTCTAGAGGCTTATCTTTATGCCTCATTTATATGTATTATAGAGTGACTTTGCAGCGAGGCCAAGTTCAAATATTATGAATTAAAAAGGAAAAAAATAATTGATTTGGCCTATAATTATTGATGTTTGAACTGGGTCTAACTACAAAGTCATTCTACTTATGTTCATGTGTTTGCACTCTAGATATTGTCTTTACAATAAATGTTTCTATTTTGTTTATCTGAAGAGGTCTCATCAAGATCTATTTTAAATATTCACAGCGAAACCTCTTCATTATTCTGTATACAGTGGAACCTTTCCTTGCAGACATAGAGAGGACATTTTGTTTGGCTATTCTGTAGTCTGAATTGGAGAGGTTCCACTGTAGTTATCAACACTGAGAAGTGAACAGCACATCCCATATTGAAGGGAGAACTCCAAGACATGTATGTCTTGGTGCGGCAGAGAAGGGAGAGGGGTGTTTTTATTAGTTTGTTTGTTTATAAAATGTCAGCAGCAAAAGCACCAATGTTCCTCTTGTTCACTGTAGCCAAAGACACATCTTGAAATGGATTCTGTGAAAAAAAGAATAAAAATATGTACAAACTTGTTGTGTTATGATTGATGTAGAGTGCAAACCATACTGTATATCAATCATAGAGTTAGTAATATAAACAATATTAGCAACCGATATGTATACACCTACTTGCAGTAAGGTTGTCATACAAAAATAGAACATTTGTCAAAGAAAATAGAACATTTGTGATTTAGTGCGAAAGGAATTAATTAAAAGACAAAAGAGAGAGTTCAGCTTGAGTGATCTTCTTTTGTCTTTTAATCAATTCTTTTCGCACTAAATCACAAATGTTCTATTTTCTTTATAACAAATATATATTTTTGTATGACAACCTTACTGCAAGTAGGTGTATATATATTGGACACAAATATTGTATAGTATGGGCACTTATGAAACTCTAACTCTAACGTTAGTCATTTCATATTTTACTAAAATTGTCAATATAAAAGTAAATCTGGCCAAAAGAATTGAAGTTAAAACTTATGCAAATCAGGATGATTTGGTCTAATATACAACCTTCTTCACGGCTATGATTTCTTTTCTCAATTTCTCATTTTTTATCAGCAATTATTATTATGAATTTAGCTTAGACAGAGAGTTTGATATGAAAAATTCTGCAGGAGGGTGTTATCTTAGTGGGCCAAAGTTAAGGCAGATAACTATATGTATTAGATAGTTACTGAGGCCGGCAGCAATATTAGATATATTGCAGTCAGCTGAGGGCGCAGCCCGAAGCTGACTGCAATATATCTAATATTGCTAGCCGGCCGAAGTGACTATCGTATATAGTTACTATTCACCACCCTGCCCCATTGTTTTCTCTCTTGCACAGTAATCGGCGGTTTCTTGTGTTTTTGAATATAATAAAAATAGGCTTACCAAACTTTCACGCTGGGCTGGCAGTGTACTGAAATCGGCGTTTTTAAGCGTGATTTTGAATAACTTTTTATAGTTAGGTCCGATCAACTTCAAATTTTATATGTGAAGAGTACACACCCAAAGAAAATAATTCTTCTTTTCACTTTTACAAATGTTACGATTTTTGGCGGGAAAATAACGTCATCAATTTTAGAGGAAAATCTAAAATGAGGGTAATGCAAAATTTTAAAATGCGCATTTGAAAGAACTCATTGAGATACGTTCAAAACCGAAGAGATAATAGTCAAAGTCAAATTTAATCTAAAGTTATAATTTTTTGAATGTAAAATAGAAAACATTTCTAAACTTCAAAAATCATATATTTTGATTAAATTTGACTTTGACTGTTATCTCTTCGGTTTTGAACATATCTCAATGAGTTCTTTCAAATGCGCATTTTAAAATTTTGCATAACCCTCTATTTCAATTTCCCACTAAAATTGGTGACGTCATTTTCCCGCCAAAAATCGTAACATTTGTAAAAGTGAAAAGAAGAAAATTTTTCTTTTGGTGTTTACTTTTCACATGTAAAACTTCAAGTTGATCGGACTTAACTATAAATCATTTTGTTTTTTACTCGACAAGGGACTGGAACCAATATTATGTTAGTACTCTGCTGAATGCAAGGCATTGTGGGCACAACTTAAACTTGTCAAGGAAAACTTGTTCATCATCTACACGAGCAAGGAAACCTTGTCAATATAAAATTGTCAAGGAAATCTTGCTGATCGTCTACACGAGCAATGAAAATTGTCAAGGATACTTGTCAAGGAAAAATTGCTCGTGTCAACGCCGCTTAATTAGTTATAATATTATCAGCCAATGAAAATGTAATAATCATTCAATAGCCTGTCCCATTATTGTTCTCTTTGTTGCATAATAATCAGCGGTTTCTTGTCTCTTTGAATATAATAACAATAGGCTTACCAAACTCTAATTAGTTATAATTTCATCAATTCTATTTAGAGGAATGCTAATGAACTTGATGACATTAAACGTGTTTTTGTTGCAAGTTTTCCATCGGTTGCCTGGGTAGCATAATGGCTTAAAGCGCGGATACAGCAATGCAGAAGGTCTCGGTTCGAATCCTGGCATTGGTACTCAAAGTCTTTTTTCACCAAAAATCGCTATCTAGTAAATTATTTAATGAATTATAAGTCTGATGATGCTTACTAGAATGGAAATTATTAGTTATACACACTTAACAAAACACACTGCAATATGTTTGATATTGCAGAGTGCGAACTGCAATATGTTTGATATTGCAGAGTGCGAACTGCAACATAACTAAATATCTTTGCTTTCAGACGCGGGTACTCAGCAATCAGTGATTTAGTGCAGAGAGAGAACAATGGGGTAGGGTGGTGAATAGTAACTATTATGTAATATCTGCATGCCAGTAATTTTTCACATCAATTCAAATCTGAATTCATGAATTGTCCTTTTATTTATTCAAAACATGCCAGTTTATAAATGTGGCAAAAGTTACTTTGTTTTCAAACCTGCCGTTTCTGACCTGGCCGTCACCGTTTTCCCAGCCACAAACCAAAACAAAGTTATTCAATGTCATGTAATGTGTGCTTATAATGCACAATGAAAAATGACATCTGTAGTTATATTCTAGCCTGCGTAGCAAGCATTTCTTTTGGGGGGAAGAGGAGAAAGTTGTTTTGGTTGTTTTGGGATAGCTGTGTTACCGATATGGCCGCTCGAAACCTAAGACATAAATAACCAAAAAAACAACTTTCTCTCGTCCCCCCAAAAGAAACGCTTGCTACGCAGGTTATAGTTATTCCCATATGAAAGAGTATTGTTTTGGTTTCTCTTAAAAAGGTCACCTGACAACACATGTAATCACTCTTTTATAATTACAATGATCTGATGCCCTGATGTCATCAATTGCATAATGCTTGCTTTAGAAGGAGAACAAGATTTGTCAGTGAATTATTATATGAAAAATGACCAAAGTTCACATAGTATTCAGTTATACAGTTTAGTTTCATATTTTTCATCAGTTGTTTAAGTAACTACTGGAGTAAATAATGTATAGTTCAGTGTTGTTATAAAGCAGAAAATTATGACAAATTATCAGTTGACCACACAAGTACAAATCTAAATAATAATGAAGGAAAAAATCCCTCAACGCATCCCAAATGTGCAGCACATTAACATTTATACACTTAAATATGTTTTAATATAAGTTTAACCTTACCTTCTAGCTATAATCAGTCTTTATAACGAGGTGAAACAACCAAAACACTAACACACTTTACAAGATGGCCGCCATGTTTGAATTTCCCGCTGCTCGTGACAGGAGACTGGTATCTAGCAACACAGGGACCCCAACGAACGGGAACTAACTCATTTTTGAATGGGATAAAAGATGAAAGAGAAGAAGTGGAAAGGGAGAGAGGAAAGAAAATAAATAGATAACTCTAATCCCATAATACACGAAACACAACATAATTATGCAAATAAATTTATTTCAAACAATAACTTAAATAATAAAGTTTTATTCCTTGCTCACTGTTTTCCAGAGAACAAACTATCATTTCGTGATATAAAACTTGCAATATACAAAGATCTAAACAAACTTGTCCCCAGGGCTCTTCCATTCACTTTGAATGAAAAAGACCTGGGAATGAGGCCGAGTTTGAAACTAAAATATATACATATATATAATGATTATTTTGGCTGACTATAATTAAAAGTTTAACAAACTAAGAGAAGCCATTGAAATATAACTAGTTTATACTCTTCTACTATACTCTAAGAAATCTGGATGTTTTAAATGTTTATTGTACAGGTTTTTATTCCAATACATCACGTAGGATATCAGGAATCAAGAACTCCGCCTGCCCTTGATCAAAACCTTTTGTAGTATTTATAAATGATTGGAATGAGTGTGCAACCATTTTCAGTCTTCTCGATAAATTCTCTTTCACTGCTGTTTCCCGTTCTATCTCCACTACCAAATCCTTTTGTATGTTTTTCTCTTTTTCTATTTTTTCTTCCATTTGTTCTATTTCTTGTTCGTGTTTTTTGTTCAGTTCTTGTATTTGTTCCTTTAATTGTTCTTGACATTTCTCCTGCATTTCTTGAACAGCTTTGACTTCTTCTGCTTTTAATCTTTCCTTTAGAGCATTAAGTGCATCCTGGCAAGAAAAGAGCAATTCTTTAATTGATAGTGGATAAATAATACACCTGACTTTGCTAATACACATTTTCTCTCGTTCCAGTTAACTCAGGGGGGGAAATCGTCTTGCATGGCCATATTTTGTCTCATTAATTCAACAAATTTGTCCTGTGAGTAAACTGGAACGAGAGAAAATTTACATAAGCAAAGTAGTGTATTGAAACAATATGCACCGGTAATCAATAATTATTGGCTAATAATTATTGGTAATGAATAATTATGGATTAATAAATGAATAAATAAATAAATAGAGCATGGAACACGGAGGTATGAAATTTATCTTCATGTGTTGTACAAGATATCAGTGAGCGTAGCAAATGAATATAAACATGATCACCATGATCACCACCACACTTATCATCATCATCATAACAGTCTTATATCATTATAATTATTACCTTAATCATCATCATCACCCTTATCATCATGATTATAATTATTACCTGTATCATCATCATCACTCTTATCATAATCATCATTAACAAGGCCTTATCATTATTATAATTATTACCTGTATCATCATCATCACTCTTATTATAATCATCATTAACAAGGCCTTATCATCATTATAATTATTACCTTAATCATTATCATCACTCTTACATAATCATCATTAACAAGGCCTTATCATGATTATAATTATTACCTGTATCATCATCATCACTCTTATCATAATCATCATTAACAAGGCCTTATCATCATTATAATTATTACCTTAATCATCATCATCACTCTTATCATAATCATCATTAACAAGGCCTTATCATCATTATAATTATTACCTTAATCATCATCATCACTCTTACATGTACATAATCATCATCAATGAGCTCTTCTATTGACTTACTTGCTTCTCTCGTTCAGCATTTAGAATGATCTTTTTCCTTTTGCTCTCTTCTTCAGCAAGGATTTTCTTAATATCTTGTTGTGCCTCAGCTTTTCCTTGTTCTTTCCCCTTCTTGACAGCTTCATTCATTTCAACTTCAAATTTCTTCTTTGCTTGTTCCAGTGCTTGTGACAGCCTGGCGTCTCCTTCATCTTTTTCTTGTTGGACTTGTTGTAAGGCTAGCTTTTTCATCAGTGCTTCAACTCTTTTGGATTCAGCCCTCACTGCTTTCTCCTATTGAAAACAAGTCATATCATATCCAATATTTGTTTGCACGCAGGCATTTAGTTAAAAATTGAGGATAGCGTTTCTTCTTATTTCTTATATTTCTTCATATCATATTTATCATAATAATAACATCAACTGCCTGGTGATTTAGCATACACACTTCCAGTTAGTATAAGCCAATCACAAACATTTTTGTCGCATCGCCAACAGTTCCAAGATAGCGTTGTTGGAGAGAGTAAAATGTTTCATGTGTTAACTCTCTATAAATACATCCTTAACATAACTTTACATTAAAAACAATCTATCAATTAACGCCCAAATCAAACATCTAAATATAAAGCTTTGTTTTTGATTCTTTAATTACCCATTGTATTTTTCTCTTTGTTATTCATATATTTTTTGTCTATATATATTCAATGTATGCTTACACTCTTGTCATTAAATCACTGATGATGGCGGACGTTTCTGCCGAAACATGTATGTTAATTTGAGTCTGTGGTGTATTTTCTTAAATCTATCAATTGTTTTTGTCTCAAGGTGCCATTTTAGAACTGTTCATTTTGACAAACAATCCTTTGCGTGCTTTGAAGCGAGATCAGCTGGTGGTATAACGATTGCCACATCATGATTATATCCATGTCATTATTAGCATCATCGATATCATCATTGTCACTGCGAACATCATTATCATCATCAACACCATCACCACCATCATCAGTACCATTCTCACTGTCAACATCATCATCATTACCTTCATCATCATCATCATAATCAAAAATAATCAGTCGCTAGACTGCGAACAGTCCCTTCTTTTCCCTCCAGATTCCGAGGAAATCGAGAGAAAAATGAGCATTTAAATAAAACACGGACGAGCGGGGATTAGGGGCGAAAAGGGGGAGGAGCGATGGGAGAGGAAAAGTAGGGACTGCAGACAACACTGTAAAGGTTGAATTCACCGTTGGCTACACAACGGAAAATTCCCATTGGTCAGAATTATCGATCACTCATCGTCCTGTCAATTACAACTATCAAAGGACAAACAATTTGGATAACTGAAGTTTAATAGTTTAGTGAATTTTCTAAACGTGAGATATTTGAAGACGGAGCAGAGAACTGCGGTTGAAAGTCTCCAGGATAGCCAGAAGTCTTCTGTTCGGCAGAATAGTCAAGACGTTTAAACAGGAATATAAGAGGGAGATTGAACGTTAAATTATATTCTCTGTTGAAATCGTTGTACTCTTGGCTTGGCAATATCACCGTAGAAGTTCTTAAATGAACAACACCAAACCCTACAGAAATCGTTTACAGTTGAAAGACTGGCCTTCCGACCTCTCTTGTTAGGGACTTTTTTCTTAGGCGTCTTAATGCATCATTCTTATTTGCGAAGTTTACTAGAAGTTTATGTAGAGAGTTGACCTTGCCAGTGACCCAGAAAGCATGCTTTTTTATTATATATTTTATTTATAAACTTTTTTATTGATTTCTTATTGGATAGTTCTAATTGGATCTGATTTCATGTAGTCGATAATGACGAGCCGATGATAGTTTTGACAAGCTGCGAAAAATGGGTGGTAATTCAACCTTTACAGTGTTGTCTGCAGTCCCTACTTTTCCTCTCCCCTCCTCCCCTCCCCAACTCGCCCCCAATCCCCGCTCGCTCGTTATATTAAAGTTAAAATTTTCTGAATCTGGAGGGAAAAGTAGGGACTGCTCGCAGTCTAATCAGTCGCTACATTAAATATTTTGATTGACGGCAGTTTAAAAACTCTAAAAAAAAAACTGTAACTGTCATTTAAATTCCATCCATCATTGTATGTGTTTATATACCTGTGCTTTTTTAGCAGCCATCATGGCTTTCTCCATTTCTTCTTCAGCATTTTCCTTGACCTCTTTCAAAGCTCTCCCCTTATCTTCAGCAGCTTGTGTCAGTAGTCTCTGTTCGATTTCTGTAACAGCTGATGTACGCTCCTTATCGTGGTCATCACAGATCTTCTGATAGACATCGTTACCCACATCTAAAGAAACGATAGAGAGTGAGTTTTATGAAAGAAAGCAAGCAGTAGAAAAGAGCACACAAAATTTGAGAGAATGATTCAGTAAACAGCGTTCGTTGTAAATCAAACGGGTTTTTTAATAAAAAATCAAAAACTTTCAGTGTTTAATATATCTTTATCATTACGTTGACTTGTAGAAAAGACCACAAATAAAATGCGAATGAATGATTCGGGAGTAAACAATTTCAATTCATTTCAAATCAAATATTTTTGTTTAAAAAGAGCAATAAAAAGTTCGAAATTTTCACCAGCTTTTTCACTTACTCAAAATATCTTTATGCGTTGACCGTTGAATTACACAGACGTTGGTATCCTCATATTTTTTCGGTAAAACAGAGCGATCATGTGTGGCCACATAAGCCGCCATTTTGAAAACAAATCTTGTATTGCTAAAAGAGCAACGGGTTACTATAGAAACACCTTCCACAGGGAGCCCAACTTCTGTCTTGAGCCCGCGAACATTCGCCTACAGAAAAGAAAACAAAATGGCGGATAATTTGCATTAGTTTTTTTCGGAGCGTTTTTTTGTATCAAAATTAATCCCGATTGCTCTGAAATCATGTCTCTAGACGGAAATGTGACTGTCGTAGTTCCAGGCGAAAGATTAGGTAGTTTGGAGCAGTATGTGGCGGGAAATGGTACATATTCTAGACATGGTTATTTGTACTCGAGTTTGGCTGGACTTAAACACGTGGTACAACAACCAGAGGTAAATGATTACTGACAGATTGTTATTGCATTAACGTTCAAATTTTTATATAGACCTGGGTAAAGGGCAAGATGACAATAAGGTTGTGTTATGATGATTGCCATGATGTTGATATAAAGATGATGGTGATGTGTGATGATGGTGGTGATCATATACAATAGTGGTAATGCATAGGTATAAAAAGAAGAGATTTTGAAATTGGTTGTGATAATTGTGATAATGATGATAATTGTAATGATGTTGATTATAATAATAATATTGATGATAATGATGAAAATAGAGTATTTGATTTTGAAATTGGTTGTGATAATGGTGATAATGATGATGATATTAATGATGATGGTATTAAATGATGACAACAATTATTATAATCCTTAAATGTAATTATTTTTCTTTTCAGAAACCATTGGTCAGTGTGGTAAGAGAAGAACAAGAAAGTGTTGTCCCTGGAATTGGATCTGTGGTCACATGCAAAGTAAGGAAAACAATTATCCCTGCACAACCCATCTACAGTACATCTAACTAACATACCCTTTTCTTCAGGTAACCAGCGTCAACCCCAGGTTCTGTAAAGTCTCAATTCTCGGTGTTGATTCCACGGCACTCAAAGAGCCATTCAGAGGTGCTATTAGGAAAGAAGATGTCCGTGCTACAGAGAAGGATAGGGTTGAGATCTATAAGTGTTTTCGTCCAGGTGATATTGTCCTGGCCAAAGTAACGTCGCTTGGTGATGCTCACTCATACCAGTTGTCAACAGCTGATAATAATCTTGGTGTTGTGTTTGCTAAAAGTGAAGCAGGTCAGAACCTTTACTTTAATAATGAAAATGATGATGATGATGATGATGATGATGACAATGATGAGGGTAATGATGGAAATGATGATGATGGGTCAGTTCAAGAGTTGGTATTGATGATCATTATATTGGTTATGATGATGATGGTAATGATAATGGTAGTGTTGATAATCATAATAATGGTGGTGATGGTAATAATAATAATAATAATAGTAATGGTAATAATGATCATAATGATAATGATGTTTAATGATATTGGTAATTATTATAATCATGATGATATTATGATGGTAATAATGAGGATGATGATGGTGTTGATGATAATCATATTGATGATGTTAACGATAATATAATGATATTGATGATAATATAATGATGATATTTATATTTGTGTTAGGAGCAACATTGGTGCCTATCAGTTGGTGTGAAATGCAATGTCCCAAAACCATGGCCAAGGAGTCAAGAAAAGTAGCCAAAGTGCAAGCACAATAATATCAATCATTCTACAAAGAATTTGTCTTCCAATCAACCCACATTACGTGCTCATTACAGGGGGTTCGGAAACTCAAAACAGCCACAAAGGGGACTCCCTCCTTAGAAATTTATTCTTTCAATGTCAGAGGAAAGGAGACTGGTATGAGATAATGAGATCCACTGCTATATTGCAAAATAGTCCTTTTCATTGTTCTTGTCCACAACCTCAGCCTTGATAGCATGTAATATATTCTTTAGAATTTAACTACAGCTTGTGGTAATTTAAGGAATGTACACATTATCAAATAATTAAAACACTTCAAAATTCCACGGACTGTAGTCAAATTCTAAAGAATATACTACAAGCTATCAAGGCTGAGGCTGTTCGAAAAATGTCTATTGTTTACAAAGGAAGTAATCACTTTCTTCACATCTAAATGTACACCATAGATATTATGAATGGATGCTTTAGACAACAATAGTTCTAATAAGATTTGCTGATAGAAACAATTTCAATATGTATTATACCATAGTAAAGAGTTCTTCCATTGTGAAGTATTATTATGTGCAAATTGACAAGAAGAAGTGATAATAATTGAAATAATGTTCTGTGTTTTTGTACAGTAGAGACTTTAACAGACTTAAGTTTATCTGTCTACATCAAAAGCTTATTTATATTGTGTACAATTATTTCTAAGGAAACATTGAATTTGAGTAACCAAGGTTCAGTAAAGTGTAAAGAAAAACTATACAAAAAGGAAGCTGAAATATATATTGATATTAATTTTTGTTGTAAACCTCAGTAAGTGTGAATTTAGATTTATCAAGGGCAGATCCAGGGGGTAGTCACTCCCTTTGAAGTTGAAACACAATACAAATAATGGATAACATAAGAGTGAAAAAAGAATTGATGTCCTCTAATAAAGGGTCTTTTTGAAATTGTTGTGGATCAGCCACTGCTTCTTCTATATGGTGTATCTAGATTACCTTTGTTTGCAACACACCAATACATGTACTTTTTATTAGACTGCAAGCAGTACCTATACTTTACCATCTAGATTTCTGAAAATAAGCTTTTTATAAAACATGTACATTAGTGTGTTTTATAAAAAGTTCATTTTCCTCAGAGTACTATGGGAAGAGAAGGGACTGCTTGCAGTCTAACTTTTTATTGATGTATTGTAAGCATAGATTTATGCACTTCTAACATCACAAGGTGGTTCATTTGTACAGAAGTACAAAGAGTGTATTTTGTGTGTCTGTATTGTCTTGATTTTTTTTAAGCAAGAAAGAAGACATTCCACTTACTTTTTCCATTACACAAAGGGGCGGTGGTTTCTAGCACTCCAGACATCTTGAGTTGTTAAGCTGCAAATCCAATGGTGAAACTATTTTGATGATATTATTATAAGAAGATTACAGATATTGTTTCACTTACAAAGATTTATTAAGTGGATTTGTCCTACTAGCAGTATTGTCAACCCATTTTTAGTAAGTTAAATAAAATATTTAAAAATGGTAAAACATTCACTGTACAATAGTTTTATTCACCAAGCTTGCTTTTCTTCAAGGTAGACAACAATGAAACTAATAGATGAATATAATGTTAAAACATGTTGGGTTTCTCTGTGTTATTCCAGTTTTGTGTATGGTAGATATTGAATTAGTAGAGTAGAGATTGCAGTTTTATCCATTCATTCATTGTCATTCTATTCGTTCATCCAAAACATAAAGATACTTACGTTTTGGATGTTCAGACTTTTATTTTTCTACTTTTCTTTCGTTCTTTCTCTGATCTTCTTTTCAGTATTCCTTATCAAATAATGAATATAGAATGAATATAGAATCACATTGAATTAAAAAAAAATCAACGAATTATCATTGAAAATACAAAACTGAACCATTTCATTGTCTGAATGTTTCTTCTAGGGATACTTCTCTAGAGCAACCCACTATGTAATAGATAAAGTTCCTGTCATCAATAAATAGATATATCATTTCTTTCAAGTGGCTTTAAACAACTTATATGATTTCGATATACTCCCAAGTAATCAAGAATGGCCAGACACTCGAGTATATATTGCAAATTAATCAAATTTGACGCACCGGCGTTCCGTATTAACATAATCAGGCGGTAAGTTCTAAAGAGGATCCCCCTAAAATCTAAAACTTTACGAACGCTTTTTTAACTCAAATATTCTCACAGTAACAACGCAAATGGACGTTTTTAATTATGAAGATGATAGATGGCCACTTGTTAGCGTTTTAAGAAAGCTTTTTGAAAGTTCTGAAGAGGATCCGCCTAGAATAGTCTAAAACTTTACGAACGCTTTTTCAACTCAAATATTCTCACAAATGCATGTTTTTAATTATGACGATGATAGATGGCCACTTGTTCACGTTTTAAGAAAGCTTTTGGAAGCTTGACATTTTATGGAAAATTCTAAGAATATAAAGTTTCAATCTTCACGATATATATCAAACCGAAAAACTAGTTATTACTAGGCTACTTTAACATACAAAGACAACATCAGTCTGTCCGCCTTCCCCTCCCTTCTTTCTTTCGGGAGAAGTCGTGTGAAATCGCCACAATATAGTGCATATCTTACAATATCATTCAGTTATACTCCATCACGCGTATAAAAGCTACAATGCATCTAGAAAAAGCTACACAGCATGAATCATGTTTTGACAGTGCTGGACAGCATAAACCGCGACAAAAGCGATTTCAAAACAACAAAATAACATGCTTGAAATAATGTATATCTTAGTATATCATTCAGTTAACTCCATCACGTATTCAAGCTACAGTAAATCTAGAAAAAGCTACACAGCATGAATCATGTGTTGTGTAGCTCAGTGAACGCTGAGCTAAACCGACAAAAGCGTTTTCAAAACAACATAAGCGTGACTTCATTTCAGATCAGTTATTGAAACATTTTCCTCTTAAACCGGCCTAGCTAAACATGTAATGAAAGCGGTCACGCTATGTGTATCACGAAATCATAGTACTAAATATTTGTCATACAAGCTTGAGGATTTCCTTTAATCCAAAAAGGAAAACCGCAGCAGTTTAATAATGTCACGCCTTAGAAGCTTGTAGTCACGCCACGAACGTATCGATAGGTGTCACGAACATTTGTCATAACTTGAAGACTTCCTGGTGCTATATGGAAACTCGCCCTGGCTTTTAAGCTTGTAGAGTCACGCAACAAAGAATATAAACGGGTGTCACGCATATATGTAATATATTCAGACTCAAGTGGATCAAACGTAACTGAGGGAAAGCTGAGCTATTGTGTTCTCTAAATACTAAAAAGGCATAGAAAAAAGAAAGAAAGAAAGAAGGAAAGAAAGAAGAAAAGAGGGATAGAAAGAAAACAAGGTGCATGGCCGAGCAGAAGAAAAAGGAATGTTGAAAACAAAGTAACGCAACTGAGTGATATATTTGTCACAATTTACTTATCTGTTTTATTTTCAGCCTTCTTCTACAACAACAGCCAGTTAAACAGTAAAATTGATCACTTCCTTATCCAGAAGAGCCGGTGAAACCGCGTGCCGTCTACGCCCCACTTGATTAGTCTAGACAGTTTATGACTTACCGGCTCTGGGACATTCTTCTCGTACAAACACTCCTCAATCCTCCCACGGAGGCTAAAAAAAGCTGTAAAATGATCCTTTGTAAAGGAAGAATGCAAAACCGAAACTTGCCTTACCTTACTAGACTGACACTCCTTAAAAAATTATTGATGTTTGAGCTAGATTGAGATGGGAAAGTATGAGACATTTTTAAGTTCTCAGTTTATCGTATTCTAGTAGTTTTCGCGTACTACTTAGGTATTGTTTGCAGCATATACTTTGTGAACTCACCTACTATTAGAGCCGTAAAAATTATAATTCAAACTCTGTAAAATTCCAAAATAGGTTGCACACTGACGGTTTTTGAACCTGATTTAGTCTGTCTCTAGTCTGCGTTATTAAATATATACAACAGTTAACATCGAGCTCCATGCATGATAGTATATCCAGTATCTCAGTGCCATACTGTATTTTATTAAAAGGTTCCGTACTTCTATACAGACCAAAGATTGTAGACAAACAATTAACTGTCTGAAATGTCAGTAACTGACTCTTCTGTTTACGGACGGGTGTAGAAGCTATATCAATTTCCCTCTGATTATTTCCTTGGAAAAACTGCAGGCTACTGATTGTTCAGTATGTGATACTCATTTTCTCACTAGGACCGCAAGTAAGTTATATACCTAAGTACGTCATATTGCCTGAGGGAAGTTGTCCACTCCCATTACTAGAACATAGAGTAACGTAAAACGCAGCCGGCGGATAGTACAAGGTGGTCCATTAACCGTGGCACAATTTCAAGATCAGTATATATGCATATGGTGAACCGTTTATACCTGAACACAATTATCAGTAAAGTTTTTCTTCATTGACTAACTTATAACGCACCTATATAGAGCCGATTTTATTTTATTTTATTTTATTTTATTTGACTGTGAACAGTTCAGTGCCGTGTACGTGCCTTGCCGCGACCGTGACAGGCCTGGCATGACCGCGTTCGTACCGCGGAGAGGTTTTCATAGTCATACGAAATCTACTCTATTACGGTTAGCTTGTGGTGGACCAATTATGAACACAATTATCAGTTATGTTTTTATGCATGGAATAACGTGTATATTTATAGACTAGGGTGAATCAATTACGTTTATTCGATGTTATTCGTGGGCTATTGTTGGTGTGAGGTAAACCACAACGTAACCTTTACTTTTCCCGTCTAATATTCTTCTAAATTAGACTAGACGGTAAATACTACGGTATAAAGCATTTCCAGTTGGTTTAGGTGTTTGGGTTAGGTGTTTGGTTCGAGGAATTCGAAGTTTGAATTTGGCATTCTAATAAATAAAATATTATTTTACTTCCAGCATGGCGCAGAATGGGTCCGGTTCTAGGATAGGTGGTATGTACATCAAGGGTACCTGAAGCGCATGCCGCCCACATTTTTCACACTTCGATGATATTTGTTTTGAAGGGGAGGTATCGAATGGAGCCAGCCCTCTCATTTTTTCTTTTTCCATATACGTCCCCCTCCAGACATACGCACACGCACACTCCAGAGAGCGAGCCATTGATCGAGCCTTCGGCTACCGCGCTAGTTACACCGACGCATGCGTACTTGATATCGTCATTTCAGACTGCTGTACGTTAGTAATATAGTCAAATAGACACAAAAGAAAACAAAGGATTTAGAGACTGCTATAAGGTGTTTTATGGGCTTTATGCCTTCAGTTTAGTCCTTGATTTCCAGCAGCCTGGTCCTGTGTTCTACGTTATCGCTTCAAATCAGACTATGTTATTAGTCCAAGATGTTAAATTGTTGGCTCAGCAAAGATACATATCGCGTGTTTCAGTAGTGTCAAGTGTAATATTACCGAGTCAAGCACTGTTTATGCTACAATAACATGTTTAAACGGTACGTCACATGCTGTTATAGGTAGACCATCTCACAGTATCTCAGTTTCAGTTTCATAACATGATATCCAGATCTCGTGAATATCTTCAGGATCACCTTTCGCGATTACAAGTGAAATTCCAATTGAGAAAATTAAACTGCTAGGATCCAGCTTTCTTAATTGCAAGTCACCAAGTTAATTGCAATAACTGAGAATGAAGCTGCTCGGGGATCTAACGTTTTAGATGACAAGTGGAATTCCAATGAAAAAGATTACACTAGAATGTGCGCTTGTTTTCTTAACTTGCTTTTTTGATTCTCTATTCGTACAAAACATTGTACATATGGCTTACAATTTGTCCCTCATCCAGTGCATCGAAATTCCAAAACAAAAAACCTTAAAATTAAGCTACGCTTTTTTTGCCAAAGACCTGATTGAAAATACGTATACGTACAATTAGTAAGAAATGTTAGATTGATTTTCATATGACCGTGAAAGCATAGGCAAACTAATAGTTAGTAGTAAACACTAAACCCATTGTTTTCTTTTGTTCTTTATCAACTAGCACAAACTAAATAGTCTAAATTTTCTTGCACGGTCATATGAAAATCATTCTATTGCCTCGCAGTATAATCAAATGTCTGGTATTTTCCAAAGAAAGTTGTGTATTGACTTTTATCGACGTAATACCCTTATGAGTTTACAGACCGTCATATACTATTTTTGGAGCAACATCTCATAGTGTAAATCTGCTCAGACTTATCTACTCGATCTACCAAATATCATCTTTCTTGAACTAATGTACTTGGAGGGTTTGTGGGTCTTATGCCGACTGAAAATTGAACCCAGTACTTGAACCATAATTCCATCAAACTAACGTCACCGTTTCCACTAGTTGCTGACTAATAAGAAAACCTTTCTACAACCTCAACAATTTCTTACAACAGTACTTAAATGGAAAAGGCAGTAAAATAGTTTCACATCCACAAAGTAGGTGGCAATTTTTCAGGGAAATTGAACTGGATATTTTCACATTGCCTCCTACACATCCGTTGTAAAATTGAGTCAGTTAAAAAATGTAACAAATTTTCTCACCGAAAACAAATTATAAAGAGAATCGGAAAGGGAAACCTCAAGTCGATAATGTAACTGAAATATAGGGATGTTCAGCACTGGGATTAACACGTATCCCAGGGAGAGTTGTTCCGACTATAGGAGCGGTAATGCATGCCACTTAGCAAAGAATTTAGTAGGAATATTTTTAGTTTATATAATAAGATTAAAGCTTTATAACTATATTATTCCTAGGATAGTTTGGTTTTGAAGGCGGTATAATGGAATTGGGGGTGGTATATAATGGGAGTTTTCAAGTATGTTTTCTTTTTACTTAGATTTGACGCATTTTATTGTTATGGACGGCTGTATTGGTATGCAAAGTCATCAAAAACTGGTCATTTAGAAAGCCAATTAGAGAAAATTAAAGATACTCTTTAAAAATTGCAACTGAATATTAAAATGCTATACGGTATACCGCACAATCCAAAACGGACGTCATTTCGTTTTTGAGTTTCTGCTTTTCTGCCTCGGCTGCTTTATACTGTAAAAAATGGCATCAAGTCCTTCCGTTCCCACTTGCTATCCCCTGATTTGTCTAATGGCCTTTTAAGTCTAAATTAAAGATGTAAAATACAACATTTTCCGAAATCATGTACTCTTTTGTTTTCTCGCTTTTTCTAGGGCCACTATTATTCAGCCCTACTGATCGAAGATGAAGCGTCCTCGGTGGTCTAGATACCGGATGTCTAGCTTTATCTGTAAACGTGTGGTTTGTTTCTGGTAATAAACAATGATTTTACTCTGTTAGGTTTTTGTGGATAAATAGCTTCTGATGCCCTTCAGTGATAAACAAAGATAGAAAGGCCTAGTTCAAACGTCTCATCTCACATATGCTGCCGGAATCTAATGCAAATGAATTCAAATAAAAGCTTTTGCCTCAGCACATGTGAGATGCGACGTTTGAGCTAGGCCTCGCGCAAAACTGCGCCTTACTTTTACTCGAAAACTCCGAAGAAACGTGTTGAAGTTCGATCGAGTGAAGATCAATGAATTGCTGGCCGTGATAAAATAAAAACAATATAAGTATAACCAAGACAGGCACACGAAAAATCTAGGCCAATATTCAGTTTTTTTCGTCTAGTTTTCGCGTTAAAGTGCGACACTTTTCCAGTCCACACAATCTTACATCCCTTTCCGGCGTTTTAATAAGCTTATCCTAGATAATGTACATAAAAAAATCACCTGGAATGGCTTTAATGTCATTTAGAAGTGTAGTTTAACATTCGTAGAGTTGTTTTATTGTGAGTTGGGATTAATTTACAGTGAAATCCATCAGTATTTTAAGTTTACCGGAAAATGTTGCAATCAACATGTAGCGGAAATGACGTAATGACCGCACCTCGCGAACCCAGTACGATTATACGAAAAGCCGGGATAAAAAACTGTGGTTTCTTTTCCAAAATGTAATAAAATACATTAAAAACACACCAATGTCTATTTATACAATATAGAGGAGGGAAAAGAGGCTTAATTTGAATGGGTGGACAAATCGTGTGTGATGTAAACAATAATGTTCAATGAAATGTTCACAGCGATTTCATCTACGTAGGCGGTGAGGTTGACCTTGTTTCAGATGTGGTATCCCATATTCAGTTTTTCTAACCACCAAAGAGACACATGTGCGTTTGAATAAATCCACAACTGACATAATTAATGTCGACAAATCTTCGGACGTGAATTGAATATTTTTACGGACTTTAAGTGGTTGATAATTAGTAGATGCACGCTCCTTGGGGTCGGCCCGCCCCGAAAAATGATCTCTGGTACTACATCATAGGAAAATACGGTCCAAGGTGTAACGTAAACTTGCATACTTGAGCAGAAGGTCAAGTTAGGTAAAAATGTAAAGAATACCAACCCGAGAATATCGTATCATTCAAAACGGAAGTAGTGACAGCTCGAGCTGATGACCTTATATGGTATACGTAGGGTCATAAAAGGGGAGCTGAGCAAAGGACGTGAGTCAAAGGATTGTCAACCATCAACCAGTAGACTACTAGAAGAAGAAAGAAGTTAAAATTATGAAGACTTGGACATTTGTTGGGCTGTTGCTGGCAGTTGTTGTTGCCCTCGCTAATGGGATGTGCTCTTTGCCTGAACATATACAGACCCAGTTTTGCAGAGCAGATTTTGGTGAGTTACATAGAGGATAGAAAGTAATGATGTACATTGTAGGATCTTGTAGTACATAATTTTAATGTATTAAGTTACTAAACTCATATAAGGTTTAAGTCACCATCTAATAAGTTTCTCTGTTTTTCAAATCATAAATCTAACAAGAAGCAACTCAGCAAATCTAACAGATACCATCTAGGTGCTAGAACATCACACTGAAAGATCGCAACTTTACAAGAAATTCATTTACAACTAAAACTTGTTCAAGTCAAGTTTTGTTTTACTATATTAAATGGAAACTAGCGAGTAAACTAGTATAAGCTGCGTCGATGTTTGATATAAACGATAGGTGATACAATGAAATTTGTAACACCGTAACAACGTTGACGTTTCGAGCTTTTGCCCTTCGTCGCAGTAAAAAGCTTTTTTCGACATTGAGCATTACGTTTCATAACATTACACAATACAGTTTCTTGGTTTACCAGGGCTATATTTACTAGTCTCGTGGGCATATAACGTCCTGTCTACTTCCTTGACAATCAACCAGAGGTCACGTAGTTTGACCGTATATATAACAATGCTGTATTTATACCACAAATCATCAATTAAATGACTAATTATTCGTACTTAAGGTTATTAGCGATAGGTGTTAATTAATTATGAGTGAAAAGAGTGATGACTTACGTACTACACTCTATTAATAGACTGGGCTAAAAAGAGTATATAGCAAAGGACCGTGTACGATAATGCCGCAAACATAGGATCTGTTTTTTAGTATATATAGCAAAGGAACGTGTACGATAATGCCCCAAACATAGGATCTGTTATTTCATTATATATAGCAAAGGACCGTGTACGATAATGCCGCAAACATAGGATCTGTTTTTTATTATATATAGCAAAGGACCGTGTACGATAATGCCCCAAACATAGGATCTGTTTTTTAGTATATGTAGCAAAGGACCGTGTACGATAATGCCCCAAACATAGGATCTGTTTTTTAGTATATATAGCAAAGGACCGTGTACGATAATGCCCCAAACATAGGATCTGTTATTTAGTATATATAACAAAGGGCCGCAAACGTAGAATAGAACTGATCTGTTTATTTACAATTTAAGCTTTGACAAAGATTCTGCTTTTTTTTAAAAAAGCAAAAAGTAAAAAAAAGTAGCTTAAAAAAAAGTAACTTGATCGTTTGTTTACCAAATTATGTGTGCATTATAGTTTAATCACCGGATGCACTGTTTGGGCCTTAAAACCCTTCCAAGACAAATTATGCTGTTGACAATCAATGTAATCAAAATATTGATTTATCTGTGCATGTACACATTTGTTTACGCAGGAAGAAGGGAGTTTCCGATTGACTTGTCAAGAAAATGTTTGATTCGAAACCCACATAGACCCCCTACATTACCGAACCAGCTAATCAAAATTCTAAATTTAAACCTACAGAAACCACAACTATAGAAACCTATAGAATCCACAACAACCACAACAACTTTTATAAATGAAAGAAAGAACACTTGATCATGATCATACATAACGAAAAGAACATCTGATCATTAGAATCCACAATAACCACAACGATTTTTATCAATGAAGGAAAGAACCTTGATCATACATAACGAAAAGAACATCTGATCGTATAGTGAAAAAGGAACATCTGATCATTAGAATCCACAACAACCACAACGATTTTTATCAATGAAAGAAAGAACCTTGATCATACATAACGGAAAGAACATCTGATCGTATAGTGAAAAAGGAACATCTGATCATTAGAATCCACAACAACCACAACGATTTTTATAAATGCAAGAACACTTGATCATACATAACGAAAAGAACATCTGATCATACAGTGAAAAAAAACATTTAATCAAAGCGAATAGCGAAAAAGAACATGTGATTCACAGATAGTTTTAAAAACAGAACATTCGATAAAAAAGAACGTTTTATCGCATGTAGCTTATAATTGATTAAAACAATTAATCAAATTAATTAATCAATCAAAGAATAATTAGTTTTGGAGAGCCGACGACGCCACACGAAGCTTTACAGCATACGTACCAACACACAACATGTCCCGTTGTTAGTTACGTTACTGATACGCAATTCCGTAGTGGATTGTTAGACAAAGGAAGGAGCTAACGGGGAACACGGCTCACGCTGAACGCGGAAAAAAGCTTCAAGTCGTGATTACTGGCACATGTTGTGAAACACAAGCAAACAAGGAAATCATTGTGTGACACATAGTTGTGCTGAAGCACAATAGGTCCACATGATGACTTGTTTGACAGATTCTTGTTATCATTTATGTCACGTATTAGAACGTCAGTCGAGTGCCTACTGCCTAGACGGAAAGGAATTATGGGTAGACGGTTACAAGTATATTGAATCTGTGTTTTGACTCACAATAACTGCTTTACCTTATTAGCTCTCTAAGCTATTGTTCAATAAATCTACACATCTTTAATCAATAAATTTGTAAACTGTGATGGCCACAAGGTAAAGTTTTTCTAGATATATTAATACTTCATCAGAGTAGTGATTTTTTAAACTCTTTTTATGGAGTAAATATTGCTTTTTTTCGTTCAAATTCTTTGAATGCATTCAGTTACGTTGGATAAGCTTCTTGAATTGTTTATGCACATCAAAATATATAGTTCGCGTCTCTTACCAAGAATATGATAATTATAAACAGTTAACCTCGCTTTTAATAGGAGTTATAATTAAAAAATAGAATTACAATATATAAGCTATAATCCCGCTATATAATTGATTGTCCTATCAGTCATAAAATGGGTCCTTAATCAAACAATCCTTAATCAATATAATAACTCTTAAGACACTCGTTATTGATGATCCTGTAAATGAATGATATAAACTGACCCTTAGCCAAATGACTGGTGCAATAACGAAGCTATTACTAACTTTATTAGAACTGGCAAATCCTCTACTCCACTTAGCTTGTAATTACAGATATTAAGCATCAATATTTTTTTTAGCAATATTTACCTTCGTGTTCAGTTTAAAGAAAATATCCAATCGTTTCTGCTGATGCGCAAAGTTTGACAAAGGATAAGAACAATTTTCTTGCACACTGAAAATTATTAAAATACATCAATACCAGATTGAAGCTTGAACCATAAGACATTTTATCTGGGGAAGTTAGTGTTAAAATATATATCCCGCAAACAAATATATGAACTCGCGTCTGGATATTACTATAAAAGAGGATTGTTCAAGTTTGTTCTAATAATTTTTACAACGGCTTTGGAAGATATGATTTTGTTTGTGCACACGTAAAGTCTTCATTGGTCATTTGAATACTCACTGTGCATTATTAATTTCTAGTTTACAACAGTAGTTAACTAAATTACTCATTACATGTCATTACTTATATTGGATATCGAGTATCAGTTAAACGGTCATTTAAACTACTTTAACGATGCACTAACGCAACGCAAATACGATCAGGCGAACTAGTAATTGTTAATTCATTTGCGTTGAGGGGCTTAAAACTTGTTAAAATGTTTACAGATGTTTGATCAATTACAAACCAGCACTATATCTGTTAAAGAACAGTGTCCATTCATCGTACATGCAAGTCCATCATATTCCAGGAAAATATAACTTATATTGATGGTTATATTTGTTCTTTTCCAGTTATTCGCGCAAAGATCACCTCTACGGTAAAGTTCGAGATACCCAAGCTACCGGAGACACCATCCCCGGTGGTACCAACACCCGGTAACCGAAGCAAAGGGCATGGTCAAGGACAAAAAATATCAAATAAAGTCCTGGACAAAGTAATAAAAGACAATGGGCCTGTACCTATCCGAGGAATGGCACCCGAGCCCCGCAACCGACGATCCATCGCCGCTCCATCCGGGATGGGTGGATATGGAATCATACCTCAGTATCAGAACATAAATATCAAGCGTATTCTAAAGGGAGCTGGCAAAGTGGAAAAAACCGTAGGTACCACTCCCGAGGACAAAAATAACGCAAGATATACGAGATATTTCAGCCGGGCATATCTCCGCAACCCGGGATTCCAGTTTAAAAAAGGAAAGTCGTATCTCCTGATGGGAAAGATCATCAAGAATAAACTATGGGTGTCGTTCTGTGATTGGCACGATGAGTGGGAGTCTCTCAACCTTGATCAGCTGCGTAACCTCAAGAAGAACTTTATCCTTGGTTGTACTGAATGCCGGGTTAAGTTTTGTTATTACCCGGGATGTGAGAATAAAAACAAGGAACTGGATGTCTGCATGTGGAGACCCGATAGTTATTATAACTTTAGTGGAGACTGCAGGGTAAAGCATAGTGCATGCCGAAAGGTTAATGGACGCTGTCAATGGACAAATGATAAGAAAGTGGTAAATTGTAAGAAAGACAAGGAAAACAACCTACCTTGAAAGCAACCAGACTTTACCTTGAAAGCAACCAGACTTTTGAACTAAAGACTTGGAATGAGTCTTCATATAGACTCTTTGTATTCAATAGATAACATAGAAATATGGAATAAAGAAAAGAGAACTAAACAAACAACGAACTTAACGAACGAGCACTGTAAGAAGAGCAAAGAAAGAAAGCTGCCTTTTTAAGGAAAGCAATCAGACTTTTGAACTAAAGACTTGGGTCTACGTATAGACTCTTTGTATTCAATATAGATAGCATAGAAATATGGAATAAGGAAAAGAGAACTAAACAAAGAGAAAAATGAACGCACTAACACTGAAAATAAACAATATTCCACTCTTACCAATGACTCACAATAGCTCATAAAAAAAAAAAAATATCTCTACCCCATTCATCCTAAACTACAATATTGTACAAAACTATAGTTGAGATAGACCAAATCAAAAGTATGGCGACTCTTGCCACTCTTGACACTCTTGACACTTGCCACTGTGTTCACGTTAAAGCACATGCAGTGGAGTTTTTCCAAGCATATGTATACGAGACAGGTCAAGAGTAATATAGATATTCAAATGTTTCGTCATATTTTCGATTCGGTGCATATTAAGAAAAATGCTACCACATCTCACAAAGAGTAGAAATTGAGCCTTCAACAAACAGTACTTTTCTCGATGTTGAGGTTTCTAGTCTGTACATTGTTACGGTCATTGCTGTATACAAGCTGTACATAATAAGATAGGCTTTTTGTACAGCAGTGATATGATATATTGAAAAAATGGGAATAAAAATAGAATGTATTATAATCAAATCTCGAAAAAATTGTAGTTGTAAATTAAAAAAATGTAAAACAATTGTAGTAAATGATCCTAACTTACATTATTCGAATTAAAAATAAAAAATTGCTAAAAATCGATTTGTGTTTTTATACATCCACTGGAAGAAACGGCATTTTATAGAGATATATTAACAAGTTCATCAAACTGAGTTTTTGTCGGAGTTGATAAACCTATGATATATTTCTAAACCCCTGATAATAAAAGGTTTAAAAGGTCATGTACATTTATTTATATACAGTATATACTATAAAAGGAACTTGTACAGCAAATTCCGTATGACTGTGAAAAGTTCAGTGCCGTGTGCGCGCGCCTTGCCGCGACCGTGATGTTTCTAGAAATTGGACATGCCTTGACCGCGTTCTTGCCTTGAGCTTTTCATAGTCATACGAAATATGCTCTATATACATAGTATGTTAATCAGTGTTAATAAGAAATGTAAGTAAACCTAGTGCCAATGATAAAATGATATGTAGATTCTGAAAATTGACTCAAAGGTTCCTAATCCAGATTAAGGCGTTGGTCATTTGTAATTAAGGGGCTTTCATATGGACTTCTGAATCGCCCAATTTTGTTAAAGTGTGTTCACATTAGATAGTCATAAAACTCTATAATGGTATCGTTAATAGATGCTTAGGAAACTGTTCATTAAAAAGAATGTACGAATACAGGGAAATTAGAGTCCCACGAAATCTAAGGCCTTATAGTATACCAATAAAAGGCAGTCGACAACCATATTCTGGACTTAAACAAATTTAAATTCTACGGATAAACGTAAGCATTATATTTTTCTAAAGTGCGACTGATCCCATGACGAGACGGTCAAATTTAGCCTGAGAAAACAGACGTTCTTTCGGCGCGGCTAGATCTCTTAACTCTGGCTAGATCAAATTCGGCGAACACTGTTTGCAAAGGAACTATGTTGCAAAGGAGAAAAAACTTCTCAGAAGAGCGAGAAGAACTTCCACTACCAGCAGGGTATCAAATGCGACGTGTTTGTTTGAATGGCGCTACTAGCGTAGTTCAGTTTGAGAGTAAGTTTACGCACGCAGGATCATTTGATGTATCCCGTGTCCCGTTTTCAAACGACATAAAACAGCAATAACCTACTTTATGATATCATTAACTCAATAATGACTGATTGATAGGTTGGTTAAATACATTCTAGAATAGGGAAGTGGGTAAAGACTGAGGTTTCTATCACGGAATTGAAGATGATGCTGTGTTTGAAGTCAGCTCCTTAGTTGAGCTGAGCGTGCAGCTTTTCACGGAGGTGGACTTTAAAGCTCCCGCGTAATAAAAACCCTCTTACGATCGAATTTTTTGGTATTAATATCAAAATAGTAATAAAAGATTCTTAATTCTATTAAGATAAGATACAAGTTTCACTATTTGTACAAAAAAAGAATACATAAAATTAAATCAAAATATATAATTATAAATCGAATTGGCTGATAACAAAATCTATCCACTCAGAGTGTATTCACATAACTGAGTAACTGTGGATTCGTCTATCTATTCAAATAGTATTTTGAATGTACCAATGATTTTTCCGAGATTCAAATTTTAGTTTTTTCCGGTCGTTATATTTTGCGTTACGTAAGTCGTAACGTTAATATTTCGCATGTGACTTTCAGACATTTTAATTTTAGTTCCTTCACTTCACTTAGATTTTATTGTGTTACATCAGAAGATATAAATACACAGCAGCGGTTGTTGACTTTCTTGACTTCCTTTTCCGATCGTTATACGTTGATTTGCGTTACGCAAGTCGTAACGTTAATATTTCGCATGTGACTTTCAGAGATTTTAATTTTAGTTCCTTGACTTCCTTTTCCGATCGTTATACGTTGATTTGCGTTACGTGAGTCGTAACGTTAAAATTTCAGATGCGAAATATTTCAGACATTTTAATTCGAGTTCCTTTTCCGGTCGTTATACTTTGCGTTACGTTACGTTAATATTTGACATGTGACTTTCAGTCAGTGAACGTGGCTGCTTGAAACCCTAACAAGCCTTAACGGACATTAACCTAGATTAAAGATTTTAGCAATTATCCTTTGTCTAAACTTGAAATTCGTTTTTTTAGATTTCTTTGTTCGTAGTGACCATTTGTGAGGGATTTGGATGTAGCTGTGAAATTCAATTAAAGTGGAAGAAAGACTTTTCGAAAAAAAAACGTATCCAGCACGGAAGAAAATTGTTTTATGGAAATGTTGCTTTTCCTAAGTATCCAAAAAGCTATGTTTTAAAAGTATAAAATAAAGAAAATAAATGAAATAGATTTATGAGGAAAGTCCAGTTTGAAATAAAAAGATCAAAAATGCAAGATCAAAAAGAGCACTCACAATATATAAATACGACGTTTTTCAGAGAAAACAAATTTCAGTGGAATATAATAATGCTGAAAATATAAACCACCATACCGAAATGAAATAATTTCACACAAAAAAATAAACTTTTTATTTAAACAGTAACTCAAGTTACAGTTTTCAGAACTGCATATTTTAAACTAACATTAGTATATGGTTTTATAATTAATTGTACATGTGTTCTTTATTTAAAAGAAAAAACAACATTATAGTGTATGTACTATAATGTAAACAAAAATTACAGTTTATTATAATTATGTTATGTCTATAAGGTACAATGTGTTAATTCTTTGTTTCTAGAGTGCAAAGATTCGCACCTGAGAATTTATCTATTAAAAAGTCATTTGATTAGGAATATTCAAGTAGCCAAAGGCCGGTCCCCTAATTTATTTGTCTCATAGGCGACCAAATTTTGTATATTCAAAATGGTGAATAAGTTCAAGCATTACTTTAGAATTTTGAAAATGATTTTTGCTGTTCTTTAAGACTTTTAATTTGTACCTGTGCGGGTTTTCTTAATTTATTTACTTTTATCTAATTCTCACTTGCTTTAAATCAATGTTTACTTTAACATGTTAAATTAATTACATAAACAAACTGCCCGCTTTTGAGTTATTATTAAAGTTTCCATTCAAAAATATTCATATTTTTTCTGTCCGCTTTTGAGTTGTTTTCAAGGTTTCATTTCTAAAATATTAATTGTTTTCATTTGCTTGTGAAATGGATTCTGTTTTTCGGTCAGTAATTGTATTACTTGAATCTGTTACTGATGGCTTTAAACAAGCAAATTACATTAAAAACACGTTAAAATCTTTTGTCGTTTTCACAGGTTTTTACTAAGAATTCTATGTCCTTAAATCGAGATATCATTTTAAAAAGCATATATTTTAGAAATAGAGGCAAAAAAGCACTACTAAAAAAAGAAACTTGAAAATTAATTAAACCAATTTTTGTCGATGTTTTGTTCCATAGAAAATCAGTTACAAAATCGTACCTTTGGCTTGCCTCTCTTTGATCATTTCAAAGGATATCTCAAAGAATATCGTTGAATTACAAATTAAAATCATAAAAAGCATTTCTACCTTAACTTTTAAATATTTTTATATACATACATTTATTATTTGTAAATAAACCATTCGTAATTTTTTTTTCTTAAGTTTGGTCTAACAAATCTATTATTCATTATTATAAGCATTTCGAAATCGAATTTATAAGCTTGGAAATAACTACAAAATCAAATGTTAACGTTCGTGCATTATAATTCAAGAGTATGTACGTACAATCAACAAGTATTAAATAAGAACTCAAAGGTTTCTTTTGTTCTATGCATGGATATAGGGTCTACGAAGGATTTCTGCTCATTTGCGCGTTTCTAATCCCTTGACGCTGTATGTCGAGTTCCGCTCTTTTCTCATTGTCCAAGCCAGTCATTATTTTATGGCTATAACTATGGTTAACAATGTATGCTTTTAAATCCTCAACCAGGATCCTAATTATTTAATTTAAGAAGATGTGATTTGTTTTATCTCGTAGAAATAGAAAAATGAGTGAGCGGAGAAAAGACTTGGTTTAATGCGTGAACTACTTAATTTGTTTTTAATTTGTGAATTGGTGGACAAATTTATATCCGTAAACAACAATACAATGAGACAATATTTTTGAACTAAACTGTATGGTAGAATAATTGAGTGTTTAATGCGTTATGGAAAATCCTCTATTATTATTGTGCGAAATCCTTCAAGGAAGTTTTTGAAATAAAAAAGAAATCAAGTTATTTATAAGTAAAGTTTGAATATCATTGCACAATTAGTAAATTGCTCATTGAATATATATATTTAGACTTCTTGATATTTGTAGAGAATGTACTTTTGATAAAGAGTTTCATTTTCGCAACTTGTGGAAGGAAAACGAAGTACAAACAAACGCCCTCTTTGTATACAGGAAATAATCAATAATGTTTCAACGAAAAATTGAAAATTCATTTTTTAAAACCTTTATTATTAGAAAATTAAAAGTACGTGTTGTTTCTGCAACTTACGAAAGAAACAAATCACTAAGACACAAGAAGTGTTATAGCGAAACTTTTGTTTTATAAAGCCGTCATTATTTGTAAAAATATATTAGTAATGTTTGCGTTACTTTTGAACGTCCTTCATTATTAAGAAAGTTAAAAGTGTTGTTTCTTTAACTCCCTAAAGAAACGAATAACAACAAAATTTATAGTGTCATTGCGAAACATTTGTTTTATAAAACCGTCATTATTTGTAAAAATAAAAGGACAGTTTTACGATATTACTGAACAAAACCTTCATTATTAAGAAAATTAATAGTGTTGTTTCTGCAACTCTCGAAAGAAACAAATAACAGCGAAATAATCAGTGTCATTGCAAAAGTAACACGTCTTTGAATCGTCATTATTTGTAAATATAAAGGTATTGTTTGTGCAAATTTAGAACGAAAAATAACAAGGAAACAAGAATACCGATTTCCGAGTAGAAAAAGGCGAGGAAGTGGTAGGAAGAACTTCCATCTAGGCGATAAGATAAACTTCTACGAACAATACCAAAACCGCCTGCACCCCTAAACACTCTATATAACTATAAACACACTAGAGAATTACGTATCCCGCTTATTTGTGTCATCATCAAGTACTTGAATCACAAGAGTTGTTGACAACAGTAAGATATATCTAAGTTTAAAAGGATTTAAGAAACAAGGTATTCTACCATGGAAAATTACTGAAAAGAATACAACTTGGTGATTCTAGAAACTAGTACGTTCTATTGTAACTGGGCTCGATTGACATCTGGTATCCGTAAGGATCCTGCTTCTATGGGATTTGGTATCTCTAGTTATCCTGCTCAGTTCTATACGAATTGGTATCTCTAAATATTTGTTTAGTGGATCTGGATATTACTCGCAATGATTATTTGCTTAACACATGATAGCTTTATTGTTCGTAGAGCAATGCGCGCATCATACAAGATATAGGTCTGGCGCAGTGACTCAGTATTTGATTTGTTCGATAATCTTTCAAAGAGTGTTTCTAGACTCCATTTTTCTATTGTTTCTGCACTGTATGTGTGTATTATATGGATCAGTTGTACTACCGCGTAGAACATTGCGCGCATTTAACAAGGAAGAGTTTTACCGCCATCTTCTTTTAATTGTATTCTATTTGGTACGTTGTGCACACTTTACGCGAAAACATCTTTGGGCAACAATACTGAACGCAACGAAACTTTGCGTAGATTTTGCGAGTATATATTTCAGCTTTGTGCGCAACCCACGCAACAAAAACGCAAATATATATGTTTGGGATTGTTCTTAGTGAGCTTCGCGCACTTTACGAAACAAAAACGCAAAGTATGTTTGCGCAACGAGAACAACCGCGGACCTTTAGATAACTTTCGGCAAGTATTATAGGAAAAATCCACTTGTGCTTATCGCTGAAATAACTGTTAGAACGCAATATGCTTTCAAGATATAGTTTACCTATCTTTGCGCACGTTTTACGCAACAAAAACGCAACGAATATTTACACAACGGTACTATAAAGCTACGATTGTCGGCAAATGTTACACACTACCGCAACCACTTGTACTTATCGCTGAGATAATCGTAAGACTTAGTAAGATCAATATACTTTCATCAGTGATAAGTCACCGAAATGCGCGAGTTTTACGCAACAAAAACGCGATGAATATTTGCGCAACGGTACTATAAATACACAGTTGTAACTGTCGGCAAATGTTGTACAGTACTGCCACTTGTAGATAATCTTAAGACGCAGTAAGATCAATATACTTTCTTTAGAAATAATTCACCGTAATGCGCGAGCTTTACGCAACAAAAACGCAACGAATATTTGCGCAACGGTACTACAGATATAACAATTGTAACTATCGGCAAATGTTTCACTGTACAGCCACTTGAAGTAATCGCTGGGCTAATGGTTACTCAGTCTTTTCATGGTGGTTGGGCATTGTCTATAACACAAGTACCACAAACTAAGAACTATACCGCGCGTTCAAGCCCTCGGGGCAAAATGCTTGGCTCTAAGTGGAACCAAATCCAGTTCACGGCTCTTTGTTGCTAGCTATATTTGCTTTTAATGTTTGTAAGAGATTCAGAACTTCACTTAATCACAAGATCTTTTAAAGAATAGATCACTCGGTAGTAGAGCTTTGATATTTGAATGACAGAAAGAAGTTTTGAAAGAGAATTGAATACTTAAATTGAACTTAAAATATATAAACAACTTTAAATACAAAAACTGTATAATTTGATCAAACTTAAAATGAGTTAGCTTCAAAACAGATACATTTACAATTGCTATGAAACATTGATTTCTTTTTTCGAGCTTATGTGCAACTTCTCGATTTGCTTAGCTATAGTTTACCGCGATCATCTGCATATCATAATTTAAAAACGGGGGATTAAAATATAATTAAATATTTCTATCAAAATTCACTGAGAATTCAAGACATATATATTGATGTAGTGTATATGACTCAATACATCTTTCAAAAACTGGATTCTTTTGAAGGCCTTTTTAAGTTCAAACTGACACTGAATAGCAATTGCAAAAATAGCTCTCTGATTTACATTTTCATTAGTCTCAATTCTTTGTTTTCGCAATTATACGGATTACATTTTTCAAAAGAAATAGATATTTGTATACATCTATGAAAGGAATAGAACTTTAATATATTGGACGAAAAAAATATTTGGTGTTTCGATGTCGTCAATGTGTGTATTTGGATTTCGATGTAAGTAAATTGATATTGTAAATCTCTTCAAATTCTGCAGGTAGACTCTAAATCGATGCTTTGTACAATATAGTTTTCTATTTGCTTTGAACTTAAGGACTTCAAATATAAAGATCACTTAAAAGAAACAGGTTTACAATACAGAGTCCACTTAATAAAACTTTCAAGACAACACTTGATAGTTTCAAAGAACGTCTTTTGCTTCCATGGCAACAAGTAAGCGACTTTTTCAGTACACCGACAAAGGATTAATGTCTGCAACGTCAGTAAGTTTCACGTCTTTTTATATGATGAATATAGCGTCATTTTTGAAGAGAGGGGAAAAGGAGCCCGATTTTTTACTGAGAACTGTAAACCTTAAAAAGTTGGGAGCATAAAAATGTTTTTTTTTTTTAATGTTCATTGACTGTGTTCACTTTAAATAAGAGGGGAGAGGGGGAGGGGATGATAAGAGGAGGGAAGGTTTTCAATAATGTGTTGATTTGCGTGCAACGATTTTTTCTAAACATATTCTTGATTTTTCTGTATTGTTAGCGTACCGAATGAAAGGGAAATCATAAAAAAGTTGGGAAAGATAGGCGGATATAATACTTAAGATGTGTATATCTGCAGGTAGCATATGATTTTTATGTAGCGTTAGTGTACCGAATGAAAGGGAAATAATAACAAATTGGGAAAGGGAGGCGGATATAATATACTG
This sequence comes from Metridium senile, assembly GCA_949775045.1. Lineage (NCBI taxonomy): Eukaryota > Metazoa > Cnidaria > Anthozoa > Actiniaria > Metridiidae > Metridium > Metridium senile. The sequence continues at coordinate 2,141,643 of OX459107.1, forward strand.
ATCATGAAGATTTGTTTATCTGCGAGTACCATATCATTTTTCTGTATTGTTAGTGTCTTCAATGAAAGAGGAATAAAACAGTAGCAAGGGAAGCATTTTTTTATTCTCGTGCAGCAATTTTCAGCCGAAACATATATTGATTTTCGGTATTGTTAGTGTACCAGAAATACATTAGCGTCCGATATGGATTGGTGGTATTTACGTTAAGACCCCAGCTTTGTCTGACCCTGTTCGGATCATTGTAACCACCCGTAGAGATGTGTCAATAACATTGCGGGAGAAGATTGTTCGCTTGAATAGAAAACACGAAACTATATTCACAATAATCCCTTAAGCAGCTAGCGCACGTAACTCAACATAGCATAGAATAGGGACCTTCTGCAAGCCCCCGTGGTTATGAGCACAAACATGCTAAAGGTCCTTAGGTCCTTATATTATTGAGCAGCGTGCTTCAGGTCCCAAGTTTTACATTGTTGAGCTACGCGCGCAAATTTGTTTAGGGACCAATAGTTAGTTCAAGTCTGCTGTGCGCGTTATTTTTATGAGCCTATTTTTACGTGATAGAGCTTACGTGCGCAGCCTTTTCTACATTGTCAAGCTACGTGTGTGGGATTGCAAAAGATCTTTTGTTTTCGGATGAGGAGCTGGCAAGTCCAGACTTGCTTTAGGCCCCCCTTTCTACGTTTTGTGCTACTGGTTTGCGCGGGATTGCTTAAGTTCCATGTACGTTCTACGTCATGATCTACCTTAACGGGCATGCTAAGATGCTAAGATTTTTTACCATAAGCTGACAAGTCCAGACTTGCTTAAGCTTACCATTTTGCGTTATTTGCGCGCTCTTTTTTTGGTCCTTATTGATCTACGTGCGCGGGATTGCTCAAGGGCCTTATAGTATTGCGTAAGCGGTATAAATATTTCTATCAGAGAATTAAATGAAAACTATTTCATTGATATGCAGCCTTCCGTTGTAGGACCACCGCAGCGGGGAGAAGAGCGTCACACACCCACAACCAACAATAAAATAATAAAAACTACAATACTATATAATATTGTCCTGTGAATGCTAACCACATTTCCGTTTCAAGGATCCGTTTGTACAAAAAAATGTTTAATAAGTAAGTAAGTAATATAAGAATAAGAATTCTTATTGCTTAATCAAATAAGAAACAATAGGTAACGTACAAAGGCACTTTCTACATCGTATATAAATATAAATAAATTATTACTTGCTGACGTTACTGTTCGTAATCTTTATTAGAGAATAAATTGAAACTAGCGAGTAAACTAGTATAGGCTGAGTCGGTGTTTGATATAAATGATAGGTAATATAATGAAATTTGTAACACAGTAAAAAAATGTTGACTTAACTTTACTGACGTTTCGAGCTTTAGCCCTTCCTCGGAGTAGAGAATAATCATGCGGACGTTTCATACGTTTATCCAAGTAAACTACAATCATGTAAAGAGGAATATATGAAAAAGGGTTTTTGAATTGCTATTTGACGTTATTTTTATAAAGAGAATTTTATTGATGAAGAACGTATAGCCTCAAGTACCAACATTTCTACGGTAAAAAGTTTTGAACCTTTTTTGTAAAAAAAACTTTTCATTTTAAGATTGTTGGCTTTTGTAAAGAGAAAGACTAGTTTGGTAATAAAATCAAAACAATAAATTAGGAATTTAATTGACAATTTTTATTTTTAATGAGATAAACCAAAAACTAAAATACAGAACAGGAATTTATTAAAATAGGACATAATATAATTGTAGTTTTCAAAGAAAATCGAGCATCGTCCATCGAAAAGAGAGTGAACTTCGAATTCGAATTTTACTACTAATTGAATAAACTTAACGATGAAATCTATAATTATAATCTAATAAGGAAGTGTTTTCCTTGTTTGTCATTCGTCCCGAAAAGGGAAGTCTACAAGGAAGTGTTTAGCTTTCTAGACTAAATATATTCTATCGAAAGCTATTAATATCGTTATCTTTCTACGGTTCTGGGTAGCCCATAAGACGTTGAAAAGATCGATGTTTTGTCGTACAGCAGCTATTTTCTGGACAGCAAAGGTACAAGGAACTGTTCTGCTTTCTAAAGACTAAAAAAACCCGACCGAAATCTTTTAATATCGTATTCTATCCACGGTTAGGGTAGCCCAAAAGACGTTGAAAAGAACAGGAATTGTCAATGTTTCTTTTTATCGTACAACGGTTATTTTCCGTGCAGCAAAAAGGTCTCCGGCCAACCAACCATAAAGTGTTAGATCCATGGAAATCCGCGTTTAACGCCATGACAAAGGCCCTATCACGCAATCTGTAGCAGTTCGTAAATAGATCTAGAGCCCAAGGGTAAAGAGATAGAACACGTTGAGTATTCAAGCAGAAAGCAAACGCGACATTTATAGTCATGTAGTATTTGAAGAGTGCATTGGACAGAACAAGATTAATGTCGTTTGTCTTAGAGTTCACAACGCTAAGCTCAATATCAAACAACGCAATATCTTAGAGTATTCTATGGGATTGTATATAGATACTAGAACGAACCGTGCCTTTAAGAACTACAAAGAATGAGTTCTTTATAGGCCGGGAACGCCCCATCGTTTACTCAATTCAAATCAAGTATATATTTGTGTTAGTTAGTAAGGTTTGAGTAGTAAGATGTAACAAAAGCAAGCGTTATGATCTGTTGGGAAGACGTTGAGGGGGTGACGGGCACGCAAGCAATATAACCTATCCATTAGTGCCCCAAAACACCGTAGCTCAACAACATTCATGTCTAGTGTGTGTGATTTTTCTCGGTTAGATTGGTAATGTGCTGTATGTAAGCTAATTGAAAGTACTCCAGGAATAGGACACTAAGCATTTTAAGCTGACAACTCCATTGACAAACGGCACTTGACTGCGCATTCATACAATTAGAAATGCAAAGAACAGTAAAACAAAATCGTTCATCCATGTGAGTTCGATGAAAGGACTTTGAATAGATAACAATGGGGAGGAGTCGACTCTTGTTCGTCAGTCACACCAGAACAAAGGAATATTGTTGTGGATCCATTAGACTACAAACCTCTGATGCTACAAGAAATAAACAAGATTCGCTGTGATGTTAGATATAGCCCTCCGTCCATCGTACACACGTCTACACATGTACGATGATTGTAGTATTATTAACCCATAGCTGAGTGGGGTAGTTGTTGATTCAAGTGTAATCCCTCTTATATAAAACCCGCAGAAAAGAAAGGGTTGAGACATTTTATTGTAGGAGATCAAGACTGCTTGCATACACATGTACGATAATTTCTAGTATCAACCTCGAGGTGAATTTCGAGTGCCTTGATTTTAGTGTAATCGGTCTCTCATCATATAAAATCCGCGAGAGTGAGTTAAAATAGTTGAGTGATTTCGTTTCTATAATTTTAGTAGTGTAAGGGCTTTGCTTCCTGCACGATAATTTCTAGTATCTACCTACAATCAAGATAGATATCGAGTGTTGTTCAACTGTTTCACACCCTTGTATATAACCAGAAAATTGAGACAAAAGACTCGGCTAAAAGACCCTCAAAAAGGTTGGAATATTCTAGTAAAATGAACGAGTATAGACTTGCTATATCACACGTGTGCGATAATTCTTAGTATCCACCCATAGTTGAGGTGAATATTGAGTTTTCGCCTGAAGTGTAATACCTCTTGTACAAGTCATTGTAACCCGCAGAAACGAGCTGAAACATTTTAGTGGTGAGTAGCAAAACCGTCCATCGTGACGTCTCTAACTTTCAAGTATCTACGAACAATGGTTCACAAACCTTCATGACAGGTAATTCAAGCACGAAATCGTGGCTTAAGAGAGACACAAGCTCAAGTGCCACCTAGGGGCATGCAAAATCCCCCCTACCGTAGTCCTCCGAACTACCCCCGACATTGCTAATGGTAACGACGGCTGTCGATACGAGCAACAGTTATTGTTACTGCCTTAAGTTTGACATCATAGGTTTATGATTGATGAAGGTTGCGAATGGAACAATTTCCCGCTTAATTAATTTGCAGTTTTTACATAAATTGGAAATATATTGATGTGGGTAATTACAAGCGGAACATCGACTGAGCATATTACTGCAAGGCATAGTCTCGAGCGTATAATGTAAACTGACTGTGATAATAATAATATTATTATTATTACAACGAGTGTGAATTTCTTTCTGTAGTAGACGTTTGTTGGTGTTGGTACTTGATAGAACGAGGCTCGAGTTGACAGGTCGCTTAGTGTGTGTAAAGACCCATTCAGTGGTCGTACTCACTTTGTGTCAAACAAATTTGAGAACTTAAAGTACAGGACTTACTTTTATTCAATAAGAAGAGAGTGTTTTAAAAAGCCAAAAGCTGTCACTTAACATCCAACCGTTAGAAAACGACGCGCGAAATAGTTTTTAACTCCTATTACGAAATCGGCGAGGATGAAAACACCGTGAAAATGTTGTGCATGTTCTGAGTCACAAAAATGTTATAACTAAAAGTGCACAACTTAGTTTTCTACAATAATAAGAGGGTTTTTAAAAAGCCAAAAGCCTTCAATGTATATTTAACTGTTAGAAAACAACGCGCAAAATAGATTTTAACTTCTATTACGAAATCGGTGAGGATGAAAACACCGTGAAAATGTTCTGCATTCTGAGTCACAAAAAGGGATAACTTTTAACAAGTGCAGAACTTCTTTTCATTCAATAGCACAATAGTAGTAAAGCCAACTACTGGCAGTATGAACTACTAGAGGCAAAACGCGCAAAGTTTTCATCGACTATATAGTTTATTACAAAATTTAGGATGAAAACGATGTTTGTACCCTTCATCAAATGTGATAACTAAAAGTGCAGAACTTCTTTTCATTCAATAACACAAGAACAGTAAACCTAGTAGCTACTGGCAGTATGAGCCGCTGAAAGCTAGCAAACGCACCAACTAAAAGTTCAGAACTTCTTTTCATTCAGAAACACAAGATTTATCAAACTAGCTGTATGAACCACTAAAAGTCAACGCGCAACTGATGTAATACAACAAATGTTATATTCTTAAATCTAATAGGATGAAGAAGGAGTTTTTAATAACTTTGTGTGACGAGGCAGTGAGCGGCGATACTCGTTTAGTACATCGTACATTGACGGTCAAAATCTGTTCAAATGAGTTATTACATCATTACGTTAATAGAAATTCCCGATAACTAGGGTGAAATCGACGGTAGGCGACGTGATCGCGCGCGCTAGCATTGGAGATGCGTTTTAGTTATGAAATAACATATTACAAAAGAAATATATATACATATTTTAGAAAGAATCAAATGAAGAATACTTAATGTCCAAAATATTGCAAATTGGTGTTAAAACTGTGAAATAGCAAAAACGTATAGCAAGGTACTAGTTTTGTTTTATTTAAAAATAGAAGTAATGAATCAATTCAACTGGGAACCGTACATCCATTTCACAACCAGATTTAATACGATTGAGGAATAAATTAGATTATTTGACACAAATAGAACGATTAAAGTATTCTTTGTGTAGTTGACTTGCGATGACTCCAAAAGGCTGTTCAATTATTCTATTAGTCAATACACAGTTTAACACGGCCAACCAACTAGTGGTGAAAATTGAGATTCTTTAATGAGCTTTAGGCGTCAATCGATCACAGGTGACTCTACTCAAGGACAACAACTTTTTTATATATTAGCTTTCCAAGAATCTATTCTCTCGGTATTTGTTTTTAATACATAAATGAGGAGCTTGTTGAGGCCTATCGAGTAGGACAAACAAGATTTCGAAAAGGACTTCAGTATATTTCCTGCAGCGCTCAAGGCAGAGTGGATTATGTTAAAACTTGAGCAGAAAATCAACGAGAATAGTAGCAAACGTGAATGAAGTGGTTATTTGTTTATAATAAACTTGAACAGAAATTAGAAAATTGAGTATGAAATATGCATAAGAAAAGAATACTATTTTCGTCAAATATAGCTTTTTGTTTAAAAAAACTTGAACAGAAATCAAGAAATTGAGTTTGAAATTGCATAAGAAAAGAAATAAAATATTTGTGAAATATTGTAGCTATTCGTTTGTAATAAAATTGATCAGAAATCAAGAAATTGAGTATGCAAAGAAATAAAATATTCGTGAAATATTGTAGCTATTTCTTTAGTGATAAACTTAATTTGAGACTGAAAATGAAAAAAGTATTGTGAAATAAAGCATTCAGATTGAAATCTAGAAATAAAACAATGATTGTGAAATATTTGAAATAAATTATATAAGAAATTAAATAAATAAAATCCAACTGCAGAAATATATATCTGAATGTAACAATCTTGATCAGAGAACCAAGAATTAAAAAAAGGGCTGTAAAATATTTGGTGGAATAAATCTAAGCTGAACTAGTATGAAAAGAAACAGAATTAAATAGAGTAATGCAATTCTGTTTAAGCAAAACTATATCAGAAAATTAGGAATAGAAGTAAAGAGCAATAATAAAATTAAAGAAATTTCTATGTAATAAAATATACTAGAGATTTAGAGAAAAATCACTAATCATTCAAAGATCTTAAGAATAAAATCAAGAAATAAAACAATCCATTTTGATATACTACTAAACAATTCATAAGGAATAAAATATTTTACAAATCTAAGAAAAAAATATAAAAATTTCTATACAGTAAAGAATCATTTGTTACCTCAATAGTATATATTGTGACGCGTTCAGAGCGTTAAAATACATTTAGAATCTAAAAAGAATAACATAATTCAATTTCCTACTAGTGGTTTTGCAAACAAAATTGTTTAAACGCCGTAAGGGTGAAACATTCTCAACAAGAACAGCTGAAATTGTACGCTGCAGTTACTTCCAAATGTACGTGAAAATAAATTTCTCTCTCGAAAAAAAAGTTATATAATCCCACGTATGAAATGATTTATTACAAATTATTACACATACAAGAAGGTTGCGGTCTTTAAACGGATTCTTGCTACATTTCATCCGCCAAAAGAGCTCATTATAGAGTCGATGTTTGTAAACTACTATAGATGGTCACAGAAGGAAGAAAGGTTTACAGAATAAGATCGTATACAATGATTTAAGCTTTAGTTCCTGAGTGAATAGGCTTCATTGTGATGCTATTGAGCATTCATCTTCATATTGTATTTAGATTTCGCATTTACACTGTCTCAACACCTACATTTCACACTTGTTTGAGCACAAATCGAAGTACATCAAATTTACACCTTATATGTGTGGCCAAATTTGGTTATGTTCAAACTCTTGCCATCTAAGAGCTCAAACTATTCAAATGTAGAGCGAACGATGCGAGCGAGGGAAAAAAGTGCACGAACAAAAGACCAAGCCTTTGTTTAGTGTATTTTGAGCATGGATATGGATTAAAAAAGTCTATTTTACAGTGATGTACGAGTTTAAGATCAGTATCGTTAAGAAATAGGAGGAGCATTGATAAAAGAACTAAAACTCATCTCATCGATTATACACCGTGTGTGTGGATGATAATGCTAGATATGATAGCAATTTTACAGTTAGGAAACCATACCATAGGACAATAATACGAAATAAAGGCGAACTAGTATTAAAATGAACTAGATAAGTTCTGTGTTAAATTGATGTTCAGATGCCTGCTAGAAAAAGTGAGTAATTTGATAAGAACCGAGACATATCTGAAGAAAGATTACGAATTCTCCCGGTGAACAATAGTTCAAATATCAATGGTGTAAGTTGATTTTTCACACTGGAAACTACTTGTCGAAATCAGGGATGGAACACTTGATCAAATAGAACGAAGTTACCATTCTCGGGTCACCGCATAAAAGGGAAATCAAGTGCCTTGGGTGAAGTTTTCCGGTGGTACTTCTGTGTTTTCTATTGTCTCCACACTTTCTGAACATTGTTCAAAGAGCAGAAAAAGTCATGATTGAATTATAACATCCAGAAAAAAAGCAAACCTCTTAGAATTCTTTAAGATTTTCTCTTCATTCTTATTCACAAATATTTACAGTTGATAACAGTTTACTGTCAGATTGACGCACAATCGTGCTTCGAAAAGTTTTTGAAAAATACACAGTTCGTTCAGTAATAAAACTATGAAACCCTAGGCTAAACTCTTAAGATAACTATACATATTATAAGAACGAGAAACCTTAACACTGCAGCTTGCTCTGGTAATAAAACTTCAATTTTCGCAACAGTTTTTTTTGTATTTTTTGACCTTTTTCAGTTCAAGATATATTCTATTTCTTTTATAAGCTATATCACAAGTTTCTTTCTTAGTTTATCCTTGAAATACGAGTAATTGTATTGTCATTTTGTGTCGAGTTTTCTCAGTTTATGTACCTCTAAAACCCATACAGTTCTGTAGATTATTGGAGCCTGTGCCAAGTGTATCTGCATTGAGTTGTTGCGTTGAAGTGGTGTTGATATGTTGATGTGCCGACGAAGAGAGTCCACTCGTTTGTGCGCTAGATGGTGATTTGGTTTTAGTCAAAGCTTGAGCATTGCATTTTTTCCACTTCATTCTTCTATTTTGAAACCAAATCTTTACTTGTCGATCTGTAAGGTTTAACTGTGTGGCCATTTCTGATCGTCGCTCTTTGGTCAGGAAATGGTTAAAATGAAACTCTTTCTCCAGCTCTAAGAGTTGCTTTCTTGTATACGCAGTTCGTTTGCGTTTTCCTTCGGTTCGATTGCTCCACGCGTTATCTAAAAAACAACAGAATAGAACATTTAAAAGCTGTAGGAGTTATCAACAGGAGAGAAGAACATATGATCAACCGCGCGTAAAGTCAAATTGACAAATTAAGTAGTATTTCCATTGAAAAACATTCTCGAACGATTTTCTACTTATACGAGCTGTAACATGAAATCCGCTAATGTGTGAATTATCTACAAATACGAATCTAATGTGTTAAATCTCTAGTTTGCTTTAGTTAGTTATCAAGAGTTTGCGCATCAAACATGAAAACAAAAGAATCGTTCTTACTTGATGTTGTGTTGTGCCACCAGTTTTCAGGAGCTGTACTTTTAAGCCAGGCGTATTGATGAAATGAACAGTTTTGACTCGGTTCTTGGTTAGGAAAGTAGTTTTGATGATCTACAGGGCTGGCTGCAGTATTTTGGTTGGCAGCGATCTGCCCGTGCTGAAATGGAGGAATAGATTCTGTATTGTATCCGTTAACTTGGCTTGTTTGTGACATTGACATAAAATTCGGCATAGCATTTTGGTTGTAGTAATTTGGTGACTGCATACGACATTGCGTATAAGAAAAGTCTAGTGGATTGGCGTGGCTTTGTGGTTGTTCTTTAGACTGTATTCCAGTGCCATAATACGCTGGGAAGGATTGTGGTGACTGCATTGCTAGCGTACTCATCACTACTGATGCAAAGCCTTTGAATTAAGGGTATTTATAAATGTCTCTGTCAATATATATAAATAATGTAAAACGCCAGACAAGCGTGACGTATGTCACCTGGCCTCTGAAATGTCTAGTGTAGAGGCATTATTAGTCATTGAAAGGGCCTCAATTAACCTAAAAGCTCGAATACGGACAAACACAAATTAACGTTTTATACCAAAAAATTAAGTTACAACTAGGAAAAAAAATCACTAGCTTTGACTAGCACACAAATCGAATGATGTTTCAATTTAGACGTGCACGTATTTTGAACGCTCTAGAACCGCCCTCAGAACAAATGGACCTATAGAAATGCGTATTTGTGAGTTTTTCAAAAGTAAAAAAGGCTGCAATTTTAGTTTTTTTAAAAAGGGTAACAATTAACGAGATGAGATTTTACTAAGGACCGAGTAAAGGATGCAGAGTTTAAAGGAAAAAAAGAACTCGAATTAATGACATTTCGGCTACCGTTGAGTTGCATGCAATAAGTCCCTTCTAAAATGCCGTCATTTGTCAATTTTCAAGGGCCTAACTACTTGGTTGTAACTGAAACATGACATGCAATATGAAATAAAACGCTTCAAAACTAACTTCAAACTCGATAACTATGCTCTTTTCGACTCTTTTTGTTGTTTGTTTTGAATGAAACCAACCGGACATCTGTTGTTCGATGTTACGATATCCGGCGATTCGTCTCAAAGCTGGTGCGTTGATCAGAACTTTATTTACTATAAATTACGTATTAAAACAACTAAAATAAAAGGATTTTTGAAACTATCATAATTATAATATAACAATATTTGAGAGTTTGGGAGTATTTGTAAAACGTACGACTCGGTTGGATCAGTCGCAGGTGACTTTATCTACTTGTAAATCAAATTCGTGCAATGGTTTTGAATAAAACGGATGTGAGAAAGAAACATATCGTTTAACACCGTAACTCCTAACGTTCGACCACCAGCACCGCCTTCGACTAGGAAAGCCTCTCCCAAGAGACTTATAATAACTAAAACAACCTTTTTAATCCAAAACTAAGGCACGTTTCTTTGTATTAAGGTGTTAATAAAGACTCCCATCCCAAAGCTAAATGACAATAACAAGTATATAGCTCTAATGAATGGTACATTGTCTTCAACGACAAGTAAACATATTTGAGGTGAAATACTTCATTCACTGTTGAGCTCCATCTTACTAAAATACCAATTAGACCATTTTTGGGTGCTGATTTAACGGCTTTACTTTAGGTATAAAAACAAATAATCGTATTCAGTACTAAAGCGAAAAAATCGCTTGTAAAACCAAGGTCGTATTAGTCCAATTTAATTTCCAATGACGTAGATTGTGATTTCAATTACGCTTGTCAAAAACTATCTCCTAGGTTTCTACGAGTTTTTCTTAGTTTCGTGGCAACTGGTGTTACGCAAAGAGCTTGTTTTTAACGTAGGCCACAGAGTAAAAAAAAAAACTAGAATGAAAAACGTGCTAACGTTAGCGTCATGCAAATTACGCAAAACTCTACGTAAAATGTTGATTTATCGTCAAATCGGCAGCCCCGTTCCGTCGCAGGTGCCTTGGTCTCATTAACTAAACAACATAGACACCAAAATAGAATTTAGGCTTCAATAATATCGCGAATCAAGACCAAATTGGAGAAAAACTAATCAGAAGCGTTGGATTAATTCATTGAAAATCTACGGAATGTTTATTTACATAGAATGTGTGATTATTTGTTTTCGGAGGAATTTTTTTTTTTTACTTTTCTATTTATAATTAGATGTTATGACTATTATATAATTATTTTGTGGAAGAAAATTTGATTTATATATTTGAATATCACAATTACACAGCGGGTCTTATTGTTCAGGTATATAAAAGGCAGGGGTTTTTTTTGCTCTGTAAGTTAAACTGTTGCCAACACATAACCATTAGAAGTTTGTTTACTATAGAATCCTAAAAAAAACCTAAGCTACTTTTCTTCTAAACCGGAAGTTTATTCTGCTTAACAAGAACGGTAGGTAAAAAGGCTTTCAAACTAGCGAATTCCAATATTTGTCTCGCTTGAATATTCGCGTCCACTTCCGTTGGTATCAGAACAACTCCTCCCTCTAAATTACAGCAACAATAACATCAACAAATATTTACATATATATTAAAGTATTAAAGAACGATCGTCTCCTCTGATATTCCCATAAAGGTTACTCCGAACTCGACTTAAAATCTTTATGAACGTAATAGTTTGAATACTATCAGCTTAGTTATTTTTTTCTGTACTGCTAGATTAGGATCTACCAGAAAGAGTAGCTGTACAGCCCTCTCGCACATACACATTGGGATCTTATCATACTCTTTGTTATTCATATGCTAAATTATAATAAAATTAAGACCGTTGTTGGAGCGTATACTCCGATAAGAGGGCTTCTGTGTGCATAAATACGTTTGTAGTAAGAAATGATATCAAAGCCCTTGAGAGGACAATAACTTAGTGGAAAAAAGACCAGAAATGCGCAACTAAAGGGCTTCTTAGGATTTACGCGCGCTCTTGTTCTTCTAGTTTTGCCTCTTTATGGCTCTTAAAAAATCAAAGATTACTGTTCTGGTGTTAGGGATTGATTCCATTAGACTTGCAGAGTAGATAGCGCACTTTTCGCGGTAGACCACATGTAAGAGAAGCCATCCACAGCGCTAAGTAAGTTCGTTTTATCATTAACTTAGGATAATTGGTCCCCAAAATGCAACATTTAAATAGTGTCGCAAATGGCTATTTTATACTATTTTTATTCTAGAGAATCTAGAAGGCAAAACTACTGACGCAAATGGCATTTTTTTACACTCAAATAGTGGATAAACTAAATTAAACATTTACTGACGTCAATCCTTCATAGTAAATTTCAGAATCATAAATGATTAGAACTTGTTGTGTTACTGACGTTTTGGACGTTAATTCTCCATCAAATTAGATTCTACTGACTCAAATGATAAAAGCGTTTTTTTGATTTTCCTCTAGTTCAACACAAATAGAGCAACTAAATACCAAGTTATACATCGGACGTTTCGGTTGTAAACTTGATTATATCCTGACGCAAATGATACGAGCATTTAAACGAAGATTGTTGTTGAATTTTTCAGCATAAAATGAGTTTACGTTAATAAAATTTAGGACTTTAATCCTTCTTCGTAGTAAAATTATCCTGACACAAATGATACGAGCATTTAATTGTTGTTTAATTCTTCATTATAAAATGAGTTTACATTAATGAAATTTAGGACGTTAATCCTTCGTCGTAGTAAATTTCGGTGACGCAAATTATAGAAGCATTTACCGGAGAGCAACTCAGTTTTTAATATGGTAAGGCTGTTTTTTTGTCGTCACTCACAAAGACTTTGATCCTATATGCACTGTGATCCTGTGATCAGAAAACTATGGTCACAGCCTAAGATTATCAATCTTAATCCTTTAAATTTCCCTTATAACGTCAGTATATATCGCAGTGATTTTATCTGCGTGTCAGTGAGGAAGGTTTTAGGTAGGATAAATCTATATATATCTGAGTATATCTAGAAGAGGGTTAATATGTTGTAATGTCAAGTGAAATACTGTATTTGAAAAGCGGTCTGTCTTCTCGCTAGAGCGTCGTTAGAGTACTACTACTTCAAGAACTTCTCATAGAGATGCTCAAAAGGTTTGAATAGTGATTTTCCTAGAAACGTTGCATTAGCGTGTGGTGTCACTCATCAGGTAAACAGAACGAAATATCAAAAAGAGTAGCTAAGAAAAAATCCACTTTTTGACTTTTTGAGAAAAATCTGGCAAAAATGAAAGTGTAGAGATAAGAAAAACTATTATGAGTAAAGTAAAGTATTCTAAGGGAAAATATAGAAATGGAATTATATTATGTGGCTTTAATCTTTAGATGAATAACGAAATTATAATAATATTATATATTAAAAAAGTAGTAAAATATGCTCATTATTGTACTATAGAAAACTGAATCAGGTAATACTTTTTAAAATACGACTAGAAAATTCAATTGTTTGTAGGAAAATTAATTATTTTTTTCAGAATTGATTTTAAAATCTTGAGGTATCATATACAAAATAAACAATATTATTATCAAACTATTAAAAATACTATGGAAACATACACAAATTACGCTTATTTAACTCCAAAAATCTACAAGCAGAGAATTGAAATTAAAACAGAAAAAATGTAATGTACTTGAGAAGTAATGATTTTATTAGGAGTGGCTTTTAAAGAGCGCCGACACTTGTTTTGTAAAAACACACGCCGGTTACATTCAAGGCAAAAATATTAATACATAAAAAGTGCAATAATGTTTTCCTCTGCTACAAAGAATACGATACGGGAAGCAAGAGTTGAATTTTGCATATAAATACAAAAAGAGCAAGGGGAAATTATCAGTGGAACAAAGGAGAATCCCTAGTGAGGAGTTGTGAGGCAACGGTTTTTGATGTGGTCGGCGCTTTTAATGTGACTGTAGCGACGTCTGAGCTCTTGACGTTCTATGTTCTTTCTGGTTGCGACGCTCGATCATAAATCAACTTGTCTTGTACAAGAAACTGACTCTATCGTGATAAGCGTCATGTTTTACAGAGATATCGCTTTTTACAAGAGTACACTCAGTGTTGATACGAAGCGCTAAGTTTAAACGTTACCGAAATATTGTATTGCGCGCTGAAGCAAAATTGGGAATAAATCGTCAAATAACGACCACCATTTTGAGTTTTAATACACATGAATTGGATGTCATAACATTCATCTAGCCAGTCTAATTGTGAAATATAGCAGTGTGTTCAAATGGGATAAAGTATATTTAATGAGCAGCATCATACTAAAGGTGCATTTAAAACTAATATTTTAAACTGTTTGTAATATTTAATGTAATGGGGCCTTTGAAAAAATGGCGCTAATTTTCTCAAAAATCCTAATAAAATATCTTTTGTTGCTTTTCGTTATTACAATATGGAGCAAAGTGATTTTTTTGCATAGAAAAAGACCACATCCAATTGAAGTTATTTGTTCAAACAACTTAGCCTGGAGGCGATACGATAGGCGCGATGCACGAACGAAAAACAAACTCAAATACAATCGCCTACAATAGAACAATTTGTTCGATTCCTGACGCAGCATATTGGCTGTGAAATCGACCGCGATACAACGTTCTAAAAGAATAACGGTGACACGTTTGGCATACAAATGGTTTTCTATTGAATGGAACAATGTTCTCATGGTAACATTGAGTACACTGTATGAAGTCTTTCAGAGGGAGTGTGTCGCCGGCTTTGTGAGACAAAACGCGCTTGTCATTTTTGAAGCCCTTACAATTGCTACCTCGAGTAATATTGTAAGCGATATTCATTCTCATACAGACAGACAATATGCACCATGTTTAGCGCGCGATTTGCATTTGTCAGGATGAAACCTTAGCAAAATAAAAATATCTTTAATGGGCATTATCTTTTGTTCTTTTCGACTGACAAAAGTACAAGAAGTACCTGTTCAGCCAATTTAATCGCGCTTTCAGTATAACGGTTTGGACAATGAATTGGCTTTCTCGTAGCACTTAAATGGTTTTCAAAAACAAATTGTTTTTGGAAAATGTAGAGCACTGAACAAAATACTTTTTGGATTACTGAAATATTTTCCTTAGAACGTTGAATTGGTTTTCTCGTAGCACTTAAATGGTTTCCAAAAGAAAAAAGTTTATATAAAATATAACTGTTACAAAACAAAATAATTATTCAGAAAATATAGAATAGTTTTCTTAGACCCTTGAAATGGTTTTTTCAAATAACAAAATAGTTTCCAAAACACTATCTTAGAGCACTGAATTGGTTTTCTCGGCATGGCATTCAAATGGTTTCAAAAAACAAAATAGTTTATGAAATATTGAAATATCTAAAACACTGAACAAAATACTTTATGGGTTATTAAAATAGTTTTCTTAGAACACTGAATTGGCTTTTTAATAGTTTCCAAAACACTATAATATTTTCCTTAAAGCACTGAATTGGTTTTCTCATAGCACTCAAATGGCTTCCAAAACAAAAAATGTTATGAATCAATAAAATAACACTGAATTGTTTTTTTCATAGGACTCGAGGCAAATGTCCACTTCAAACAAAATCTGTTGTTATACAACACTAAAATTGTTGTAATCTGAGGACAATAAATTTAATATTTTCTTAGGACGTTTTTAAAAACATTGTTATTAGAAAAAATAATTTTGATCAACATTTGAATGGTATTCTCAACACATTGAACTGTTTTTTCCCCCAAAAAATCAGAAATGAGTTTTATGCAAAGTCCAGTAAACGGTTTCTTCTATATAGAAATACTTCAGAAATTAAGAAAGTAGTACGAAAGAGTGCATCTTTAACTTTTAGAAAAACAAACAAGCAACATTAGCAAATGAAATAGTAATCTTACATTGAAAAATTAAATATTAAAATAAAATAATATTATTCATTATAAAAACTTGAATATCATTTTATATATGGAAACATTTTTTCTGTTTACGCCGAGGTGACAGAAATAGTCTTTTCGAAACAAAGCAATTCCCACTCTATTTGCAATTGCATTGTTACTTTTGTTAAAGAAGGCTAATATAATATATTAAAGGTGTGTATGGGGTATAGCTTAGCTCTACATGGGCCAATAAAAAGATTGAATATAACAGCTAGGTCCTAGCGGGTAGGCTAGTATGGTTTAAATAGAAAAAGAAAATAATAACACAGTCAATATTTTGATCATGATGCAAAGAAAAAAATAGTTCATATAAAACAAGAAAGGAACAAGACATATTGTATATATAAAAAAGAATATAATAACACATGCAGTCAATATTTTGATCATGATGCAAAGAAAAATAGTTCAAATAAAACAAGAAAGGAACAATACATATTGTATACATTACAAAGAACATAATACAATAAAACCCCGCGTATAAGAACCTAGATTTTTCCAAGTCTGCCCGAACAGGTTTTTATATAAGTTGTGCTTAACTTGAAACCAGGCTATCTAGGTTCTATTTGCATCACTCACTTCATCATTACAACACCTTTCTTCCTATTTTATTTACATACAGGTCAATGCTTTTGCACATGGCTCTATTTTACACACACAAAAAAAAATTCAGCCTGACAGGTTTCTTAAATTTTAGTTTCTTATACGCGGAGTTTTACTGTAACACACGCAGTCAATATTTTGAATTACGATGCAAAGAAAAATAGGTCAAATAAAACAAGAAATGACAGTCAATTTTCCTATCGAACGTAACGAAATTGTCATAGCCCTTTCTTCATTTTGAACTTGGATTCAATCAAAGATAAAATGGTGAAACAGTAAATATTGTATCAACAGAACGTGAAGAAATCGCTATAGCTTTTTCTATGTTTCGAACACGGATTCATGCAAAGAGATATATAAGTATGATGCAAACACTTTAAAACTAAAAGAAACATTATTTTCTGAAGTTAAAAAGGAATATTTATTTTAAAAGTCTTTCAGGTTTTACAGAGGATCGTCACCACATTCAATTCAACACTAGACTCTCGCCTAAAGGTATTCATAACACAGATAGAATAAAAGTAAGAGTAAAAGTTTTAAAAACGGCATCCTAAATAAAATACATAATTAATATAAAATAATATATAACATATTAAAATAGGAATAGAAATGAGATAAAAAGACTCCTATGTAACAGTTAAAGGCAAAATCAGTATTCTGAACTTTTTACAAAATTTTATACGATTCTAAGTTTAAACTAAGAGCAGAGTTATTTTTCTCACCCTCAGAGCGACGAGAAAGGTAGCTCTAGGGGTAAGAGAAAAAAACTCTGCTCAGTTTTAGTTTGATGCAAACCCAGAAGATCGACATAAGCCATGGAATGAAATATTCAAGGAGATATCCGAGAAAACTGAGAAACTTTTGCTAAACACAGGCTCTGAGTGCACACTCAAGATTTAAAAATGATAAAAATTACACATTGTTAGAGACGACTTTTTCTAGTTTTAACTGCAACTATTGTGCGAGTGCCAACAAGGGGTCAACTAACCCTAACCCTTTACCAAAGTCTTCACTTTCCCAGTGTGTGTAAAGAGGGAGTTTCACGGTGTGAAAAAACAAATTTCAAAAGGAAATATTTAGCTTTATCTTAAAATTACTCTTGAACAGTTTTAAGTCTATATCCCAAGTGTAAATTTTCGCGGCTTTTTTATTCTTCAATACTAGTATTGATACAGAAGTGTTAAGGTGGAGATTTCTAAGTGTGAAGTAATAGTTATAGAAGAAACTATTTACAAAATCATTTTGATAAAAATTAAAAAAAGGATTTTCCAGTAGGTAACATTAGGCTCTACTTGGACTTCATAATAATAGCAAATTTCATTTCTTGCTATTAAGAGACGATTGTCATTGTTGTGGTTAAAAGTTACTCCTTCGGGTTAAAGTGAGGTTCTGTTTTTATCAAGTTGTATTTTGAGGCATTTAAAAAATAGGTTCTAGAAACGATATTGTAATTATTTGCAATGATTCCCATTGAAACATATAATACTTTCTATTACATGTGAATGGCTTTTGTGTAGATCGTCCTAATTCGTAATTTATCTAGCGATTCAACAAGCAACATTTAGCTATTTTGTAACTCATCTAGCTTTTTAACTTTTAACTTTCCTTTTACTCCGACGAAGGGCTAAAGCTCGAAACGTCAGTAAAGTTAAGTCAACATTTTTTACGGTGTTACAAATTTCATTTTATTACCTATCGTTTATATCAAACACCGACGCAGCCTATACTAGTTTACTCACTAGTTTCTATTTCTATTTTACGGTGTTACATATTCATTCTATTTCCTATCGTTTATATCAAACACCGACGGAGCCTATACTAGTTTACTCGCTAGTTTCCATTTGGCTTTTTAACTCCGACGAATGGCTAAAGCTCGAAACGTCAGTAAAGTTTAAGCATCATTTTAACAGTGTTTAATTGTCTATCATATAGTGCGGATTGTTTCCTTAACAGAGGGGAGAAGAAAACATCAAAAAGCAGCTAGATATACTTCTGAAAATGAACTGGGGTAGAGATACATTATAACAAAAAAAAAAAAAAAAAACCCAGAGAAATCTCTAAAAACTTAGAGAGGTGGGAGAGAAACAATAAGAAAAATAGGAAGACGGGATATTTTCACGTGCGGTCCTCTTGCCTCTTAGAATTGATAGTCGATCAATATTCTTAATAACAGGTTCTTTTGCATTTATAAACGTTGGTTATTTACAGCTTCTTAGTGTTAAACCAAACGCTTTTGTTTGATATTAACAAGACAATATCATGCAATGCTTATGCAAACATTTGAGAGATGAACAAAATGCAATTTACATTTATCGATCGTTAAGTTCTAGAACGTTTGATCAACGTGATGTCGAAGCGTCGAACGTGATGGGAGTTTAAAAAAAAATCTGTGCGTAATTTTTATTAGAGATGAGATGTTATCAGTAAAACTCGAAACCTGAGTTAAATATAAATTTCATGATCAAAAGTTCTAGAATGAATGATTCATCAGCAACATTATCACTTGGGAACTGGATTGAAGATCAGTTATCATCAAAATGTATTGGCCGAGCTAAAAAAAATGCATGATCAAACATTCTAGAAAGATATATATTTTTCTCTGTATCGTTCAAATCTTTCATAATAAAAACTAACAATATTTTAGCTGAAAAATAATAAAAATGGTAGAAATTAATAACTGAAAGGGAGAAACATAAAATGAATGCCGAAAAATTAAACAAAAAATGGCTCACGGTGAATCAGTTTCCAATTAAAAAAAATAACAATGACGATTGTTTTCAGTTTCAAAACATTTATTACAATTTAATAAAGGGCGTCAGTATAGATCAATTAACTAGAAAAACATCTAGAGGGGATGCTACAAGGTAAAAAATACCAGTTATTTTTACGTTTTGTTATGTCAGCAAATGGCGTACGCCATGAGAGAAGTACAGGTGTTACTACCTTCCCCCTCACAATATTCTTACTTCACTTCTATGTCTTACTTCACTTCTATTGATATATGACTAGTGTTACGACACTATCATTATAATAGGACTCTAAAAACTGAGATCGTTAACAACACATGCACTTGTAGTAACGTTCCCGTACGTTTACAAATAAAATTATGACACCTTTGTATATTATTATTTTTTTACTTCACGCCCTGTTTAACATTCCCGAGAGTAAACGAGTATTGTGTGTCGTCGCACTAGTTTGATGAAGTAAAAATAACAGACTACAACTTGATTTGGACTATGTATGGCCACTGTTGTGTGTTGTATATTATTATTATTGTCATAATTCCTCCTTTTGGTGTTTTAGTTTATAAAATTAGATAATCTTGTTTAAAGATGAGCAAGGAGATATTATTTCATTTGTTTTGTAATTTTAATAAACGTTAATACATATGTAATATCAAGTTTTTTTAAGGCTGGTTTACGACTCACCTACCATTTGATCTCCAATAAACTATACCATACTATACTGGGATAATATGATATAATAAAATGAGATAATATTGTTTAGAGATGAGCAAGGAGATATTATTTCATTTGTTTTGTAATTTTAATAAGCGTTAATACATATATAAAATCAAGTTTTTTTAAGGCTGGTTTACGACTAACCTACCATTTGATCTCCAATAAACTAAACTATATACTAGGATACTATATGTTGTATATATTGAATTGGATTATTGTATTATAATATATCAATGTAGTATTTTATGTTTTAGTTTTGTCAAGATAACATTGTTGTACACTTAAAATATAGGATTATAATATATATTAATGAATTATTATGTTATGATAGTTTAGTCTAGTATTTTGTTTATTTTGTTGTTGTTAGGAATATTAAATGATATATTTTAGTATGATAGTTTTGTTTAGTATTTTGTTTATTTTTTGTTGTTGTGTTTTTTTTTCTCAAAAAATATTTGTACTTAAATTATATTAAATTTGATTGGTACTAACCCTATGATAAATTAATGTAGTATTTTATGTAGTATATTTTGTTATTGTTTTCTTAGTAGGAAAACTATGTTGTATATAAATTAGAGGATCATAAAAGAACCATCAAAAGAGCAATGTTTAATATTCTATTATATAATTTGCTATATATATTTTGTCTCAATGAATAGCAATATATCATTTATATAGTTTATGGTACTGGTTGCCATCTGCATCTCTCTCATGCTGAATAGTATTTCACAACCACACCGAACGTTTACGTATAATAATAAAACAAAGGTCGGCTTCAGGGTTCGAAGAGCTCGCGTGCTGGCAGCAAATAAAAGCCTGTAGGAGGCCTGTACCGCATACAGATCTCTTCTAACAAAGCTTGAAAAATATTATCTTAACAAGACGTCTAGTGTTTTAGGTAGTATTTCTTTATTGTTGACAATATAATCTAGACTCAAAGGCATTTAAAAGTACAGTTTAACCTACTAGTTCTTTAACAGTGGCTCTTAGCACGCCAGATGCATATGAAATCAACTCGTTGATCAAAGATTCTTTTTTGGTATTCGAATGCGATCAAACCTTCGATTCGACAAAAAGGCTTACATTTGATTTTTTTAAGCTAAAAAGGAGTTGGTAACTGATAAATTTTATTTATAGATCAAAGGTTCTTTAACGCGCCATTCGAATTGCGAGAAAAAATGCGATTAAACCTTCGATTCGACGAAAAAGGAAAAAAGGTTTAAAAAGGCGTTGGTAATATAAAAGTTGATTTATTAATCAAATTTGTTTTTTTTTTTTGTCCTTCAAATTGCGCAAAAACTGGAATCAGTTTTCGATATCGCCCATCTGAGAATTTGTTCGATTCAGAATTACATGTTAGTCACATTTTTGCGGAAGGTAGAGGATTAATTTCAAAAGCTACTTTGGTAACAAATTGAAACTGTTGATCAGAAAAATAGCGTTAATTGTTACAACCAATTTAGTTCGATTTCTCAGTTTATTAATTAAAGACTTGGAGAGTAAAATGAAAGGATAAACACCCGTAGTTGTTAGCTTCAAATTGATCCAATAACCACAACGAGTAAAAATTAGTTTACTATCTCAAACCATGCCTTGTTTAGTAGCGGGTGTATTAAGATCTTCCGGTTTCCTGACTTGGATTTCGTATTCCATCTGCGTCGACCCTACAGAGAGTAAGCTTTGATTACTACTCTTAGAAAATCTTAAACCTATACACCGCTGCTTTTCCTTGTTGGAAACTAAGCAAGGGGGTATTATCTTCGCCGTGAATCTTTTTCAGGATGTTTGTTCTTAAAGAGCCGTTTTGGCGACAGTTTAATTAAAATTGGCTCTTAATAGCTTTTTCCAAGTGCGAGCCAATTTCCAAGCAAACGCCTGTGATATTTTATGATTTATAACAAACTATTTAAGCGCGCTTTAAACTCTCAGCGTTTCCGCTTCAAAGCAATTTCGGGGACGTTGGGTTTGTTTTACGAGTCATTACCGGCATTCTAAGGCCCCTCGGGGGCTTTGGGCTATCATTTAAGCCAAGAGGTTGTAGTCAATATGAAAACACATCAATCTAGATGTGACGAGCCGTTGGTTTTTTGTTGATATATCGGTTGGGTGTTTAACTGCGATAACTTACAAAGATCTCGAAAACTGCTGCCTTATAGAGAGTTTTTAAACAAGCGAACTGGCGCTCGCATATAATAACAGATGTTTTTACTGTAAATTGCTAAAGTGTTTGATCTTATCTGGCGAAAATTAAATCAATTTGAAGTATTTGAGAAAAAGAACAACTAACAACGAGAATATTGGATTAAAATTAAGCAAAAGAGAGTTTTAAGATAGAAGTAAACTTGGTGTACTCGTCGCTCAAGGCTACTGCGACGCAGCTGGCTTTATAGTGAAAAATGACTTATACCAATAAAAAGCAAAAATTGAGACCCATACTGCGCGATAACAAAATATTATGACTTTTCTATTATCATACTGTTCTGAATTATTGGATTTAATTTAGATTTAATAATTCAAGTTCGTCTTTAAACTATACATGTATAGTACTTGAGGTTTGATCTCTACACCTGATCTTTAAACATTTCATTTCTTTATCCAATTATCATGGATCTTTGTTAAGAATTCGGTCAAATTTCTTTTCAATGAAAATGAAACCTTGAGGCATGCTGTTCTATAAGTGAATTATCTTCTGTTAAAATCATTTAATCCTCTTGTCCATGCGGGGAGATGTAATTCTTATGCAAACGTGAGTCCAATTAGATATTCGGCGTCAATTGTCGAGAATTGTAAAGCGCTAAGAGATACGACGAACTGTAGCAGAAGAGATAGAAGTGGAGGTGTTTTGTTTGGACTTCCTCACACAACCAGCATATCACGCTTGTATAACGAACAGAGAGATAAGATCTTAGGCGGGATTCACGCTTCAAAGCGCAATAACTTGTCTGATCGAAGATGACTGGAAAGTTATCGAAAATAAGAAGGAAAATCTTAGATTTACGAGATTTTAGAAAAGTTTTTGAGACGGAAAACACTTTAAGGAGTACTAATAGTTAAAATGGAAACGAAAATGGAAGGCGAATCGCCTGTATAGAGCGAATAAACACTGATATCAAAACGATATTTGCAATATTTAAAACACTTTTCAAACGTAAAAGATGAAAATTAAAGTTAAGAATCAGCAACTCGTCTATACATTTAGAAAAACGAGCAAATCTTAGGCGGGATTTACGATTTTTACAACTCAAAAGCGCAATAGATTTTGCGAAAGAAAAACAATTTAAATTTCAAAATTAAAATTAAGGAAAAGATTGATGACGAAAATAAATTGGCCATAACACAACTGCGATAAGATCTAGGTCGTGATTCAAGCTTTTGCGCATTGAGAAAAATTGGGTGAAAAAAAATTGGTAACAAAAAATATATATGCCATACAAATATCTCTTAAGAAACGAAGCTCACACCGGTTTCACGTTTGAATATCAAATAGCAACGTATTTTGAAAAATGACTCGAAATGTTAACAAAACGGAGATAATAAAACATTTATCGCGGGAAGGAAGTGAAAAACTTGATTTAACATCGAGCACTATTCTTGTTTAATTAATTAAGGGTCTAGATTTTCTACATAATTGAGTTTCAATGTTTAAGCTTAAGGCAAATTGGTAGCTGAAAAAAAACACAAAGGGACTACGACGTTTGCGTGCACAAAAAGGCTTTTAACTGCAGTATAATGTTCTAAAAGCCTGGAAATAGCATTGAAATAAAGATCGAAAATTGCTACTCAGTTGGTAATCTAATAAAAGTACTCGATTTCACAGGAAATCCCTTGAGTGATATTCAAATGTTTTAAGAAACTCTTAAGTGTGCAAGGCAGGTTTTTTAAATTCACTGACGCCGAAGTGTTTAGGTTTTACAGGGAACAGTATACAGTAACAAATACGGTGTTATCTTTAAAGTATTCTCGTTCTTTTGTTCTATGTTTTCTTGAGTTATAATCTCTTCCGTTTTTCCAATGTTTCTAGAATTTCAAGCAATGTATCGAGCCTTTTATCGTTGAGATTTTTAACATTCTTAAACCAAGTTTATCTGTCTATAGGTTTTAAGATTAACTTTATAAGCACATATCATTTTCACCGCAATAATTTGTTAGAACTCATGAAGTGGTGCATTTTTTCCGTATTTCAACGAAAGCGTTGTTTTTTTTTTCTATAATTTTCTATAGTTTTCTATTGTACATCTTCTTTTGGTCTATTTCTTAACTAACTCTAACTCTAATTTGAAATCAACACGATCAAAGATTCTAGAACGTAACAGCGGTCTGTATATATTACTATTCTAAAGTATAACTTGAAATAAAGTATAACCTTAACTAAAGTGCATTGACAAGATATGAAATTCGCTATGTATAATCACCACATTGCAACAAACGAGTATATTTTTATTTTATCTCCAATTCTAATATCGGTCTCGTTTGAACATAATTCCAAAGAAAACGACATTTAATTCTAGTGTTCAAAACAATACGTTTTTTCCGGTTTTTTCCTTTTCTTAACGATTTCCGACACTAACTAGCAATGCAGTCAACCTTTTTTCGCAGAGAATGAGGAACAACGCAAGGATTACCAGTTGAAATTATAATGTGCGTGGCTTGGTCATATCATAACTTTTACAAAGGGAAAGTACCTGGTACGACGAGCCCTTATTGGCCTAGTGAGCCCTTCTGGCCCGGATGGGTGTAGTCTTGCACACCACCGAATAGTCATATAGACTCGAAAATGTTTGCGCGTATATTCCACACCACCATTGAACCACATCAACAAAATCAAACATACAACTTTGCAAGTACTGGGTTTATATGTGAAACATTAGCCGTGATCGTTATATTTTTCATGACTAATTTCTTTAGAAATAGCAGTTTTAAGAGAATTTAGTGCAATTACAATGTTATTACGGCCTGTTTTATGAAGCTATAAAACACCATATACAGACAGGCGTTCACTGCCAACGACTTTGCCAATGTTCCGTTGCTTCAATTAAAGTCAACTGAATGTCATTTCAGAGATACATTTCAGAGCAATCTTGGCCACTAATAGGCCTATGTGACTGTCATTGTCGAAATAAATAAATGTGTTTGTCCTTGGGAATATTAAATGCAGGATCATTTGTTTTCGTAAATTACATGTCAACCGCTATATAACAGTTTTGTTGATCAACTGAATGGAATACAAAGAAATAAACAATGACCATTATAAATAGAATAATTGTTTGCGCGATCAAAGATTCTAGAACAATTCATCTCGAAGGACATTTTGGTGCATAGATGGGAATCAAACTACTAGACTGTCTGTTTTATTTAATTTTTCTTTTGGATATATTATGAGCAACATGCGCAATTTAGAAAGTTTAGAAATCAACATATCAAAATTGTCTGCGCGATCAAAGATTCTAGAACGATTAATCACATATGACATTTTAGTGCAAAAGATACCGGGAATCCGTGCTAATTTTCGCTAGGAGATATTATCAGCAGAATGCGCAAACTGAATTTGAAATCAACACGATCAAAGATTCTACAACGTAGTTGTTATTTGAATAAAATAACTTCTAGTTATACAATGATTTAAAATAAATACAAGCGACATAATTTAGATAAAAATTTAATAACAATTATTTCGCTTGTATTTATAATAATAATAATAATGATAATAATAATAATAATAATAATAATAATAATAATAATAATAATAATAATAATAATAATAATAATAATAATAATAATAATAATAATAATAATAATAATAATAATAATAATAATAATGATGATGATGATGATGATGTAATGATGTCCAGGAATTGAAAGAGCATGTCTACATTAGCAAAAATTCAAAATTTCAGCCCAATGAAAAGAGATATAAGAGATGCTTGCGAAGGAGGCTAATTCTCTATAGTCTTGTCATATAAAACTGAGTTATTATAAAAAAAGACTAAAAAAGCAAGAACTGAAATTAATTAAGAAATATTTAATAACACTACTACTATACTAGACATACTATAGGTTTTTATTAAAATGTTATTTTATATATACCTAATAGCGGAAGTCTTGCCATATAAAACTGAATTATTATAAAAAATGACTAAAAAAGCATGCAAGAACTGAAAGTAAGGAAGGAAGCAAACACCCGCATTAAATGGTATGCTAGCATGATACATCTGTTCTCCCACATCGATTTGCACAATTAAAGGAGAAAAAAATTAATTTACTTTTCATTCCAAATCATAAGAATGATATCAGCAAAACATAGTTTTAAACCTTCAGTTCTGCAGTTACATAGTCCGAATCGAAATATGCCATCCAATTTTAATAACTATTGTTTTTGACTGGTTAGCCTCGTGTTCACGTTGAAACACAATGGAGTTTTCACATCAGGTATATGCGAAGCTAGCCAGTCAAGAACAACAGTTATTAAAATTGGGCTGCACTATGGGAGATCACTGGCATGCAGACATAAGTACATGGGTATACTATCACCAATTTGCACGTTCATAACAGTTTTTTGTCCTCATTTATCAACTCCAAAATTGGATGCCATATTTCGATTCGGTGTATATAGCCTTGGGCTGCACTATTGTCGATCACTGGCATGCAGACATAAGTACATGGGTATACTATCACCAATTTGCACGTTCATAACAGTTTTTGTCCTCATTTATCAACTCCAAAATTGGATGCCATATTTCGATTCGGTGTATATAGCCTTGGGCTGCACTATTGTCGATCACTGGCATGCAGACATAAGTGAATGGGTATACTATCACCAATTTGCACGTTCATAACACTTATTTATCCTCATTTATCAACTCCAAAATTGGATGCCATATTTCGATTCGGTGATGATATAGCCTTGCATTGGGCTGTACTATGGGTGGTATGGTGCATACTCTGAAATGCATGGGTATACTATTATACCAATTTGCACGTTCATAACAGCTATTTATCCTCATTTATCAACTCCTACGCAGTAAGTTAATGGAACACTGAAGAGGCTATTAGGAAAGGGTCCTTTTCAAGTGATGAGCTATAATGCTAATAAGAATTCGTACCAGAAATACAAAAAGTTGTACAGCTAGTGCGCACATTATGTTGATAGTGGGTTTGATTGGAATCGTATCTAAGGCGTGTACGACCCAGTATGATAGTCGATGATGATGACGATTATAACTAAGACAAAGTCGACGTTGTTATTTACTGATACTCATCGAGCCTGAGGAGAATAACTTTTCAAATATAGATACGCAGGCGACTTTTTTTCAAAACATTAAACGTGAAAAGCTATACCTTCAAGAAAAAAACTATTTATTTCGTATTTCTAACGGCGCGCGTGAAACTGACTCTGTAGGGTATTATTTTAAAATAGTTGTTAGACCAATCAGCGCGCTCAACTTTCAATAATAACCTGCGAATGCAAGACATATGCAGGTGAATATAGAAACTCTCGCGCGCTTATTGGTTCAAGAACTTCGGAATATTTCTCGATAATCACTTACAGCGTTTCGCGCGCTTTTTTTTTCTGGTTATTACTCAGGCTCAAACAATATCAGTGAATAACAACCTCGACTTGGTCTCGGTTATTATACGGGATATTCACCTCGCCTTCGTCCTCAACGCCGCTAAAACGTTTGGACAACACCGCATCACAATATATCTCACCGCACGCCGCAGCTTTGGAAAAGAAAATACCGCATACCAAAAACATTTACATCACCGCAACAGCGCAATTTGATATTTTTTTCACCGACACCGACACCGCAAGAAATATTCATCAACACCGCAGTACCGCAATCCCCCATGTCCCCCTCCTATCATAGTTATATCATATTTATTATATCATAGTTATATTATATCTACTAACTATGTTCCTATAAAGCGTCTTAATTTCAAGATAAACGAAATATAGATATCTGCGCAATAAAACTCATGATTAAAAATCATCTTCATCTTTGTTGTCAAAAACTCCACGTTATAATGCAAACGAAATTATATCTTACTGTTCTATCATTTTTTACTTCGACGAAGGGCTAAAACTCGAAACGTCAGTAAAGTTAAGTCAACATTTTTTACAGATTACAGTTTTACATTTTTATAACTCACCAGTGTAGACTCACTTATAATAATAAAAATTTCAACTAGCCTTCTTAGATATGAATCAAATTTTACTGTATTTCATAGTTTGAATTATAATAATTCAATTAACACAATTATATTATATTTATATTGTAAAAAAAATTTGATATCTTAATTCATAGTTTTTCATTTACATATTGTACGTAATTTAGCTAATGGCTACAATGTATACATAATTATTTTTAATAAAGTATCTATCATTATATTAACTATCGTTTATATGAAACACCGACGCAGCCAATACTAGTTTACTCGCTAGTTTCTATTTCTATTTTTTACGGTGTTACAAATTTCACTATATTACCTATCGTTTATATCAAACACCGACGCAGCCTATACTTGTTTATTCGGCGCTAGTTTCCATCTCAGTATACATATAAAGCTTCCTTTTTAGATAAAGATCCAGCGTATCTACAAACGTTCAATTCCTATTCCCAGGTGAGGAGAAGAAAAGAAACCGACTCTTGAGGTAAAGGTTACCGCACAAGGGTGTGATAAAAATCACAAGTATTTGCAGTTGCTATATTGAGTATAAAAACACTGTGGACATGAAGACTAGAAATAACAGAGAAAACATAAAGAATATCGTAAAAATTGAATCATCATCATCATCATCATCATCATCAACTTTAGTTCTACCGTTTCGTCAATCTATCTATGTATGTATGTATGTATGTATCTATCTATGTATCATGTTGCGTTTTGACCACCTTACGTCATGAGCATGCGCAGAGCAGTACAACAGGAAGCCCAAATACCACAGGAAGCCCAAACAAATCGCCATCTTGGATTTGAACCTGAATTCATTTGGATTTCTCGTACTTCACATCGATTTACTCTTCCAAATCAGCGTTGGATTTGGGTATATTGTTTGCTCAAGTCATTATACAATTGCTAGCTGTTATTTTCTAAAGTTTTTACGGAAAGAGGTTTTCTAAAACATGTCAATATCAGACAGTCAGTTATACTCGAGCCAACTCGATCCTCGAATTCCCAGAAAGCAGATTAATCAGCCAAGTAGGGTATGGTTTTTCGACTTTTAGGTCTGGGGTTAGCCTCCTATGCAGCCGCTCCTAGTCTGTGGCAGGTTATCATTTTTTTACAATTTCTCTGGTTAGGGTAAGGTTTTTGTCTGGGATAGGGTATCTTTTTGACAGTTTGTCATTTTGCTAGGCTACGTTTTATGTCGACACAAAGTCTGGGGTAGGGTATGTGAAAACCACCACCATCATGCATCATCATCATGCATCATCACCATCACCATCACCATCACCATCACCAGCACCAGCACCAGCACCATCACCAACACCAACACCAACACCAACACCAACACCAACACCAACACCAACACCAACACCAACACCAACACCAACACCAACACCAACACCAACACCAACACCAACACCAACACCAACACCAACACCAACACCAACACCAACACCAACACCAACACCAACACCAACACCAACACCAACACCAACACCAACACCAACACCAACACCAACACCAACACCAACACCAACACCAACACCAACACCAACACCAACACCAACACCAACACCAACACCAACACCAACACCAACACCAACACCAACACCAACACCAACACCAACACCAACACCAACACCAACACCAACACCAACACCAACACCAACACCAACACCAACACCAACACCAACACCAACACCAACACCAACACCAACACCAACACCAACACCAACACCAACACCAACACCAACACCAACATCGTCATCAGTTCCAAGTTTAGTCCTCTGGACGAACTATACCACAGGGAATAATGCATAAATGGACCTAGAATGAAGCTGAATACAAAAAACTGAAATGCAGGGAATTAGAACTGAATCTGATGATAAGAGAGATGGCAGGAAAATTGAAACCCATTTCTAAGTTCTGCGTTCACTCCGGCCTTCGGAAGCACTGTATTGTCACTGCAGAGAGTAGAGCATAATTAGACATAGAATAAAGCTGAATAAAAAGACTTCAATGTAGGGAATACCAAAAATTAGAACTGAATCTGATAATAAAAGAGTTATGAAGGGGAAAATGAAACTCATTTCTAAATTCTGAGTTCAGGCCTTCGAACGCACTGTATTGTCACTGCAGAGAGAAGAGCACAAATGGACATAGAATAAAGCTGAGTAAAAATAATAATCAATAATTAAAAAAGACTTCAATGTAGGGAATATCAAAATTCGAACTGAATCTGATAATAAAAGAGCTAGTTATGAAAAGGAAAAATCAAACTCATTTCTAAGTTCTGCGTTCACTCCTTCGGACGCACTGTATTGTCACAGAGAGAAGAGCACAAATGGACATAGAATAAAGCTGAATAAAAATAATAATCAATAATTAAAAAAGACTTCAATGTAGGGAATATCAAAATTCGAACTGAATCTGATAATAAAAGAGTTATGAAAGGGAAAATGAAACTCATTTCAGTCTAAGTTTTAAGTTCAGTCCTTGGAACGCACTGTATTGTTACTTGTAACTGCAGAGAGTAGAGCATAAATGGACATATAATAAAGCTGAATAAAAACAATTCAATGTAAGGAATAACAAAAATTACAACTGAATCTGAAAACGGAAAAGATGGAAACTTGTTAACTCATAAGGTCAGTGCCAATTTGCATGAACGGTTTGCAACTTGAAAACAAGAGTGCATCATGTTTGGTCATGTCCAAGAGCAGTTATCCATGAGTGCATTGACGAGATATCCAAGTGCACTGACGAGATAGGTGTCAGTCATCCACGCCTAACAAGACATTGAATGGGCTGTCAACACTATATGTCAGCCTAATTACTAGTATCATTTACTGCACTGTTGGCCACAACATGGGATATAATGAGTCCTTCGGTTGTAAAACACTAAAGTTTAGAACGAAATATAAACCTATTTCAAAAAGGTTGTCCAAGGCGTTAGGTCATTCCAAGATCAATGGAAACAAATTATAGGGATACACCTATTTCAAAAAGGTTCTATGCAAAGATATAGATCATTTCAATTTGGAAACGTTTTTATGTGCATAAACCTATTTCAAAAAGGTTCTATGCAAAGATATAGATCATTTCAATTTGGAAACGTTTTTATGTGCATAAACCTATTTCAAAAAGGTTCTATGCAAAGATATAGATCATTTCAATTTGGAAACGTTTTTATGTGCATAAACCTATTTCAAAAAGGTTGCCCAAGGTGATAGGTCATTCCAAGATCAATGGAAAGAAATTATAGGCATACACCTATTTCAAAAAGGTAGTCCAAGGCGATTATTCATTACACTGTCACACCAATCAACATGTCATCTTTTAAACTCGTGTTGTTGAACCTAGATTTTTCCATGTTCAACACACAGTAGCAATATATAAATATTGTAATAATGCATAAGAATAAAAGTCAAGATTGACACTCAATTTTTCGACAAAAGCTCTCTATAATTACCAATAGCACGAGACTAAGTAAACAGAGTTTTGACCGTAAATAGCTTGTGACAACACTAATTCAACACTGGTTGGGCGAGGTTCTTCACTGCAAGTCAATTTTTCTACAAAAGCTCTCTATAATTACCAAAAGCACGAGACTAATAAAAGTAAACGGAGTTTTGACCGTAAATAGCTTGTGACAACACCTATTCAACACTGGTTTGAGTGAAGTTCTTCAAGAGGTACTTGAAACACTTGTTACGTGTATATAATACGTCCTTGGAACCATCACCAGCTCGACTGTCTTCCAGACAAGATAATATATTACACGCACGTACAAGGTTGATTTCAAGTGTATAGTTGCATATAAGATACTAGCAAAAATTGATCCAAGTGGACATAAGAAGAGTTCTGGAACATTTAATCACCACGCGATGTATTCGAACGATCACGTTCTTAAGTTGTACATTTCAGTTGTGTTCAGTTTTAGGTTTGTTTATCTACTGCTTAGTCGCGTGTTGCGTTATCTCCTTTGAGCTAAAAGCGGAGTTTTGTTTTGTTCGTTCGGTATTGGTTGGGTTTGAAAGTATGGATGTTATCTGCTCACATCTGGGTTTGTACACAAACAAAGAGAAGAGAAACAAAGAAATGTGAAACAAAATAACAACAAAGGAAGGTGCTTTCTGTTTTTGCAACGAAAAACAACTTTCGTGAGCTAAATGAAAACAACATCAACGGACAATACAATTTGCTATAGTTAGCACATGTAACTATAAAAAGCTCAAATGACACATTTGGAACGGAAAGATAGAAAATAACTCAGGTGTTTACGCTAGCAATAGAAACACTTTCAGTGAACGCTGAAAACATTATGCTTTAGTAGACTCACAATATTTGTGGCTCGCATGACAAACTAACTAGGTATTCGAATATGAATTATTAACCAGTTACACTAACACACAATAACTGCATAACACACGAAAGCACACCAGGAAAAAAAAACACACACAAATAGAGGAGCTAGGGAGAGGAACGAATCAGGGAGGAGTTAAAAACACGGTTCAAATGACCTCAAAATAGACTGGGAGATGGGATAAATCACTGGAAAAAACATAAGGAAAGAAATATCTAAAGACATTTGTGAGATGGAATAAAAATGCTATGAAAAATAGGGAGAAGGGATATTTTAATGTATGTTCCTCTTATAACTCACTTAACACCAGCCTTCAAGAAGCCGTCAATATTAGATCGTCTTATACTGACCAATGTGAGATGTCAGAATTTAGACAAATGTTTTCTTTACAATATTTGTTATTATAATAATTTAAAAAAGATTAACATGGATATATATTTACCCAATTTTATTTGAACGTATATTCAAAAGTAGTTCAAACGAAGTGTTTCTTCAGCTTTTTCTTACTTCCTGATGCTATAATTTATTTTGATTCTTGACTGCACTTTATATAAGAGAAATAGGGAAAGTCTTCATACATTAATTAACAATTGATTAAAAAGACTTCATAGTCCCAACTCTTGAAATGAAAAATGACATTCAAAAGTCGTCTTAATTAATTCCCAGATGCTATAAACAATTAACGCTATATAAAGATAGATACTTTGCAATGTGGTGTCACTCATGATCATGCAGGTTAGTAATTTGGTTTGAATAAAAAATGCGCTACGCTGTCATAAAATTTGCACCCTAAAGTTTCACAGAAACTGCAAAATCTCTATAATGTGAAATTTATGCAACACAGACTAGTAAAATTGAACAATTGAAAAGTGTCATTTAAAAATGCGCGAAATTGCAAAATCTTTTTCAAAAAATGTGCAAAAATAGCGCAATTTTATATAGTCAAAAAAGAAGAATGTTTGTTGTTTTTATAATACATACTACAAAACTTTATTGAGCAACACAAATATCAATGGAATTGAAACGCCCACATTAAAATTTAAAATATATCTATGGTAAAAACACCGGTGACTTATTTTTCTATCGTGACTATCTTGAACATTCTAATACTATTTTTAATTTTCTTTAATAAATTTTATAATGTATCTGTGGTAAAAACACCGGTGACTATAGTTTTTTATCGTGACTTGCTTGAACATTTTAATATTATTTTTAATATTCTTTAAGTGTGCCCTTAGTCTGATATGGGCCTTGCAAACAGATATTGATATGGAGTTCCTCTTCTTCTAATTTTACCGTTACCCTTCTCAATGCACTTGATAATCGGAAGTTTTAGGGTCGACAATGTCTTTTTATAATAATAATAATAATAATGATGATGATGATGATGATGATGATGATGATGATGATGATGATGATGATAATAATGTTTATTTATATAGAGCTCGTATCCAGATTGTCCAAGGCGCTTTACAACTATACTAATCTATTTACAATATCTGCAATATATATATATATATATATAAATATTTTAACAGCTTTATTGGCAATCTACATTTAAGACTAAATACAAAATAAGTTAATGTGAACTGATAAAAGAAAAAAAGAAAAAAATGTAGAAAAATCAAGGGGGAAGTGCGAACGGGACGTGAGTACCCATGCGAGGCACCTCCCCTCATTTACAATGTTAATTCAGTAATGATAATAAATAAATAATAAATAAATAATACATCTAGATATAATTACTACTATTTAGGAACACAGCTTAATTAGAATGTTTGATTAGAGCGATTTTAAATAATTCACAAAAACATCATTTTTGTGATTTATTTTAAATCGCTCTAATCCAACATCCTAATTATGGTCAGATTAATAGCGCATGAATGTGAAGTTTAACACCTATATAGTCATTTTTCCGAAGCTCTTCGAAAATACGAGATATTTAAGAAAAACCTATTCCCGCCATCTTTGTTTTACGTTGCCATAGCAACACCAATTGAATTGCAATAGACATCAATCAAAACTTCCATGCTTTGTATCTGGTGCAAAATACATCTTGATCAGACCAGTGAAAGTTGATCAATTCTCTAAATGAAAACGGGAAGTGTGGTCATTAAAGAAACTACTGGGAAACACCTTATAAGAATTAGATTGAATTGGAAACGTCAAACCAAAGAATAAACTATCTCCAAAGATGAAGTGTTTTGTTTTTCGTTTTGTATCTTTTTTTATCCCGAGAGGCATCTTTGCTACAATGTCTCTTTTTCGGCTTTGAGATAGTAATATGGAAAACGAACTATAAGGCGTTTTTAATTTCTTGTTGTAGCTCTGGCTCCATTACCCTAGAAACCAGAGGGTTTCTTGTTCTAGTATTTGTATTTATCATATACACCTATTTCAATTAACGTTGTCCATCTGGAATGGTTGATCTGAGACCGATAGGAATTGTGGGAGCTCGTTAAACTGCAAATGCCCTATTATAATATTGCTCGAATATTAATGTTTACTTCTGAAATACTGTTATCTGTAATTCAGCACCATTCAAGTGTGATTAAAACAATGTATTTGAAATTTAATGAGCTCCCACAATTCCTATCGGTCTCAGATCAACCATTCCAGATGGACAACGTTAATTGAAATAGGTGTATACGTCTGTGATCGTTAACTAGCATGTGTACAGAATGATGTCCAGGAATAGAAAGAGCATGTCGACATTAGCAAAAAGTCCAAATTTCAGCTCTTGATTCTAAATACATAAAAATAGCAAGGAATATAAAATTGGATATTTTCTGATATTTTATAAGGATTTGTATAGAAAATAAAACTGGTGAGCAAGGCTTGCTAGCAAGTATTATTTTCCCATATACGAATCCTTAGAAAATATCCAATTCTATTTTTTTACCATTTCTTGTGTATTTAGAATTAAGAGCTGAAACTTTAACTTCTTGCTAATGTCAATATTCTCTTTCCATTTCTGGACATCATTTTGGCACAGCTGATGGATTAATTTAAGGTAGATGGGGTCACGTGACCTCTAGCTGCAAAGGGCCTATTGTTTGAGCATTGTAGAAAAACATGCTTCAGCTGCATGAACGTGCTTTCTGATCGGCAAGATAAGACAAAAGAAGATAAAATTATGCCTTGAAATACATCCGGGTATGCTGAAGTCATGAATGACGACGCTTCAGTTATAACCCTGAAGAGTTGGTACTCCCTATTCCCGTGTTATCCCGATAACATCTAACAGGTTCACAACAAGTTAGAAGCGAACTAAGTTGGAAGTAGACGCAGAAATTCTGGAAAGATTTGCTGTTGGTAGCAATGAATACTTATCTGGGTTGTTTGCTGTTAATTGTTCTTTTTCAAGTCGGTCTCAGGTACGTCTAGTTAATACTGTCTTATATTGAAGTACTATATCTTAAGTTCTATATCTAAATAGTATTTATTCATCTTTTCTATAACTAAAAAGGCATGAGTTACTTTCATAAGTTAAAAAACAAATTCGAAATATGTTTGTAAGAATTTTACAGTTATTATTTTGCTAACGTGTACGAAAAGTACTCGGCCAGTAATTAGACGGTCTAGAAACGTTTTGCTACTTATCGATGAAACTTGGTTGAATTGATAATCTTATAAAACTTAATCAGTATTTTATAACTTTCAATCTTGTTCAGAATGTCGCATTAATGCCGGCAACTTTTACTGGAACTTAAAGTTCGCGTCATGCTCGCTCTATAGAAACCGTTAGAGTCCCTTTGCTTCTCTTATTCCAAGAATTGCCGAAATATTGAAAAGAAAGCTATCATGTCATAGGATAGACATTTACTATATATATAACAACAATTGGTGAAAGTTTGAGAAAAAGAGTTCAAAAACCAACCTTTTCACTCAGATCCCAAAAACTAACACTTATCCTGCACTAAGCATCAAAAAAATTATTAACACTGCACTCAGCGAGAACCACTACAAATTACTGCAAATAGCCCC
Organism: Metridium senile; assembly: GCA_949775045.1. Taxonomy (NCBI): domain Eukaryota; kingdom Metazoa; phylum Cnidaria; class Anthozoa; order Actiniaria; family Metridiidae; genus Metridium; species Metridium senile. The sequence goes on from OX459107.1 coordinate 2,178,134, forward strand.
CCAATTTTTCCGATATCCGAAAAGATAACGCATGTTTTTATTGAGATTTTTAAATTTTTTCTTTCGTTTGATGCGTGGACTGAGTTGTCAGGTGAGGATACCAAAGCCAACTGACCCTCCCGTGGGTAGTTACGAACTTTGTGCCAACAACCAACAATTTACCAGGGGGAGGGAAATCGAAAAAGTTTCTACTGTCCCCGTAATAAACAGTTAAAATGGCGCCCGCCAAATACATGCACTTGCAACTTGATAAGATAAAGTTTTTGTCATTTTAAGGCATTATTTGATAACTAAAATAAACCAACTGGAAAATAAACCTGGATAATCTTCATGTTTCATGGTTTGGGTAGGTTTAGGAGAATACGTGTGAAAGATTATGTTTTTTGATCTTTTTTATAAAGTTACCCCGACTACTAACCATGTCGCTTTCTTGCGTGATGTCCACAAAAGAAGAGGAAAAGAAAACCATAAAAAACGCTAACTTTTCAGACGGACAACAGGTTTATAGAGGAAGAATTTAAATATTGGATTGAATTGGAAACGTCAAACTAAAGAATAAACTATCTCCAAAGATGAAGTGTTTTGGTTTTGTAATTTTTTTTTACCCCGAGAGGCCCTCCAAAATCCCGTTGTTATGCGGTATCTAGACACTAGCCACAAGTCCTGAAAAGGGCCTTTAATTAGGCAAAATCGACCTTTTCCCTCTTCCCTTTATATTTTGATTCTCCCTGCTCCCTCTATTTTTACCTCTTTTTTCCCCTCCTCCGTTTATTTTTGCTGTTTCTCCCTCCTCGAGCTCCCCGACCCGTTCCTCTCCGTTTTAAGCATTTTGCACATAGCACCGAAACTTTCCATGAATGTCTATTTTTGATACTTATTTCATGCGACTGTGCTAAAACATATTTACAAATAACAAAAAAAGTGCAATCGCGAGTTCACATTCGTAATTTAGCTTCAAGAAGCTTCAATAATTTGACTATCACACTTTAATTAATACACTTTGTTTCATAGGTTAATGGAAACATCTCTATATAGAATTAACATAATACATCACTATTCTAAAGTATCAATCACAAAACATTGCTATTATTATGCCGCACCGTCAATCAGATCACTTGTAATTGTATGGTTTCCAGAGCCTTCACTTTTTTTGTTAGAAAGCTGATAAGGGTCTGGGTACGAGAATGGGTTAGGTTGGAATAAAACAGCGGTCAAACGACTACGCATGCGTGGCAAAATTGTCACAGCGGTAAAGTTGCCATTGTAAATTTTAGGAATCTCAGATTATAGGGGTTGAAGTCGATTTATAAGCAATTCCCTGTATAAATAAGCTTGAATTTTAGTGTACAAAGCCTTTGTTATATTATGAAGCTACCATTAATATTTTATTTTAGAAGATAAGCCAAGATCCCTTATAAACGCTTACATGATTTACTCTCTAAGGGCTGGTTATAGACTGGTGCAAGTACTCTAATAATCCTAATTTTTCCTTCAGTGAGATAAAATCCGCAACGGAGAAAAGGCAGAATGTTTGTGAAGTCAACATACCACAAAAAACCAGTGCTGAATGCAGAGCTCAAAGTGAGAAAGTAATCGCTGGAGTTAGACAGATTTACAAGTTAGGCACAACTGGAAACCTGCCGTTCCCTCTGTTTGACATGGACCTCATGAAAACAATAGGAATGTACATGAGCGACCCATTCACGGCGGAGTGGCTGAAAGTGTATTTGGGTATGTCGCGGGCGAGTAAAACTTACGCAGTGGAGTTTCTGAAGGCCCATGAGAAGGAATTCACTTCTATCAAAGATTATGAGAGCGTCTATTCATTCTTTATTACCAAGATCAAGAGCGTCCCACAAGTAAGTATATGAAAAGAAAATACATTAGTTATCTAAAAAAGGCACATAAAGGCTGATCATGATTTGGGTGCGTTTAAATAAGTATAGTTCTTCATTAAAACAATAAAACGAAGCTCTGTACTGAATACCAACTCTGTAACACCATTGTATTTTATTTTATTTAGCATCTTTACTGTCTGCTTCGATCTTTCTGCAATTTATTATATTTATAAGCTGTCTACCTAGGCTAACCTGCAAAGGTTATTGTAGATAGCCTGCATCTACAAACAAGTTTTAATATTCATACATGTACAAATTGTAATGTAAAAATGATGCTAAATAAAAATATCTCTATCTGAATCTGTAAAGAACGAAACAACTCCCTGCAATACAAAAAACTCTAAACTACAAACAACCCATCATACAAAAGAAAGAAAGAACGAAACAATACCTTTCGTATTTAGTCTATTATATTTTTTCAGATTGGGAAATTCTTTCGTTTCCCGTTCGATTCGATGCCATTTAAGAGCGTAGTTAATAACCATACATGGAGAGAAGATAGCGTGTTTGCTGAAATGCGTTTAGCTGGTTTGAACACTATGGGTATTCAACGGATTACTTTTAGTGAAGGTATATCCACATAAAACCACTGAATATTATCGTTATCATCATCATCATCATCATCATCATCTTCATCAACATCATCATCATCATCATCATCATCATCATCAACATCATCATCATCATCAACATCAACATCAACATCATCATCATCATCATCATCAACATCAACATCATCATCATCAACATCATCATCATCAACATCATCATCAACATCATCATCAACATCAACATCATCGTCGTCAACATCATCATCATCATCATCATCATCATCGTCAACAACCGTTACCGTCATCATCGTCGCTACCAGTTACATCTTCATCATCATCATTACCATCGTTACGATGTTCCATCGCCGCCATCATCGTCAACATCATCATCGATACAGTCATCATCGTCGTTACCATATCATCATTTTCATCGTCGTCCTCATAACGTACCATCACCATTGTCATCACCATCATCACGTACCATCTCCCCCATCATCGTGATAATCATCATCATAATCATACGTCATAACGTACCATCATCAACATCGTCGTACCATCGCCATCATAAGCATCATCGTCGTCGTAACGTACCATCGCCACCGATACAATTTTGTTCACGATGATTTGTTATATTTTGTTTCTAGATGTTGGTGTTTCGTGGTCCAAGTTGTCAGATAGACTAAACGCTGATTTTGACTGGAATAAAGCAATTCAAAAAGCTTTTGGAAAACCCTCTCCTATTGAAATGGTATGTTAACACTATATTCCACTTATTAACGGAAAGCGAAATATTGCCCTTATTTGAACCGACTGATTGATTAATTAAATGACTGTAAATGAATCAATCAATGAACGAATAAATGAACTAGACCCTGATAGCAGGGTGGACTCGTGCCCAACTCCCGGGGGGAGGGGGGGGGGGGGATCTCTTCAAAAATGGATAGGGGTGCTTGATACATTATCCCCTCTAATGGATATCTGGATCTGGACACCTGACAAATTTCTTCGAGTATTTAGATTTTATTTATGGACTCTGAGTATAATAATAATTATTCATGAGGTTTTAGCCTGACATGAGGGTTGGATCATGGATCACGTGATTGACCTTTATACCTGATATTAAACATTAAATGTAATATATTCTCAATGACCAATTGTTCTTGGCCAGGCAATGCAAATAGATCCCGAGGGACAAAGTGCTGAGGCAATATTCTATTTTTCTATTTATTAAATGAAACTGGTGCTATATACTGGAGTACTTGGATTCTTAGCTGCAAAAGGGATGAAATACTATTTCTTTTGTAAGTCACTTGCAACCTTATTTTTTAAGGCTACTGTCCTCCATATATGGAGGCGTAGCCTTATTGCTGTCGTGAATGTAAGCAAGCAAGCAAGATAGTAACTCCACAGGAAACCCGAAAATACCAATTTCGCCACGTGATCTGACTGTAATTTCGAGAATTCGAAAGAATGGCTAACTTTGAACGATCGAGGCGTTTATATTTTGGCTGCTACATCATATCTGTCTAAAGAAAGTTAATTTCTAATGTGTATTTGTACTATTCGTGAAGTTGTTTAGGTTTAATAAGACGTTTAATACCGTGAAAAGGGATGATTTGTTTTGCCAACAAAAGCATTAATAATAAATCTAAAACGCCTTTGTACGTGGGTGTGTTTGTCATTATAAAGCAATAAAAAAGATACAATACACATAATTTTAGCAGTCATCACCGTGTCACAAAGTACATCAATTCAGTGACCTAAAAAGCTCACAGCTTGTTAAATGAAGGAATTAAATCAAACCTATGTAATATAAGGATAGTTCTTAGATTTGGAAGCACAACTACTCTCTCTCATCGCAAAAATATCGTTTTATTTTGACTTGGAAAGTTTAATAGGAGCTCTTCTCATCACGACGGTTGGACCTCGACTGAATAATTTTAGATTTTGACCCATGATGCACTGCGATGATTGCTCAGCCTCCTCTGTCTAAAAACTAAGCGCTTTCAAAATGTTCTAACAGTGATCCACGAGTTGGCCATAGGGCCTTTGATTTATTGTTAATTTGCATCTTTTGTTTGTTTAATTTAAATTTCCTTAGAGTATTTTGTGTCTTTCCTTTAACTGATCAATGGATATTTGAGAACTGGAAAGAGAATATAGTACATTTTTTGCTTCATTGGGAGCTTTGTTCTTTTATATCACAAAATGTTTTAATAAGACAGTTGCCATCAGTAAACGCTGTGTTAGAAAGTATTAGCTGGTGATTTTTACATGTCAAATAAAAAATATTTCAAAGTTGTTTTATTTTGTTCAATAAATAGAGGATATTACATGGGCGCGCGGAGATATGAATTTTATCTTCGAGTGTTGATAAGATATCCCACGAGTGAGCGCAGCGAACGAGTGGGATATCTTTTCAACACGAGAAGATAAAATGCATATCTCCAAGCGCACATGTAATGTTCTGTTTATTATATAACAGATTGAAACAAAACAAAAAAAATATTTTGAAAGTTGATTGGTTGAGAGTGATATCACACATGTGTGATATCAATGATATCTTCATGACTAGGATAGGCCTTTTATCGAGTTGATATCACTCGGTATACCACTATATGTTATATAATAATACAGAATAACCAGAGAAATAAAGCATGAAACCAGTTGTTTTGATATTAATATTTTCTATAATGCACTTCTTGAGGAATATTTTACTTGAAGAACTACTTGATGTCAGTAAATGTGCTGGCATTATTTTGTACAAAACTATTACAATTATTATACAGCTTAGCATGCTCATTGATGGCATCTGTTCCATAATAATTTCAATATCCACAGGATTTTATAAAACAGAAACATATTGCGTATGCTGCAATAAGAAAATATGGCTTACTCCCAGCAATATAATTCATGTGAGAGTTTAATATGTACTAATCACTGCAACGATCAGATTCATTTATAGATGTTAAAGAATAATTATACAAATGCAAAAGTTAAAACATAATGTACGTACTTCATCCACATGACCAATATTTATTGTAGTATAATTTCCCTAAATGCAATTAATAGAACAACGAACAATATAATAAAACTCATAGAACACACACTAGTTTGTTTGGCAGAATAGAGATTTATTCATTCAAAAGAGGAAATAAAACTATAATACTCACTACAGAAATAAATCTCTGACCCACCATAAGGGCGGGTGGGATGAGAAAGAAAATTATGATAACTATTATAACTAGTACAGTACTATCACTTGTACGCTCAAACTGCAACTGATACATGATATCTATATGTACAAATTAATAACTAATTAAACACTAACCACGTGTGCCTATGCATAGGGCAATTAAATATTTTAAAGAGAGCTATTAAAGTGATAAATTAATTCCTGTATATATAGGACTAATCAAATTAAATGGTGCAAAGCACTCATTTCATTAGCTGCACCAACAATATCTAATAGGCCTGGGCACGAGTAATGAATGAGTCAGCGAGTGAACAAACGAACGAATAACCAAATAAATGAATATAAAATAGATCGGAACAACTTATCATCAACTAACAAAACGACCAACTAAACTAAATAGACTAGACGCATTTAGTGCGTTTACCCAGGCTACTTCATAGAGTAGTTGTGGTTTACCTGTGGCATTACGTCATGTGTAATCTCGACACAACGATAGACCCATAGATAGAAAAGGTAATTAAGATCACAGTAATTAAGATCAGATGCTTTAACTTATATTAAGTCTTGTCTTATAATTCTTAATGTTTCTAGATTATCGGTTCTGGTTCAGTGTTCGTTTGTCAGTATCCACTATTTGATGATCTAATCAACGTTCCTGACATCACCGAACCAAGACCTTCTCGTGAGATGTGGAATTCAACATCACCTATCGCAGTGTTTGTATCAGGACCCGAAGGGACAGGACGACAATTGATACCAGTAGCCATTCAAATGGACAGCAAAAAAGGTACGAATGCAGAAAAACAGAAAAATAGTACTCCATTATTATTATTATTACTCCACAATTCTGGTATGTGCGATGAGAACTGTTAATATGAATATGAATATACATTATGAATTAACTTACAGCTGAGTTAAAGAGTGGCTGACACTAGTATTCTTTCAGATTCACCGGTTTACACTCCTGAAAATGGAGATCTCTGGACGTTAGCTAAAGAAGCATTTGAAGTGACCGACTTTGCATACCTTGAAATAGTTGAACACCTTCTCATGACGCATGTTATGATGGAGCCATTTTGTGTCACGATACGTCGAACGCTGTCGCCACTACATCCTATACAACAGATCATGAAGTATCACTGCAGGTAGGCAGGCAGGCAGGCAGGCAGGCAGGCAGGCAGGCAGGCAGGCAGGCAGGCAGGCAGGCAGGCAGGCAGGCAGGCAGGCAGGCAGGCAGGCAGGCAGGCAGGCAGGCAGGCAGGCAGGCAGGCAGGCAGGCAGGCAGGCAGGCAGGCAGGCAGGCAGGCAGGCAGGCAGGCAGGCAGGCAGGCAGGCAGGCAGGCAGGCAGGCAGGCAGGCAGGCAGGCAGGCAGGCAGGCAGGCAGGCAGGCAGGCAGGCAGGCAGGCAGGCAGGCAGGCAGGCAGGCAGGCAGGCAGGCAGGCAGGCAGGCAGGCAGGCAGGCAGGCAGGCAGGCAGGCAGGCAGGCAGGCAGGCAGGCAGGCAGGCAGGCAGGCAGGCAGGCAGGCAGGCAGGCAGGCAGGCAGGCAGGCAGGCAGGCAGGCAGGCAGGCAGGCAGGCAGGCAGGCAGGCAGGCAGGCAGGCAGGCAGGCAGGCAGGCAGGCAGGCAGGCAGGCAGGCAGGCAGGCAGGCAGGCAGGCAGGCAGGCAGGCAGGCAGGCAGGCAGGCAGGCAGGCAGGCAGGCAGGCAGGCAGGCAGGCAGGCAGGCAGGCAGGCAGGCAGGCAGGCAGGCAGGCAGGCAGGCAGGCAGGCAGGCAGGCAGGCAGGCAGGCAGGCAGGCAGGCAGGCAGGCAGGCAGGCAGGCAGGCAGGCAGGCAGGCAGGCAGGCAGGCAGGCAGGCAGGCAGGCAGGCAGGCAGGCAGGCAGGCAGGCAGGCAGGCAGGCAGGCAGGCAGGCAGGCAGGCAGGCAGGCAGGCAGGCAGGCAGGCAGGCAGGCAGGCAGGCAGGCAGGCAGGCAGGCAGGCAGGCAGGCAGGCAGGCAGGCAGGCAGGCAGGCAGGCAGGCAGGCAGGCAGGCAGGCAGGCAGGCAGGCAGGCAGGCAGGCAGGCAGGCAGGCAGGCAGGCAGGCAGGCAGGCAGGCAGGCAGGCAGGCAGGCAGGCAGGCAGGCAGGCAGGCAGGCAGGCAGGCAGGCAGGCAGGCAGGCAGGCAGGCAGGCAGGCAGGCAGGCAGGCAGGCAGGCAGGCAGGCAGGCAGGCAGGCAGGCAGGCAGGCAGGCAGGCAGGCAGGCAGGCAGGCAGGCAGGCAGGCAGGCAGGCAGGCAGGCAGGCAGGCAGGCAGGCAGGCAGGCAGGCAGGCAGGCAGGCAGGCAGGCAGGCAGGCAGGCAGGCAGGCAGGCAGGCAGGCAGGCAGGCAGGCAGGCAGGCAGGCAGGCAGGCAGGCAGGCAGGCAGGCAGGCAGGCAGGCAGGCAGGCAGGCAGGCAGGCAGGCAGGCAGGCAGGCAGGCAGGCAGGCAGGCAGGCAGGCAGGCAGGCAGGCAGGCAGGCAGGCAGGCAGGCAGGCAGGCAGGCAGGCAGGCAGGCAGGCAGGCAGGCAGGCAGGCAGGCAGGCAGGCAGGCAGGCAGGCAGGCAGGCAGGCAGGCAGGCAGGCAGGCAGGCAGGCAGGCAGGCAGGCAGGCAGGCAGGCAGGCAGGCAGGCAGGCAGGCAGGCAGGCAGGCAGGCAGGCAGGCAGGCAGGCAGGCAGGCAGGCAGGCAGGCAGGCAGGCAGGCAGGCAGGCAGGCAGGCAGGCAGGCAGGCAGGCAGGCAGGCAGGCAGGCAGGCAGGCAGGCAGGCAGGCAGGCAGGCAGGCAGGCAGGCAGGCAGGCAGGCAGGCAGGCAGGCAGGCAGGCAGGCAGGCAGGCAGGCAGGCAGGCAGGCAGGCAGGCAGGCAGGCAGGCAGGCAGGCAGGCAGGCAGGCAGGCAGGCAGGCAGGCAGGCAGGCAGGCAGGCAGGCAGGCAGGCAGGCAGGCAGGCAGGCAGGCAGGCAGGCAGGCAGGCAGGCAGGCAGGCAGGCAGGCAGGCAGGCAGGCAGGCAATGCGTTTGATTTATTTCTAGAGGTCTTCTTCCCAATAATAAGAGAGTTTCCTAAACTAAATGTGTTTTATTTTCATTCCAGGGGTCTTATTCCTAATAATAAGATTGGGATTCCTCTATTGTTGAAAGAGAATGGCATTATGGATCTACTGTTTGCTATCGGTAATAAGGGATCAGTACAGTTAATGGTCAAAGCATATCAGACCATGACATGGCAGGATACAGATTTCTTGTACAACATCAAGGTTAGTTTTCTACATGATGATGGTGATGTTGGTGATGATAAGATGAGAAGGAGAAGGAGGAGGGGGAGAAGGAGGAGGATAGAAAGAAGAGAGGAAGATGGTGGTGGTTGTCATGATGATCGATGATGACGATGGTAGTGGTAATGATGTTAATGATGTTAATATGATGATAATATGACGACCATGATGATAATGAGGAGGAGGAGGAGAGGGAGGAGGAGGGGAAGCAGAAGAAGAAGCAAGAGGCAAATGATGATGGTGGCCATGATGGTAATATGTTTATATTATGACGACCATGATGATAATGTTAATTAGGAGGAGAAGGAGGAGACTGAGGGAGAATGAGGAGGAGAAGGAGGAGGGGAAGCAGAAGAAGAAGCAAGAGGCGAATGATGATGGTGGCCATGATGGTAATATGTTGATATTATGAAGACCATGATGATAATTAGAAGGAGAAGGAGGAGAGGGAGGAGAAGATCTAGAAGGAGGAAAAGAAGCAAGAAGAGGATGGTGGTAGTTGTCATGATGATCGATGATGGTGGTGGTGGTGGTGGTGGTGATGGTAACATGATTATACCATGGTGATAATGATGGTGACTGTTGACGGTAATAAAATTATTATTTTCGCAATTATTTTTCAGCGCCGTGGTCTCGATGACAAAAAAACGCTTCCTTATTTCCCTTATCGTGATAATGGCGAGCTTCTATATCGTTCGATCTACGACTTCGTGTTTGAATACATAACAAAGTAAGATAATAATATCTGATATATTAATGAATATAACAGTTACATTAACATTTACATTATTGCGACAGCTACTATGGAACAGATGTTGAAGTGATGGAAGACAATGAGCTGCAGGCTCTAGCTAACGAGATGTCATCAGAAGGAACAGGAGAAGATGGTGGGATAGGAAAGGTTAGAGATGACGATGACGAAGATGATGGTCATGATGAAGATGATGGTCATGATGATGATGAAGATGATGGTCATGACGATGGTGATGATGATGGTCATGATGATGATGAAGATGATGGTCATGACGATGATGATGATGATGGTCATGATGATGATGAAGATGATGGTCATGATGATGATGAAGATGATGGTCATGATGATGATGAAGATGATGGTCATGACGATGATGAAGATGATGGTCATGATGATGATGAAGATGATGGTCATGATGATGATGAAGATGATGGTTATGATGATGATGAAGATGATGGTCATGATGATGATGAAGATGATGGTCATGATGATGATGAAGATGATGGTTATGATGATGATGAAGATGATGGTCATGATGATGATGAAGATGATGGTCATGACGATGATGATGATGATGGTCATGATGATGATGAAGATGATGGTCATGATGATGATGAAGATGATGGTCATGATGATGATGATGGCTGTTGTGGTGGTAATGTTGCTGTTGATGATGATGGTGGGGGTGGTGGAGGTGGTGATAACGTTGATGATGATGATGGTATTAATGATGATAGTGTAGTTGGTGATCATGATCATCAACATGATTATGATGATTATGATGGAGGTGGTGATAACGTTGATGATGATGATGATAAAATTAGAATAATTGAAACAATGATTATTGCCACTTAACATGTATAAGGTATAAGGTTTAACTTTATTTAAACATGTTATACTCATGAGTGATAAAATCGTTACATAAATATACGTATGACATTTTGTACATGTACATTTTACCTACTAACAATAATGCCATTTATCACAGCTACGTGGATTCCCATCGCAAATCAAGAATAGGTTTGTTCTTATGGATACCTTGACAAGACTAATCTGGACAAGCAGTGGTCAACATAGCGCGGTGAACTATCCTATGCCAGCTTATGGTGCTTTTACCCCTAGTTATCCAAGTAAGATATATGATGATGAACGAGTACCTAACGACCAATTCAACTTGTATCGACTCCCTAATGGAAATACATCTACAGTAAGTAAGATAGCTATTTTAACTTGTATCGACTCCTTAATGGAAATACATCTGCAGTAAGTAAAATAACTATTTAAACTTGTATCGACTCCTTAATGGAAATACATCTACAGTAAGTAAGATAGCTATTTTAACTTGTATCGACTCCTTAATGGAAATACATCTACAGTAAGTAAGATGGCTATTTTAACTTGTATCGACTCCCTAATGGAAATATATCTGCAGTAAGTAAGATAGCTATTTTAACTTGTATCGACTCCTTAATGGAAATACATCTACAGTAAGTAAGATAGCTATTTTAACTTGTATCGACTCCTTAATGGAAATACATCTACAGCAAGTAAGATAGCTATTTTTACTTGTATCGACTCCTTAATGGAAATACATCTACAGTAAGTAAGATAGCTATTTTAACTTGTATCGACTCCCTAATGGAAATACATCTACAGTAAGTGAGATAGCTATTTTAACTTGTGTCGACTCCCTAATGGAAATACATCTGCAGTAAGTAAGATAGCTATTTTAACTTGTATCGACTCCTAATGGAAATACATCTGCAGTAAGTAAGATAGCTATTTTAACTTGTATCGACTCCCTAATGGAAATACATCTACAGTAAGTAAGATAGCTATTTTAACTTGTATCGACTCCTAATGGAAATATATCTGCAGTAAGTAAGATAGCTATTTTAAAAGAACCCCCGAGTACCTCCCCTGGGGTATGTTCAAATAGTGTTTACACATCTATCTCAAAAAAAGTTTAAAAAAAAGTTAAAAAAAGTTTACATTGACATCTATATTATGTTGTTGCATGTTGACAGTTTCAAGCTAGAGTAGCTGTGAGCATTGGTTCTCTACACTATGACGATCTGCTAGACTATGGACCTAAGCTAACAGACACAAAGGGTAGCAACATAGTCAAGAAACATTACAGTAGGCTTGTCAACCAGGTCAAAAACAAAATGGATATCAGAAACAGAGAGAGATATGATGACGGATATCTTACCTACCCTTTTCTTACTCCTGGATGGGTTCCTAATAGTATTTGCACATGAACTCAAGTGTGTATTATTGCATATTACAGTGGCAATGAAGTGCAAGAGCAATAATTTGTAAAATTACAATTAGAAAAACTGAATGTGTAATGAGAATGAAATAAAGGAGAATTAGAAAATTAAATTCTAAAGATTTTTAAAACATTCAACGGATATCTGACAACTAGGAATGAATTTATTATGAATGAATGAATTTATAATATTTTCGAGTAGTGGTTAATTATTTTAGCAATACTGTTTTGGATTTGAACTTTGAAGATTTTACATGATTTTATTTTACACAAATTATTCTTCAAATTATTACTGTTTATATTTTTCTCTATTTTTGGTGAAATTCTAATATTATCGATACTAACAGATACTAAGTACTTATTGAGGGAGGGCCGTACGGGAAAATATTTGGCTCGCGGTCATGACGTACGGAACGAGCGCAGTCATGAGGTCCGTAAAAATGACCAAGAGCCAAATATTTTCCCGTACGGCCCAACCTAACTCAGTCAATAAGTTTTTTATCATATGACCCACACTTTTTAATTTAATGGCCATTTTTGTTGTGATGTTTCGAGTAGCTGGTCCGTACGTGTTTGTACGGACCAGGTGGAAAAAGCCGTACGGACCCCATCACGTGACTTTAAAAAGGTTTTCTTAAGAGCGCGCGCCGGGCAAAATACGGGTCATATGATAACGTTACTTATTTGCGTTCTTTTTGACTAGAAATGATTTCTAGTTCGGTTCCCTTTGAATCATGAGACTGCCGCACAGGAGTAATAGGTGATCATTGTCACGATGACGTCATTTTACTACCTGTACCAGAATGCTCTACGGCTTTCCTTTAATTTATTATTCAAATGTTTACACCCTCTTCAGTGTGAATATATAGTTGAACAGCCAGCTCCGCAGGCTACTCTTTAGGGATTCCTGTGTTGAAATATTTGACAGGGAAGAACTAGGGACGAGTTAGGAGAAGAGAAAAACCACAGGAAGCCCGATGAAAAAAGATATAAGAGATGCTTGCGAAGGAGGCTAATTCTGGATGAGTATTTGTACAATTACAACAAGGTATAACAATAACCCAACTAACAAAGAAGGATTACAGATTGAACCCACCAATTAAGAAATGTTCTATAGCAAAAACTAACCATAGAATTAATAGAATTAAACTGATCCTAACGAACTAAATTAAATGAATTGCACGAACATTGTAACAAAAACATGAGACGAAAAAAACTTTCTTCCTGATTGATAAGAAAAGAGAAAAAAGAGAAATGCATAGAACAACATTTATACCATTTTCCAAAATAAGAAAAATAGAAAAAATCGCCAGCATTTGTCCCGTAACGAACAAAACAAATAGATCAGTGTTATTGAATGGGCCAAAAATGGATTTCCGTTATTGGTTACTTTTAAAAACGACGTCCTTGAACCAGCAAATAAAACTGCGCCGTTTGAACACACTTTAAGTGATCAATTGGGGGTGTTATTTTTATTCCTATTTGTAACAGTGTTATTTGGTTACCCTGGTTGAAACTAATTAATGCTCTTTAGGTCTCATGATTGATGGTGATTTGGGGCATTACACTAAATTTTCATGTTTACCTTATTCGTTTGTTTGATTATTTGTTTGTTTGTTTGTCTTTTGCTTTTGTGTTTGCGTGTGTGTTTGTTTATTTGTCTTTTGTTTTGCATTTTTTTTGTCTTACTAGTTGAGATAAGGCTTCATTGAACCGAGAGTGCGCACGGTATTTCAAAAGATCTTGTACCGACTTCATAAAACAGCTTTGGGCGATACTTCTATTCCTTCTAGTATGAATTTTATCGATGACGACAAGTACTTGTAAATCTATGCTGTATTGAGTATAGAGATAACGCTTCGACAAGCCAATACTAGACCGTTAACTCAATTTGTGGGATTCCTGTGGTAGATTCAGTAATATCGACAACAGAAGTTGTACGGGATTCCTGTGGTAACCTCTATGGTGTAGACTGGACAGCTTGGGTCTTGGAAAACAATAGCCTGCAAAACAGGCGTTCTTTTCGGCCACAGGAAGCCCAAATCCCGATTTTCCCCAAAAACCCGAAAGAACGCCTGTTTTGCAGGCTATAGGAAAACAATAGCGGGGTTGCTGTGAAATAACAGCGACTGACATGTAGATTATAAAATTAAGGCAAAATCATTAAGTATACTACACGATGTGAAGTGCTGTTCAAAAGTTGTTTTTACTTCATTTTAATACGTATGTATAATAATACTTATATAATTAGCCTGATTTTTTCGGGCCCCTTTTAGTACGGATTAGCAGAATCAAAATAATACTGAAGACATTACCATAGTCTGAACTATTCTTAAAGGCTTAAATACCTCCATAATTGATGGATCTAAAAGTTATTCCTCGAGTCTTATATTCAATAAAAAAATCGGATAAAAATCGGAATTAAAAGTTGATTTGATTTTACTACAAGACACCACTTTCAAGATTACTTGAAAACTTTAAATAAAAGTTAAAATATTAACTGTGGAGGAAATTTGTTTTTAACACTCTAGCATGCATGCGAAAACATGCAATAATTCAATAATCTAATTCCTAAAGTCTGTTAGTGAAATGAAAAGTCGGATAAAAGTAGGAATTCAGGGTTGATTTGATTTTACCACAAGACACCAATTTCAAGATTACCTGGAAAAGTTGAAAAAAGTTAAAATATGAACTGAGGAATAGACCTGTTTTTACCTCTCAGTCAAGCATGCATGGCATAACTGCAAAAACATGCCATAATTCAATAACTCCAATTCCTAGTCTGCTAGTGAATCGACAGCAAATTTAACATTAACTAACCATGCATTTGATTCTTTACCAGGAAATGCAATACGAAACTATGACCAATTATACTATGATACTGCAATGCACTAACCGCTTGTACGTCCTTTGATGTCAAACACAATGTCCTACAGACATTAGATCCGTTCAGTAGCAATACTATGCATTTGATTCTTTATCAGGAAATGCAATACGAAACGATGGCCAGTTATACTATGGTACCATATCTAATAGAGTTCCTTCTATAACTATGATAGTACTGAAATGCACTGGCCGCTAGCACGTTCAGTTTTTAGATGTTGTTAACACATTGTTCAAGGAGGAATAGCAGCTCATAGTTCAAGACTGTGAAGCATTCACATTATATCATTGTCCAGATATTAGATATATGGCAAGTAAGGTTCTCCATCACTCTTGATTTCTTCAGTCGCCTGTATCCAATCAACAATCGAGGCGGAATTTCTAACATTTCCATTACAGTCCGATCTCTGTTCGTGAGACTGTAAAGCAGTCTCTGTTAGCGCACTTGTCGTAAAAAGCGAATATCTATGAATCTTCAATTTATCCGCATCGATTCGAGTCAGCTTTTTTCTTGTGGGTATAAAAATGGGAGTCACACCGGGTGTCCTTGGCTCACTTACTGATCTTGAAAGTTTTCTTTTTACAATAGGTGCTTCAGGTTCACTGTCTAACGTTGCCACATTTGAACATGCTGAAATACGCCTTGTGAATGAAAAAGGCATGAATTGATCACTGCCTAAACTGGATCTTGATCCATTAGAAAGAGTCGTCGGTCGTTGTGGGACGTGAAACCCGGCTGTGTTGCTACAAGCTCTAGCATCGGGCGGTGAATTTTGTTCTAACCCTATTCCAGCGTATGAATAGCAAGGCGCACTTATTTTTCTCACCAAAGCACTTTTAGAGCGATTTCGAGGCTCGTTACGATGAGGGTACATAGTGGCTTTCCACTATAGATATTTAACTTGTATTTCTAATTGTAGATCAGCTAAACTAGTCGTCATTACACTAAAGGAACTCAAGAAAGACAGGCTTTGATTACATCTTAACTATATGTACAGTGCTATCACAATAAAGGTATTGTGATGGAAGTACATCGAAGTACCGGTATTGTGCAGGGATTAACAATGTTTTTAGGCGTGTTAAATGGGGTGGATAGTTTGATCATAACAACATAACAATATATATTAAACTAGCGAGTAAACTAGTATAGTCTGCGTCGGTGTTCGATATAAACGATAGGTAATATAATGAAATTTGTAACAACGTAAAAAATGCTATTTTAATTCAACGAAGGGCTAAAGCTCGAAACGTCAGTAGTAAAATTAATTCCATTACATAATATGTATGAAAATTACAAATATAGAAAAAACATGTAAATATTAAACACACTGTATGAAATAGGGAACGTAGCTACCATCATAACATAAGAAATAACTAACGTTTTGCGTGCGTAAAGAGCTCTTAAGTTTATAAAAACATAACGTTACAACAATAACTGTGTCACGCAGGCTTAATCAAAACGATATCAACTTTTCAACCATACAGGATTTATTTGGAAGACAAATACTTCAGATTTTGAGGAACACAAACAAACTCGTAAGCCGGCACTGTTCCTTGTAGACTTTCTATCGCCAAAAAGAGGAATGTGTGAGATAATCTAATTATTCTTTTGTACTTGTTATATGTATTTACATAATACTTCTAAACAAAATCTCAGTGGGGTGCATAATATTTGTACAGTGTACATTTCTTATTTCTCAAACAAAACAATCAAATTCGCTCACATTCTGTTCTTTGTAGCCTTTCTAACACCAAAAAGAGGAATGTGTGAAATAATCTAATTATTCTTTTGTACTGGTGTGATATGTACTTACATAATACTTCTAAACCAAATTTCAGTGGAGTGCATAATATTTGTACAGTGTACATTTTCTTCGCGCTGATTGTTTCCTTATTTCTCAAACAAAACAAACAAACTCGTTCGCATTATATTCTTTGTAGCCTTTTTAACACCAAAAAGAGGAATGTGTGAAGTAATCTAATTATTCTTTTGTACTGGTGGGATATGTACTTACATAATACTTCTAATAAAAATCTCAGTGGAGTGCATGATATTTGTACAGTGTACATTTGCTTCGCGCTGATTGTTTCCTTATTTCTCTTATTTAGAACGCTTATCATGTAAATACGTTCAAATGTATTTACGATCTTTATTATTCCTTTCGGACCCTGTTTGCATGACGGTTTACAATCATCAGGAATTATAGAGGTTTCCATAAAGTTAGTTTCGTAAACAATTATTATTAGTATTACTCTTTGATGCACCTTAACTCCATTGTGTTCTTTTGTTGTTATTTGACTATCACACTATAACTTATACTCTATATGTTTCACGGGTTAATGAGAATAACTAGGTATAAACCCGTGAAACAAAGTGTACATGTTAGAGTGAAAGAGCGAAATAAACACAATGGAAAACAAAGAATTAGAGTGCAATAATAATAAATACGCCAAAGTGTGATTCACAGGTTTAAAGTGGTTCTCATTAACCGTGAAACACTCTTTAGTGTATCACTCTTAATGCACCTTAAGTGCATTGTATTTTTTTTTTTGGTTATTTGACTCACATTTTAATTAGTAATCTATTTCATAACACTCTCCTTCATGTTCAGTTGAAATAAGGAATAGGTAAAAATATTGAATCAGCGGCCAAAGGCAAACTATAGCAATTTGCCTTTGATGGCGGGCCCATACGACCACGCGAGACATGTCGGGGTGGGAGGGTGGGTCGTTTTCTAGTGGGTCCAATCAACTGAACGAGCAGAGAGTGTTCTCTCGCATTTATAATGCCCCCTTACATTCCTCACGGGCCTATTCTATCCGTATTCCATCGTGTATAAACAATAATTCTATTATTTCATCTTCGCATCTCATGAGAGTATTAAGAATAATACACTTCTTCACGCCTCTATAAAAACAACTTATAAAACCCGTGAAAAACAATTAGAGTATCACTCTTTAAAGTTTTTTGTTTTGTTTAATTAAATAAATCATTTAACTAATACGCTTACTTTAAGGGGCAATGAAAACAACTCGAATGATAATGATAGAGAGTTTATATAGCGCACTTTTCATGTGAAAAAGATGATCTAATGCGTTGAAGCGAAAATGGCGGCTTTGTTGGTCTTAAGTAGTATCAGATTTAGTTGTTGTTGTCGCTCGAATAAATTCGAAATAGAAATGTAAGCCATTTTGCGAGTAAATGAACACGATATTTCTTAACGAAAAAATACGGGCGATATCGATACATTTACTGCTAGCAGGGTAAGTCGCTACTTTTGCGAAACTGAATATTTGACAACACGAGTTGCAGTCCGATCGTGGGGGTCACAGGTTTATTAGTGTTTTTACACTAATAATAATAAATAATAATAATAATTTAATAGTTTTGCCTAAATTATTAGATATTCTTAAGCGCTTTACAATTATAAAATTGATAAATATATATATATATATAAAATAGTAAAATGTATAATATATTAAAAATGTCTGATATAAATATAATTGAAAGATAGCGTTTGTTTTAAAATCTCTGTATATGTTATTAGTTCGTGGAATACCCACGGTAAATATAGATTATATAAAGATATTATTATTATTATTATTATTGAATGCAATGCTTTATGAGAAAAAGAATAAGAGACGAGATACACGCGTGTTGAATGTAGCTCAATCTTCAACTCGTTTCACTGTTTTAGCACAAAAGTATGTAGGGATTATATATACCCTCAGTGTATTGCTTAATTTTTCATGGCCCCTTTTCATGCTCAAAAATGATGGCCCACCCTACCATTTTTTCCGCACCCCCCCCCCCGTAAACCGTACATTAACAACAATAACAGCACAACAGTAAAAAATAAGAAGAAAAATATAACAACATTAAAAATAACAAAAATAAAAATAGAAACAAAAAAAAATAATAACGCCAACAGCAACAACAATAGAAATCACAACAGCAACAACAATAAAAACAACAACAACTATAAACGTTAAGTGTATCATAGATTGACTTGATCTCATTATACATAACATTGAAAAATGGTTTATTTGCAAGAGCAATATCCTCAAAGTGATGCTACAAAATATGAAAACCGCTCATAACAACGATAAAAGGCTCAAAATAATGTTCTTAGGAAAAATGGTCAACTGATTAGGTCATTTACATGTTATACATGTTAATAGTTATATACATTATACATGTTATACTATTTTGTTGCGATTACAGTCAACAAGTTGAACTAGTTTTCTCAGTAGACAACAATGCTAAATCTTTTCTTGTATCTTCTTCTTCAAGCTCAGTCGTACTTGATTTTCTTCTTTCCATGAAAGTACGTCAAATACGTTAAATACAACAAGGCAGAGAATGCCATAGCAGTGCAAGCCATGACGATATCTTTGACTGGGTAGGGTAAAGGCGTCTCGACAATAAATACTATAAACTCAGCTTTGAGTGCACAGAAGGTATAATTCTCGCGAACTGGATGCGCCCTGAAGTGGTACAAACCAGACCCCATGAACTCAATCGAACTATTGATCTTC
The DNA here is from genome assembly GCA_949775045.1 of Metridium senile. NCBI lineage: Eukaryota > Metazoa > Cnidaria > Anthozoa > Actiniaria > Metridiidae > Metridium > Metridium senile. The sequence goes on from OX459107.1 coordinate 2,197,522, forward strand.
TCTTCCATGATGACAGCATTCGTTTCCAACACAGTCTTGTTGCTTGGATTGATTATCTCATAATCCACGCGTTGGTTCAACTCTTCTAAATAGAAAGGTGAGTGCAGAGACTTTGTTTCGCGACCAACTCTTGAAACAAGAAATTTGGGTCTCAGTCTTTCGGAGAACGACAACTGAAAACAGGTATCAATACAATCAGAGTGTTCGATTAAAGACGATCTCCTCATAGCACGTGTACAGCCACACCCTGTCCGCGTGTTTACCCCTTGACACTGTTTGTACCTCACAGTTTCTCTTGTTATCGCGTAAGTGCTTCTATAGTGAGGTTTAAGAGGGTCTACGTTGTAAATATGACTGGTCATTGGTATGGCTTTACCACGGACTGACGGGGGTCTATAGTTAACTGGAAGTTTATGATTACGAACACGACCTTTGGAGTCCACCGCTTTGGAATCTAAGAACACGTCATCTGTGAATAATGTAGGATATATGTAGTGGAGACTTTTAGACGGTGGGCAACCGCTGTGGATAGTAACAGTCAAAGATGTACTACGGCAAAACAGCGATGAGTTCTCAAGGATTATAACAAGAGGTGATGAGCCAGTAGCCAAAGTTCTTTGTTTGATAGTAATGAATAAGGTAGTATTCAATCGCGACCATTGGTATACTGACATAATGCTAAATAATCCAGGATGGCCGATAAGAATTCTTGGTATGGGATTATACAGGAGATTCTTGCTAACGACAGTAGCTGTTAGTTGTAACTGATCTTTAGAGTCTAGGTGGTAGAACTTAGGTGCTGGTCGAGTTGCTTCAATAAGAACACTTTGACACGTGTCTTGATCTTCCTTTACCCACCATTTTTTACCACTAGTGAGAGGATCACGAAAATCATACAAGCTCCAAGCTTCATAGATTTCAACGTATGGCTTAGTGCTTCTCCATGGTAGATAGGGTGCCCCAATAGCTTCAAGACCACTTGCAAGGTATATTATCAAAAAACTGTGACCGTTTGGTAGCATGACAGTAAGTCCGATCTCACTATTCTCCCAATTAAAACTCAATAAAGTGATAGAAGCTTTCCATCCCGACCATTCCACTTTTATTTTAGCCGGAATGTATTTGTATGCTTCTACAAACGGTTTCAAAACGTGTCCTGATAAATGCTGTTTGAACGTATCGGCGGAAACACTAGGTGTTTCTACATTAGTGATAACTGCCGAGCCACCGTACTTAGAATGAAGAATCTGTCCCACATTCGACAACGTAAAACACTCACGATCACTATAGAACTCGACATTAGTCTCAGACTTTAAAATGACTAGCAACGTTGCTTGGAATGACTCCTTAATGTCGGACGGATCTTTAAGGGTATAGGTATCATGATTGATTGACAGTGACGAAGAATTAAGCGACACTTTAAGCAGAAGAAGGTTAATAGAGTCCATTAAGACTTGAGAGTGGGTTAGTTTTGAGAGGATAACGTTTGTTGTGACTATAGCTGTCTTGTGCACGCCTACTCTGCCAATAAGAACGGTGCCGAGGTTGGTAACTAGCGAAAACACTTCACCAAAGAGATCGACTGAGAACGAGGAAACTTGTTCGTTATGAAGCGCTGTCACTCTATGAAAGGAATTCCCTCCGTCTAGTGACTGCCACACCTTAGAGATTAGCAAAAGCAGTAGTTAAGTTGACAGATAGAGAATTACAATAAAGTAATCATAAAGGAGTTTTTTTTAAATATGATTAAAATAAACTGTATTATATATTCATTATGTAATATAAAAAATAACTAAGTAAGTTTGATTTTGATTTTCTCAACGTTTCGACGCCGTCATTTTCAAGATTACATTAAGAGGATATTTTTTTCAATGACAAGCAATATTGGCAAAAAGCGCCAAAAACTAGACTTTTGCATGAGTTTTAATCTCAATTTTTGTTTTGAGTTAACACTCAAAAACCTTTTTAAACAGTTAGAAACTAATGTACTAAGATAACATGCCTGTTTAAAGCGGTATTTTCAATTGTACAAAGATGTTTTGTTGAATTTGTGTTAGAATGCAGCTTTTTCAGGCATTTTTTTAAAGAAAAGGTAAGAAAATAAGCAAATAAAGGCCTAAACCTCATTTTCAATTCAAATTTTTGCTTTGGGTTAACACTTTTGCTCCACTTTCATCAGTCTTTTCCACTTACAAAAAAGTTAAACTTTCTGAATAAATAGATTTTAGCCTTGTACAACAGCCGTTCTTCAAGAAATTAGTTTTTGGCGCTCACAGCTTCAATACGAAAAAAGTATTGTCTTAATATTCAAAATTAGGGTTTCTTATAGTGCAGTACATCGATCTAGCTCTAAATAAAACTCATGTTCATTCAACTAAAAATGTACTGTATATCAGTGGCTTTATGAAACTCAAATCCTTTGATATATTTAAAACTAATGGAATAGTGTTGTAGAACTGAAACATATAGAAAATAGGAAAAACGGAATGAATAGTGTAACAACGGAATATAGAAAAATAACAATGCAAATACTAAATAAGGAATGTGGAGCCAAAAAAAAACAGCGAAAAGGTAACATTTGCATAAACAGTCCAGCATTTGAATAAACATAGAATAGAATTTGATAATTACTATAAACATTTCATATAGGTCTGGATACACGCGCTCTAAATATTGTGCTCTAACGATGTAAATGTCATCGAATACAATTGAAGTAGAATCTATAATTGTATGCATGTGTACCATTGTAATTTCCCTGTAGATACCTAACACTAATCTTCTCTGTCTGATCTATACTACCACTACACTTAGCTAGCAGAGATCGCAGAGATGCCCTAGACGAAATCACAAGTCACAAGAACACAAGTCATCTTTAATATTCAAAAAAGCTTAAGAGGGAGGCGTACAGGGGGTGCTCGAAACTGCAAAACTGCAACAAACCAAAAAAAACTCAAAACCGCACAAACATTTGCTAGAAAAACGCAACCGCAAAAAAATAAATAAAACTTGAGGATCTGACTGATGATAATTTTTCACCGTTGAAAAAAACGTTTCTCACCGTTCACCAAGTCCGAAAATGACAAAGAAACCGCAAAACACTCAGTTTTATAAAACCGCAAAACCGCACCTAATAATGAAAACTGCGTACTACTTATGCAATTGTTTTCTATGTTTTCAATTATATGTTAAATTTTCGATACTAAGAATATGCCGAACTTTAAAAGATCTAGAGAGCCGGTTTTCTAATTACAAATTATCAGTTATCGCCAAACGTTTTTGATGTATCAATCGCATAGGAAAATCATTTCAACTGTATATATTAAAGAGCATTTTCACATTGTTACATCATTGAGTATTTATATGTAAAGATTAATTGTATATGATGGCTCATACCTGGGATCCATATGCGAAAATACTAGCTGTGTATAGATGGTAATACAGTCCATCCAAAACGTCGTCACTTCCAAATCGAAACGTTGGGAACTTTCGTGATGCACCATTATAAACTTGAACAACATAATTACCCTAAGCAAATGGAATTGGATTATTTATTAGAGCATAATGTTCAACAGACAGAAAGAAAGAAAAAAATGACAGACGAGCATGCTGGCAGACAAACAGACAAGCAGACAGAGACATACAGACAAGCAGTCAGACAGATTGAGAAAGACAGACAGACAGAAAGAAAAAAATAGACTGACAAGCAAACTGGCATACAAACAGACCTACAAGCAGACAAACAGACAGATAGACAGACAAGCAGACTGGAAGACAGATCAACAACCAGATGGATAGACAAGCAAGCAGACTGGCAGACAGACAAACAACCAGACGGATAGACAGACAAGCAGACTGGCAAACAGACAAACAAGCAGACGGATAGACAGACTGGCAGAGAGCTACATTTGTAACAGACAAAAAGACAGAGATTGACAGAAAAGCAGACTGGCAGATAGACAGACAGAGATAGACAGAAAGACAAGCTGACAGGCAAATAGATCAAGGGAGAAAGACAGCCGACCAGCCAGGCAGACAGACAAATAAATAAGCTACATGTAGTGAGGGTACAGACACACAAACAGACAGACAGACAGACAGACAGACAGACAAATAAATAAGCTACATGTAGTGAGGGTACAAACACACAAACAGATACACAGACAGACAAGCTGACGGGCAAATACCATGTAGATCAAGGGAGAAAGACAGCCGACCAGCCAGGCAGACAGACAAATAAATAAGCTACATGTAGTGAGGGTACAAACACACAAACAGATACACAGACAGACAAGCTGACGGGCAAATACCATGTAGATCAAGGGAGAAAGACAGCCAGCAAGCCAGGCAAACAGACAGACAAATAGATAAGCTACATGTAGTGAGGGTACAAACACACAAACAGATACACAGACAGACCGACAGACAAGCTGACAGGCAAATAGATCAAGGGAGAAAGACAGCCAACCAGCCAGGCAGACAGACAAATAAATAAGCTACATGTAGTGAGGGTACAAACACACAAACAGATACACAGACAGACAGACAGACAGACAGACAGACAGATCAAGGGAGAAAGACAGCCGACCAGCCAGGCAGCCAGACAAATAAATAAGCTACATGTAGTGAGGGTACAAACACACAAACAGATACACAGACAGACAGACAGACAAGCTGACAGGCAAATAGATCAAGGGAGAAAGACAGCCGACCAGCCAGGCAGCCAGACAAATAAATAAGCTACATGTAGTGAGGGTACAAACACACAAACAGATACACAGACAGACAAGCTGATGGGCAAATACCATGTAGATCAAGGGAGAAAGACAGCCAGCAAGCCAGGCAAACAGACAGACAAATAGATAAGCTAGTGAGGGTACAACAGAGAGAGAAAACAGACAGACAAAAGGAACAGATAGATAGGTGGTATACATTTAACTGGTCTTTCAACAAGAATATTTACCAATTCAATCAACAAACAAACTACAAACAAAACATAATGAATTATGCCTATACCTTGGAAATATCTTTTATCAAGAGCACTTTAGCTTCTCTTTGGATATCATGCACCAAACTAGAGACCACAGCGCCACTATGAGGAATACCATCAAAGCCATGCTCCATCCATTCATGATATGGTGGTAAAGCACAAAGAACAAGTGTGCCATTAGAAGCTCCAGTATCATAGACAATGCACAGTTCCTCTTTACTGTCTGATACAAAATCATTGTAGCAATGGGAAGTGTAGAAAAGTCTGGTATTGTCTCTGGTTAGGCTGCCTGCTTCAACTGCTTGGTCAAATAATGGATGGACGGATGGAACTTTGGTAAAAGTGATCTGAAATGATACATACATCATTGAGGGGGGCGTAAGGGGGTATTGGAAACAGAAAACCGCACAAACAAATCGACAAAAAACGCACAATCAACCATACATACATACCATACATACATCATTGAGGGGGGGGGGGGGGGGGGGGGGGGTATTGGAAACAGAAAACCGCACAAACAAATCGACAAAAACTGCACAGTCAACCATACATACATACCATACATACATCATTGAGGGGGGGGGGGGGGGGGTAAGGGGGTATTGGAAACAGAAAACCGCACAAACAAATCGACAAAAACCGCACAGTCAACCATACATACATACCATACATACATCATTGAGGGGGGGGGGGGGGTAAGGGGTATTGGAAACAGAAAAACACACAAACAAATCGACAAAAACTGCAAGATTTGCTACACCGCAAAACCGGTTATGAATGAAAAAAAACGTAAAACCACACAAAAAATTAATAAACGCAAAACTGCATCACCGCAAACCCTTACACCCCCCTCATCATTATATTATTCACTGACTCCCATGTTTATAATCTGCTTTCTGCAAGGTTAAACATTCTTAAATTGATATAGATTGTTCATCATGGATATCAGATCAATAAAATCTTAATTATTTGTCTCTCGAAGGTTTGAAATAGCGATGTTTCAACTGCTGCTACTAGTCTTCGTCAGGTGATGGGTAGACTGTAACGAAGGTAGATCTTATATACCCATTGTTATATTCCTTGGAGGATCTACCTTTATTACAGTCTACTCATCACCTGATGAAGACTAGCAGTAGCAGTCAAAAACGTTGCAGTCCAAATCTCCAAGAGACAAACGAACATACTTTGGTGTTTATTTTTACATTTCTTGCAACAATTTTTTTGAAACAGAGAAAAGTGTCTCTCAACAAGATTGAAATGGGAAAACATTGATACAAGTGAATATGGTCCATTTCCAATTAGGATGGTATTGGGAAAACATTGGAGAAAACAAAGCTAATATGTTAATTTATTTAAAACATCAATGTGATATTTATTCTCAAAATATTTCTTAATTTCATACCTTTGATCCAGACTCATTTCCAAAGGCTTGGTGAAAACTCTGTGACACAGTAATGCCATGGGTTGTGATAAAAACAAGATAGTTTCTCAACAGGGCAAAGTCAATGATTGATAAGTTAGAGCAGTTTGAGAATGAAGACTGTTTGCAAAGAGAATGTTGATCTGGGGAGCCAGAGGATGTGTGAAGAAGATTGTACCATTTGATTGACGATGAGCTGAAGTAGTTGTGAGTCACTCCAAAATAGCATCCTATTGGGAACAAGAAGCAATGAAAAATTACATATAAATGGTTGCATGTCTAAATAAAGTACTAAGGGGCGGACCATTTGCCTTTGAGGGGGGGAGGAGGGTAAGAAGATTTTGGAAAAAAAATATCCTGCAGCCCTCTGAGCACAGAATTCGAAAAAAAATCGGAAAGTGCAAGCTCTGGGAAAAAAATATCAAACAAAAAGTGACAAAAAAAATCTAACAATCGGTATCTAGAAAAAAAAATGCCATGTCCCGCTGGTTATTAACTGAAAAAATATATCTAGCTTGTCAGTGGGAAAAAAATATCTTGCACAAAAAAATCTTCCAACCCCTGCTCAAAAGTCAAATGATCTGCGTGTGTGGTGTGTGGTGTCACACTGTCATTGCAACCAAAGTTTATGTTTCCAAAAATGTGTAATGCAAAGTGACTCAGGGATGGCTATTCATTGTCTTGGTTTTTGTTTTGTTGAAGCTACTAAGTTTAAAGGTTAAGAAATAAATAAATATTATATTAAAGGACAACTATATATGGTCATTTAATACGAGAATGCTTAGACATTGATTTATACCATTTTGTGTCATCATCATGATATCACCATCATCATCTTTATTGTCATCATCATGATCAATATTTGCCAATTTAACTGAAAGCTTATGTTGAAACTTTAGCAAAGTAACTAGTAAAAACTAAACAAAACTATTAAAACTTTGTGTTCTTACAATTAGTTATAACGCTGCCATGCAGCAGTTTTAGTGCGGTTTCCCTGGTAACAAGCGCACGGGGTTTATTTGAGGTGACAAAAATCTCTGAAAAATTTTGTAAATTTCAAAGCATACTCAACTGTCAGACAAGTAAACACAAATACTTACCAGAATTTGGACTTTCGCTCACATTAACGACTGGAACAACACCAGCAATAAGAGAAGAACAAGGAGAGCTTCTTAATATCAAATCGTCGGGGTTTGAATTCAGTGGAACGGTGTCCACTGAATCTCCAAACTGCAAGTTCAACAACGGTTCTGCTCCTTGGATAATTACGCTTCCTCTGCACTCAAACAAATTCAATCCTTTTCCAAGCTCTGCAATGTAATCATATCTTCTCAAAGAATATTTCTTTGGTTCGTAGAAGAGCTCTGTAACTGTGATATTTCGTGTCCAATACGCATTTTCTTGATTTTGCACGAATTCGTCGAGTTCAAGCGAAGTATTCCAGCTCGCATTCAAAAACATTATTGTTGGGTAAATTCCTTGAGAGGCATATTGATTAACCAGCAAATTTCTGTTATATTGATTGTCGTTATCACGTCTTTTCAATTGGAAAATAACTTGGGAAGAAGGTTTTTGTAGATAAAGTTGTCCAAGTAAGCCTTCGCTATCATCTTCTGAAGAGAATACAACACTTCCAACTTCGCCATCGTTGCGAAAATCGTACGGCAAAAATGATGAAAAAACGCTTTCGAAACCGATTAAAATAACAGTGATGTAGATGAATAAACACTTCAATATCTTGACCAAGTTTTGGGACATTTTTCGCTTAAAGAAATGAGAAAAAATAACAAAACATAAGCAAAAATGCCGGTTCGAGTTTGGCAAACGAACTTTAGTATGTGCTTCGTCCAGACGGAAGAGGCGCGCGCACGCGTCGACAAATTTTCGCGCCAAACATTTCACGCGATCTTACCACAGCAAGCCCAATCGATAACAAACACTAAATTTCAAAAAATTAATTCAAATTTATAATAGAAAAATTTCATTTTATTTATCAAAAATCAATTATTTACCAATTACAAAAATTGTATCTATAAAAAGTAATTTTATAAAACTCACTCCATAAATGACCATGATAAAACTAGCCAATAATAAAATATTTACAAAAAGTGTACATATATAAAATGAGCCAGTTAATGTTATCGATATAAATTTGACCTACAAAATATACCAATTACATCAAATTCGACATTATTTTTTAATAGATTATTGTTCTTTATCAGATGTAGCCATATGTCATGTAGTCTTGCAATCTTGCTGCTATATCCATATCAAACGATGCAGCCTAAAAAATGAAATAAAAGAAAACTGTCAATGAAAAATCAGTCAGTCAATTATTAGTCACTCTTGCATTCACCCACTTACTCACACAATCAACCAATCAATTAAATACATGACAAGAGATGTTAAACCAGTGATTTAATTTTTTATTTTATCAGACATTCAAATTCAATCAACCAGCCAACCAACCATCAAATTTATTAATGAAAACATCAACCAGCCAATCAATCAGGCAATCAATTATTCAATCAATCAGTAAATGAATTAATCAATCAATTGATCAATCAATCAACGAACTGAGTGAATGGATCAATCAACCAATCAGTCAGTCAAACAATCAATAAATCATTCAATCAATGAATGAATTGATTAATTAATCAATCAGTTAATAATAATTGATCAATCAATCAATCAATCAACCAGCAAATAAATGAATCAACCAATCAATCAGCCAATCAGTCAATCTTTTATGGTTATATTTTTTCTTCATATTTTCTTACCCTTTTATACCATGCATGTGATCCTATAACATCTTTATCCACACCGTAACCATGGTGAAGGCATCGTGCATAAACAAAACAACCTAGTGCTATCCCCTTGGCAACATAATTGGGTAAACAATCTGTTTCTTCTGCTATCGATTTAACATCTTCTAGCTCTGCAACACTGTAAGAAAGAAATTATATTATCATACATTATTTCAGGATAAATTAAATTATAATAGTCTCCCAATCAGCCATTTTAGTGTTGGGCTTCCTGTCTCATAGGTACACAGGAAGCCCAACCCTAAAAATGACTTCAAGGGAAAGTAAAATCATTGATGAGATAAGTTAACAACAAATATGTACATTTGTATGATGCATCATCATGAACACTATTTATCAATTCAAATCTGATAATGTTTTCAATAATATTTTCCAGAATACATACAAACCTTTTTGAAACATCTGCAGCTTTGTTAAATAGTTTTCTTCTATAGTAATGGACGGCAAGATTCCCCTGCGCATAAACATTTCCTCTGATAGATGCACCCTTTAGACACTCAAATGCAGATTGAATATTGTGCTGCACTCCAATACCATACTCAAACATCACTCCAAGGGCACCTTTATGAAGAAAACAAAAACATGGTATTAGTTTACTTTGAGTTACTACACCCACCCCACCCCTCAAAGTTAATCACCACAGGCAACCCAGCCATTCAAAAAAGTTTGAAATACTAAGAATCTAGTAGAGCGAAAGCACTAGAACCATGAAATAAAAACAAAATAGTTACTAACTAATAGTTCTTATTTAGCGACTGTTAGCTACTATAAAAGACAAGTAAAGTTGTAATGAGGTATTGTTTCCTTTTGTATTTGATGTTTTTGGTTGAGTGATACTGACTTAATAGTCACTAAATAGAAACTATTAGTTAGTAACTATTTTGTTTTTATTTCATGGTTCAAGTGCTTTCGCTCTATTTATAGACCTAATCAGCTAATGCATTGCTCTGTATGTTTCCACCCAATTTATTTAAAACCTCTGGGAATAAAAACTATTTTTCCAAACATTTACCACGTGATATCGAAATACTTACGTCAAAGAATCTTATTCCCAAAAGATTTGAATTGGGTGGGAATGTACATAGCAATGCGTTAGCCGATTTGGTCTATTACTCTATATTACATTTGATTTTATTACGGCAAGTTTATCACATAATAATTACCTTGAGACTCGACACTTCCATTGCCAGTTGCTTCTTGATGCCAAAAGTATGCCTGTTGGAAAATAAAATTAACTATTAATTTAGTACAGCAATGAAAAAAGGGCAAAAGTATAAACACTTTCAATGTGTATTGACATTTTTTCTAAGCACAGAATTTCACATGTTCAACTGTACTTGGCATTGACATGAGAATTGAGCTGTGGTTTTACCAAATAAGGCATTTTAAACCTTTTTAGCAGCAAAAAAAAAGGTGTACATAAAAGTATGCAAATACTGGTAATGGCCTCCTGAAATACTTTAATGGTCATACTTTTGTACATTGTGCTGTAAGTGGATGAACTATCTTATCGATTCCTTAAGAAAGGGTAAGGGAAATGAGCACCCAACTAGATTATGGAAATATGAATTATATTTTTAATATAATTCACACTTTATCAAATAAGATAGTAATATATTATTATTTCAAATCTTACGGTCTATGCACTACCTTATCCAAATCCAAAGTATCTTCTCCTGGCCTTGAATAAAACAATCCTAAAACCATCTGTGCTCTTAAGCTACCCTTTGAATCACCATCATTGGCAGCTAACAAGAGCCATTTCTCTGCCTGTTCATCTGATTGCTTGACTCCAAACCCTTCATAATAGGCTCTTCCAATGTTGTATTGTGCATTGTGAATAAGATGAGATGCATCTGGGTTGGTTGATTCTGCTATTTCCTTCATGTGTTGTATTCCTTTGACCTTGAACAAAAAATATGTTGAGATACTTAGAATAATAGATAGAAAGTTTTTCCTCTGCAGTCAGATCTGGCAACCATAGGCTTAGTCTCCCTCGCAGCTGTTTTTATGCTTCAAGGAAGACTACAATAGGCTACTCTTACAAAGCTTTCAATATTGTGGTTGCATGGTGCTACTTCTATAGAACTTGTACATTGCATATCCCAACTTTACCCAAGAAATTTAACATACACACATAACTTCAATTAGTAACACAGGTCAATAACTAAGCAACTTTACTGATGATGTAAACCCGGCAAAAATTTTGCTGGTAGGCAATGCACTGGGTCAGTGAAGCTCTGACAAGGCTAGGACACAACGCAATTATCACTACGGGACTGAAACAAACTCGACATAAATCAAACCCTGAGGGCTGACAACTCTGAGAATCTAATCTATTGTTCGGCTTTCACGTTTCATGTATTACAATACTTATTGTGTTTTAGAATTTAAAACAGTAGCTACAACATTTATAAACAATGATCAGCTGTAAGAACTGGAAAAAGTCAATCAACGTGCAGTGTAAAAAACATGTCATTTTTTTCAACTTACAGGGTCTGGTTTAGTTCCAAGTCCATCATAATACATAACACCAAGCTGATACTTCGCTTGAAAGTCCGTGCTCTTAATTCTCTCAAAGCTAACAATTGCTTTGTCAAAGATTTTTCTCTCAAAGTAAAACTGGCCCAGCTGAAACTTCGCCAAAACATCGCCATTTTGAATTCTTTCCATGAGCATTTCTTCAAGTTCATCGTCAGATAATCGTTCTTCTTCTTCTGAAATGAAGGATTCCTGTCGTGATTTCGGCAAAGGATCACCGCTTAGCGTTCTTTCTAAGTGTACAGGAGCAGAAACAGGACGCTCGATGTCCGACATTTTGTTCGATGCAGTAGTCATAGAAACATCCTTTGTTGAAACCACAGGAAGCCCAAGCCTTATTACCGCTGTCAAGTCGCTGGCTCAAATTCCAAGTTTCAAAATGGCGGGCGGTGGACTTCACAGTTCTGTATTTTTAGTGATGGTTTCAGGTCAAATTGAGTCTGCATATGTACGTAAAAAATATGCTGTCGTGTAGTTTAATCATTGAACTTTAGTTTAGAGAGCATGTTCTTTTTTAGTTTCCAGAATTTGATGATCTTTATTGCAAAATGGCGTTTTGTTATGGTCCAGATTGGGTCGTTACTTCTGTAAGTATCTTTGTACATTTGAGTTGAAATTTTAAAAGTTTGTAGGTATTTTAGTATTTTTGGGCGGTTGTTTAATTGTTTAAAAGTGTGCTCATTTTGGCTTATATTTTGATTATCGACTTTTGTCCAAAACGGCTGTATAAAATATACCTCTGTTGTTATGTATGTCGTTAGTGCATAATTTTTTACTCCAGTTGTTTCCTTAGAAATATTAACGCAGTCAACACTAGCTTAATCGAAAGATATCGTTTATTTATACTGCAACTGCTTACTTAAAAATATAAACATATCAACCACTAGTTATCGTACATTTTTAGAATTTGTTTCAGTTGAAACCAAAATACCCGGAGTATCCAATCGATGATAATCGATCATCGGAAAATCAATCGATATCAATCAATATAATTAGGTAATTGATATCGATTGATATTGGTCAATCGATGATCAATCGATAGGTCACAAAGATTTTTGTCATCGATTGATAATCGATATACTAAATTGTTATTGATTATCAATCGATATCTAAATTGTCATCGAATGTCAATCGCTCAATTGTCATCGCTAGATTTTATCAATTTCATCGATTGGATACTCCACGCAAAATAGAATCACTGAAAAAAATATCCCATCAAATTCAAACTGGTAATCTTTTCAGTTGTATGATTAACTCGATAAAGTTTTTATTTTTAGGGATGGGAAGAAGGAATATCACAAATAACCAAAAAGAGCATGGACAGACGACAAGTAGTTGTATGGAACTTTCCATTGGATATAACATTTAAAAGTACAAGTCCTTTTGGATGTAAGTTTATTAATGTCTAAACCAAAATATCTAGAGTAAATGTTGCTATGAAATAGCCAAGTGTTGTGTGTTCTGTAAATAGTGCAGGTAATGATTAGTGTGTGTGGACAGGGGGGCAAGGGGTAGTGAGAGGCAGGATGGCTTAGTGTCGAGACTCATGCTCCTTTGAATTCTCCTGGGCTTCGTCCGAAAGTGGATAGATTTTAGATGGAGAAAGTTCTATCAAGATTGCCACACACTAGGAATTTCACATGTTTAAGAAACTAGTTGTGGTACATTTTGGTACATTTTTTTTTTTTTTTTCACTTTTACTTTATTGAATAATTTTCAAACAATTTACATAAATAAATAAATAAATAGATAGTAGTTAATACAGATACTTAAAACAGGGCATCTGAAAAAGTGCGGAAAAAAACTTGGGAAAGTGCGGAAATTTTAGCAAATAGTGCGGAAAAGTGCGGAAATGCTAATTTGCATATTATTATTTATTATTAATATTATTTTGATGCAAAATGAAGAAATTTTCCGCTAAATTCCCGATTGTATTTTTTATAGAGGCATGTGATTGGATGCTTTTTAGACCAATCAAAAGCGTTTATAGAATTAGATACCGCGAGGAACGCCTGGTAGATTATTGTCAAACGGCGAAAGAAAACAACTTTTTACAGTCGATTTCCAGCCCAAAATGCGATGAGTTCTGATGAAAAACTTCCTTATTTGAAGAATTATTGTGTATTCAAGAACATTGTTAACAGATTTGCAAGTTTTTCTGTATTTTTCTGGCAAAAAGTGCGGAAAATGTCGAAAAGTGCGGAAAACGATAAATAGTGCGATTCGGTGCGATTTTTGGGAAATAGTGCGGAATCGCACCCTCGCACTTTTTCAGATGCCCTGTTAAAACTACAACACATGCTAAGGTAGAAAAGAGGTACATTATATATAAGTTATTGTACATACTATCCAGTCACATATATTAAATTAATATTATTGTTATATTCAGGGCCTCAGCTAGTTATTAGTTGCTATGGTTTAGATGTATTTGGTCATGACGTTGTTAGGGGATATGGCGCAGTCCATGTACCAACCTCGCCAGGAAGGTAATGCTTTCAAAAACACCATTCAAGTTGTGTAATGATTATTTTATTTATTAATATAATAAATATAATTGTTGTTTGATAGTCACACAAGAGAAGTATCAATGTTTGTACCAGAGTCATCTTCAAAGTTACAAAAGTTTACAAGGTAATATTACATGTTTTGGGTTTCCTGTGTATTTTGTAATAGACCACTACAACTGGGCATGTAGTTCTAGAACAGACCTCAGTTGTTCGAAGAATGATGAGTATACTTATATCCTCTCCCTTGCAGGAGTTTTTAGTGTCAGGTTCGCTGTGAGGGAGTGAGCCCAACACTAGAAATATCTGCAAAGTGCTTATCCTTGCTTACCTCTTTGAAAACTTACATAGACTGTTCTAACCCTCGTTTAACTCTTGATAAAATCTATAGAGCTAGTCTTGGGTTAGTGCTAATCCTGGTTGAACTCTTAATGAAAACTATATTTAGAGTTTATCCTGGATCAGTAGAATAATAATCATTTAGTTCAGAAACATTTTCAATATTCAAGCAACTCAAATTGATTTGTCTTTTTTCTTAGTTGGTTTCTTGGGAGGAGACCTGAGTTTGTTGATCCCAAAGTAATAACACAAGGAGAAGGACGTGAAGGTATGAAAAACAAATTGTCAGTCACTCTTACTACATTGAATTGTGTGAACTCTTATTTGAAAGGCTTAATTATCACTAGTTTCAAGATAAAGGACAATGCAGATATCTGGTCAAAATTTGGCTTGAGGAAACAACTTATACAGCCTTGTATTTTACAATGTATTTTGTTATGTTTTAGTGACAAGAGTAAGGTCCCAAGGGACTGTCAAAGTTACATTCAACGTTATCACAAGAGATATGAAGAAACTAGGCTATGATACAGAGGCTGCAAGTGTCTCTATACCACACATAGGGCGAGGCTCTGGGGGTGGTACAACCACGATTAGACCAGAAACAGCAACAGGGACATTGACAGGAACAATGACAGAGAGCCATTCATGATCATACACATACTTACATATTATGTACAAAGTGTAAATAATACTGACTCACAACATTTTTTAAGCCCAAAGGTTGTCACATACCACATATGGTAGTGTTATTCTGGAAACAAATGATCATAAAATACAATCGTCTTTAACAAAAATGGAATTTGTTTCCTGTCACTAAAAATGTATTTATAATGTCAGAATATTCAAAACCCCACAATTCTTGTTAGATGTGCATAACTGTTTGTCATTCATTTTGACAAGCTTATTTAGAAATGATATATTGTATATTGACTTATTACAGGGTTCGTACAGAATCCTCAGAGAAAATTTTCAAAGCTTATTACTCAAAATTCCAAAACCACACAAGCAAAAAGTGCCAACGGGCATTGATTACGGCAGGCAAAAAAATCATCAGCAGTTTTTTAATTACAACAAAAACAGTTCTTTGCAAGGTAGGAGCTGGGCAACCAACAAAAAATTCATAACTTTTCCATAGCCCAGCAGGTGAAATAGGAATTTTTCAAAACTTTCCAGGTCCTGGAAAAATGCATTACCAATTTCCAAGACTTTCCAAAACCCGTACGAACCCTGTTATTAGTTTATATCAGTTACAGCACAAAGCCCAAAAGTATGGCTACTTTTACAGCGCGACGCACCTTACCGTGGCCACCTAATTAAAGTTTCATACAAGTTAACCAATCAGAAAGCAAGAATTTGACCTTAATATAAAAGACACGCCGAGTGTCAAACGGTAAACACTTTGAATTGTTTAAAACGAAGACAAGAGTGAAGTTTATAAGTGTCTGAAAAACCTCCCAGGATTTTTAAATTTGAAAAGGTGTAGCAAATAATTTGAAAAGAGAAACTTTTGAATGCTAAGCTAACTTGTACAAAACTTTAATTGGGTAGCCATGGTAAGGCGAGTTATGCTGTAATTTTTTAATAAGTGTATTCACATTCTTCTTTGCACCTGTAGGATTTTGTAGGTTAACATGTCATGTTTCCATGAAAAACTATCAGGTGTAACCAATTCAAATAGGGCATCTGAAAGCTTATTTAGCAGCAAAAACATGTGCCTAAAAGTATGCTATTACATTGGAAGTGGTCATATTTCTACACTTTACATTGTAACTAATTCACTATAGGTATTTATTTAATGATGTTATTACTCAGTTTAAGAAAATAAAAGAATATGAACAACAAATCAAAATATGGCAGATTTATTCGAATTTAATCATTCAATAACTGTCTATAAAGGTTTACACTGGAAACCATAATCTGGGATAACACTATTTACAGGGTAAACACCACATTCAAGAAAGGTTGAAAAGGCAAAGTGTCCTTACTTTAGTGAAGGTTACAATACATTTTTACATTTTCACTCCATTGATCTCCTGTATCAACCTCTCTTGAACATGGTGTAAAATTATCAGATCCCAAACTACACTCTGTAGCTCTTGCAAGTCAGTGACTAATCATCTAACAAAGTTACACAGGAAAGATTTGAGTGCTTGTTTGCCGAACAAGGCAATTAATTTATACAAGCAACACTGTGGTAATGTCACAAACAAGGTGCTGTTTAGTCTATTGTGTTTGACTTTTAAGTATAAACGTTTTTGTAACAACAACAAAGTTGAAACAAAGCCATTTTGTGGAATTATTTATGCAGTAGCATTATATTACAAACATGGCAATGTCATAAAAGTACAGCAGTTCTTGGTGTTTTTAGTTCCATTTTTGAGTACAAACTTGTGCAGTGTATTACAATGGCGATGACTTTGAATATAACACTACTTTGAACTTGCTCTCTGTATTAACTCATCACAGATAGCTGTTAGCTCTTTATTTTCATTTATCTGCAAAGAACAAAGAAAAGTTAGAATAAATCTTACTTAGATGATCACAATTCTCCATCAGCATCAGCTAGCTGCATGCTTGTCTGTCCAGTTATCTCAATACTTTATGCAGGCCGAGAGCTCAGAGATGTTAATAGCCATAGTGCCCTGCACAAGAGTGTCCAAAAACATTGACACTGGGCAACTATGTCTATGGCAAACCTTTTTATATTGAAGCCACAAATTCACAATACTCCAATCTCATGATATCTAGCATCACTGTGCAATTTGACAAATTTGCACAGGGATTATCTCGATTCTGAGTAAATCTAAATGTGTTTTCTATTTAGCGGTAGTATTTTCCCGTGCTTGGCTTTAAAAATGTGATTGTTCATACAACAAATCAAGGCTTAGCCTGTGCAAATGCGCGTTTTAGATAACGTGAATTAAACTGAAGTATTCACCATCATCACTAAAACCTAGATTTAAATCCCAGTTACTAACAACATCCTGGCACCATAAGAAGAAACCCACCTTTTGTTGAATAGCTTGTTCTAGACTGGCGCATTTATTCTGTTCTTTTTTAAGTGCAGCTCTCATGACAGCCATTTCGGAATCATTGGATCTGCGAACTCTATTTATTTCGATATTTGCCCTGAAAGAGAAAAGACGCACACTGCGTTAAAAAGACGCAAACAAGATGTTCAAAAGCGCGCTAAATATTGAATGCTGTGTCATTTAGCGATTGTTTTCGCACAGAACAATACGCTTGGCAAATACGTAACACGCTGTTTCAGAAAGAAACGTTTACGTTGTACTCGCGGAGTTTACATAGGTAGATCATAAATAATTTGCGTTTCCAAGAGTATGCGCGCGTTATTAAGCTATAGTTATAAAGAAACACTTTACGTATGAGCACGATGCGTTCTTCGGTCCCAAGGTAATGCGCGCGGTAATAACGTTCTTACGTCATGCATATGTGCGCGCGGCATATACGTAATCAAATACGTCATGATGCGTCCTTCGTCTCCAAGGTTATGCGCGCGGTAATTACGTTAATACGTGATGTAACAATGGATTTTTGCACACACCGTTTGACTGAATCTACAGCGAGTCGGCTGCAAGAATTCTCTTTGATTCTTTGTGAAAACTGCGCAAAAACTAGTAAGTACAACACCAAATCGTCACCTAATGCTCACAAAAACACAACTTTCACTCTCTTCCCACTTATGGAGATGGACAATTCGTAGGAAGCTTGAATAAAGTTTGAAATAAAACGCGGATGAAACGAAACAAGATTAATGTTTCAAAGAAAGACATCGTCATTGATCATAACAAGTTCTATTTTAGTCGTGGATACGTTAAGTTACAAAAAGGTCCAGCAATTCTTCTGACTATTTCTCTTTTTCTTCTTCTCTTCAATTCCCAACGGAAGGTCGCAAGATTTTGATTTTTTGCTAATGCGTTTACATAAGACTAAATTATAAATATAACCATACAAAGTTAACCGTCTATTATAGATAAGAAAACGTTCACTATACTTACGTTTCAATCTTTTCTTCGGCGTGTTTTTTAAGCATTTGATATTTTTCGCTGGATTTCCGAAGCTTTTCTTGGTAATCTTGCGCGGCTTTTTTGAGAATCTCTTCGTTCTGAAATACAGAAAACAGACAACACTCAAGACAAAGGTTTTAAAAAGCGAAAGAATAGGCGGAGGAAAATATGACGGCGTTCTAGATACGCCTTGATAGATACATGTAAGCTGATTTCCGTTGTCGATTTAGAATTTGTGAGATGAGAAGTATTCGTTATTTTTACCTTTTTAAAGTTTTCCAGAGCTCCTTTCATTTTTTCGTATCGTCGATGTAAATCTGAGAACGCAGCTTCCACGGAGTTTAGATCCGCTTGTAACTGAAAAAAGATGATAATTAAATTAAATTCGGATGTACGACATGATGGTAAAGATAATAATGATGATTGGTTAATGATGATGATAACGGTGATGATGCTGATAACAAGGATGAAGATATGATGATGATACAACGGCGAGGATATGATGGTGATGATGATGATGGTGATGATGATGACGATGAATAATAATGATGATGATGATGTTTATCGATGATGATGATCATCATAATGGAAGTCAAATATGAGAGAAATGAAATGATGATGGCATTCAAAGATGATAATGTATACAATTGAAGATGATGATGATGATGATGATTATTGATGATGATGATGATGATGATGATGATGATGATGATGATGATGATGATGATGATGATGATGATGATGATGATGATGATGATGATGATGATGATGATGATGATGATGATGATGATGATGATGATGATGATGATGATGAAGTTGATTGTTGATGACGCTGATTGATGATGACGATGATGTAGTTGATTGTTGATAAGTGTGTTTCCTACCTGGTCTCTTTCTTTGACTATTTCGTTTTTCGTTCCCTCGGCAGAGTTTTTATCTTTTTCTGTCGACTCTGTAACAAAAAAAAAACATGTCATATATAATTAACAATTTCATAATAAATGGGCGAGAAAATATAATGTATAATTATTAATTACTAGTATAAATACATAAGTGATTATAGAAAATCGCACGCGGTGATTGGTCTAGAAGTTCACACTATTTCGAGATAATCACCTACAGCGTTTCGCGCGCTTTTAGAAATAGGAAATGAACAGGAATTTTTTTTTCCAGGCTCAGTGAAAATCGGTGAAATATAACCTTGTCTCCGTCTTGATTATTATTCACTGATAATCACTTCACCTTCGGCGAATAATTGTTAAATAATCTTTCACAGCAGATCCTCATAGTGATTCTTCTTCTCCTGGCACTCAGTTTCTCTGCATTAAATACTTTTTATACAATACTTTTTATACATCACTCCTTGCATGTTGATTTTTACTAGATAACACACTTGTCAAACGAGTCCTTACCTATCATTTCGGCCATTGTTTTTTCATATTCCTTCATTACAGTCCTAAGGGGTAAAAATACAAAGATATACAGCTGGTCTTTTGTATTCAAAACACCGACATTGTCCACTACAGTAAAACCCCACGTATAAGAACCTAGAGCTTGAAATCAGGCTATCTAGGTTCTATTAGCATCACTCACTTCATCATTACAACACCTTTCTTCCTATTTTATTTACATACAGGTCAATGCTTTTGCACATGGCTCTTTTAAAAAAAAATGAAAACTTCAGCCTGACAGGCTGTTAAAGTTTAGGTTCTTAAAAGCGGGGTTTTACTGTATTGATATCATAATTCTTTACATATAGCGATCACCAAAATTTCAAAGATGGTCGTTATTAAGAGGTTCGACCATGCACGTAATATTCATATCTTATTAGACAGTTTGATGTGTAATATGGCTGGATAATTTACGAGTGAGACGCTGTGAGCCCCGATTCAAAAAGCAAGCAAACGAGTAAAATATCCAGCCATATGTATTAAACATCAAATTGTCTAATAAGTTATTTATTATCCAACCATAAGACAAAAAGGTTTTTGCTCTTCTATTAAGCAAAATATTGTTTACTTGAAAGGTTAGTTATAGACTCGATCTATTCCTCAGCACTCCTGCGATATTTGTACTATTCTATTACTAGTTAGATATAAATATTTACTCACTTGAGTTCATCGTTTTCTCGCTTTAACTTGGAATTTTTTTCGACTTCTGTTTGGAGTTTACTAAGGATATCTTGGATCTCCATTTCTCTAAATTGTGACTCTTCGTGAGTCTGCAGACAAAAAAAGACCAAAATAGCACATTGATATTATTATACTTCTAGTAATTAAGATGCATGTATTAGTGGTGGAATATACCCCTAGATGCGAAATGACGAAGTAAATATGCCTAAAAATCAGTGTTAACACCGACAGCGAAAATTACACAAAGAGCAGTTTTCGTATGACTATGAAAAGCTCACGGCAGGAACGCGGTCAAGGCACGGCAAGGCACGTAAACATTTTTTACAAACATTACGGTCGCGGCAAGGCACGCACACAGCACCGCATTTTTCACGGTTATACGAAATCTGCTCTATACAAAATTCTAAGATCATTATATCAAAACCGATATAGCGACAAGACAGCTTTTTTGTCAATTGGTGGAACATTCCACCTTAAATATGCAAGACGTTCAAATATCATATTATATACCTACGCGTTTTGTCGTGGGTCGGGAAAAGTCATTATGCATGGAAGGTGATCGCTAATCATTAGGCTCGCAGCAAGCACATGGTCCTGACACCGCGGTGGTCGGGTATAATAAATGATTAAATGAGCAATTATGGCCTTAGGATACTAATGATAGCGGTGATGGGGGCAATCATAACAATGGTTATATGACGATAAAGCTGATAATGATTTAAATGATGATGATGATGATGATGATGATGACGGTGGTGGTGATGATAATGATGACGATGTTTGTAGTTATGATGGTGAATTATTATCAGGGTTCGTGCTGATGTCAGTAAACAAAATCTAAGGAGTTTTCAAGGAGTTTTCAAGGACCAAAAAGTAATTTTTAAGCACTTTTTGCGACAACTTTGATATACGAAAATTTACGAATTTATGAAAATGATGTACAATACTATGATTTTTACTTAACATTAATTTGCAATACTGGAATTTTTACCCTACTCTAGATAGAATTAAGGAGGTTTTAAGTAGTTTTTGCTGATTTTCTAAAATTCAAGGGCTTTTCAAGTGCCCTTAAAAACGTAAATCAAATCTAAGGAGTTTTCAAGGAGTTGAAGGAGTAGCACGAACCCTGATCATAACAATGGTTATATGACGATAAAGCTGATAATGATTTAAATGATGATGATGAGAATTATAATGGTGATGATGATGACTATGTTTGTGGTTATGATGATGAATTATGATGATAATGATGATGATGTTGACAATGATGATGGTAATGATAATAGCAATGATAATAATGAATTACCATATTGATAATATTCAGTTGATGATATTAAAATGATGATGATGACATTGATAATGATGATATTGATGATGATGATGATGATATTGATGGTGATATTGATGATGGTGATACTGATGACGATGAAATTGATATTGATGACGATATTCAGATGATGATGATGATAGTGGCGACGATGATGAAATACAAAATGGAGGATACATTGGTGAGACAAACGAATAACATTCTACTGATAGCAACGCTTGTTTGTCTGCCTGGAGTGTCTGTTTATTTATAGTCGTCCATAAAGACCACTATAGTGTACCTGTTTAAGGAGAGCCTCACGCTCCTTCTTGACGGCAACTTCTATATCACTTTTACTGTAGAGAAGGGGCTGTAAACAAACAAACAAACAAACCACGTTACGAACAATGTATCAATTAGCATAAACATAGAATTAAACTATATCTAGTGTAGGTTTCTAAAGTTCGATTCTATATCACTTTTACTGTAAACAAACCACGTTACGAACAATGTATCAATTAACATAAACATAGAGTTAAACTATATCTAGTGTAGGTTTCTTAAGTTCGATTCTATATCACTTTTACTGTAAACAAACAAACAAACAACTTACACTTATTACAAACAATGTATCAATTAACCTAAACACAGAAAACCATAAATGGAAACTAGCAAGTAAACTAGTATAGGCTACGTCGGTATTTGATATAAATGATAGGTGATATAATGAAATTTGTAACACCGTAAAAAATGTTGACTTCACTTTACTGACGTTTCGAGCTTTAGCAGTTCATCGGAGTAAAAGAGTAAAACCATATCTAATGTATGTTCCATTCAAGTGTAACATCGGTTATTACGATAATATTCAAATGTAAGCATGGGAAAATACATTTCTAACTAGAAGGTTGAACTATAAGCACT